>CAWUFW010007811.1:600000-961818 GCA_963921515.1 Calotriton arnoldi | reverse complement strand
CACCCAGTCAGACCACCTGGTGCACTCATGAAGTGGACACTGGGGACAGTCTGCCTATTAAAAACAAGATTTATAGGCAACCTGACCATGTCAGGGACTGTATCAGGACTGAAGTCCAGAAGATGTTGGAATTGGGAGTGATTGAGCCCTCAGATAGCCCTTGGGCTAGTCCAGTAGTCCTAGTACCTAAACCTCACACCAGTGGTGGGAAAAGAGAGATGAGGTTTTGTGTAGACTACAGAGGCCTCAATGCAGTCACTAGGACTGATGCCCATCCAATACCCAGGGCAGATGAGCTCATAGATACTTTGGCCTCTGCCAAATATCTCAGCACATTTGACCTAACAGCTGGCTACTGGCAGATCAGACTAGCTGATGCTGCAAAGCCCAAAACAGCATTTTCAACCCCTAGTGGGCATTATCAATTTGTGGTGATGCCCTTTGGTCTGAAAAATGCACCTGCCACTTTCCAGAGGTTGGTGAACACAGTTCTCACAGGACTGGAAGCCTATAGTGCAGCTTATCTAGATGATATTGCTGTCTTTAGCTCCACCTGGGAGGATCACCTGGTCCACCTCAGGAATGTTTTACAGGCCCTGCAAAAGGCAGGCCTGACTATCAAGGCCACTAAGTGCCAGATAGGGCAGAGTCAGGTTGTGTACCTGGGCCACCTTGTGGGTGGAGGCCAGGTTCAACCTTTGCAGAGCAAAATCCAGACCATCATGGACTGGACTGCTCCCACTACCCAGACTCAGGTGAGAGCCTTCTTAGGCCTGACTGGGTACTATAGGAGATTTGTCAAGGGGTATGGATCAATAGTGACACCCTTGAATGACTTAACTTCTAAGAAAATGCCCAAAAGGTTCAGTGGACAGTTAGCTGTCAAAAGGCATTTGATGACCTCAAGCAGGCCATGTGCACTGCTCCAATTCTGCAGAGTCCTGATTACTCCAAGAAGTTCATTGTTCAAACTGATGCATCTGAATTGGGGGTAGGGGCTGTACTGTCACAATTGAATGAAGAAGGTCAGGATCAGCCAGTAGCTTTTATTAGCAGAAGGCTGACCCCTAGAGAGAAACGTTGGTCAGCCATAGAGAGGAGGCCTTTGCTGTGGTCTGGGCTCTGAAGAAGTTGAGGCCATACTTGTTTGGTACACACTTCCTGGTTCAGACAGACCATAAGCCCTCTTATGGCTAAAACAAATGAAGGGTGAAAACCCCAAACTGCTTAGGTGGTCCATTTCCCTACAGGGGATGGACTTTACAGTGGAACATAGGCCTGGGAGTAACCATGCGAATGCAGATGGACTCTCTAGGTATTTCCACTTAGAACATGAAGACTTAACTGGGCAAGGTTAGTTTAATGTCCCTACGTTTGGGGGGGTTGTGTAGGAGAGTAGGATCTGCTTCACAGGGGTACCCCCACTTTTTGCTGATACTTCACTGGTTTTCGACATTAGTCTGGCTGGGGCCCTGCTATTCAGAACCCCAGCCTAGCTGTTTCCTCTTTAAAAGGGTCTCCATGTGCCTTAGGCACATCACTGATTGGGATCTGGAGTGCCCTTGTAAGTCCCTAGTATATGGTATACTATGTACCAAGGGCATAGGTACCTCAGAGGCCTGCCAGGGGCTGCAGCATGTATTATGCCACCCCTGGTAGGCCATCCAAACTGGCACCACAGGTCTGCTACTGCAGCCTGGGTAAGGTGGTGCATGCACCCCTTGCTGTGGTATAGGTTACCTATATCACTAAATGCATACACACATATAAACCTATAAGTCACTCCTAAGGCAGGCCTTATCAATCCTAAAGGCAGAGTGCATGGTTCCTATGTGAGAGGGTGCCCCTGCATGAGCAGGGCCCCTCTGCAGCGTTCGGAGACCATCTCTGATGCTGTTTGTAGTGCAGCCTGACCATATACTCTTAAACGCATTATATCCTCGCGGTAAAATGCTAACTATGGAATGGCTGCACCTAAACATGTCGTGTTTGGTGTCAAACATCTTGGAATACTACCCCCCGCCAATCCTGGCGGCGGGGGTAGCATTCCACCCTTCTATAGGGAAAGGCATGTTAACTCTGACGAGTCCGGTAACTTCTTTCCAGAGCCTGGCATCACAAAATGGATGCTGCTGCCACAGACACGAGTCTGGCCTCCTGCTGCTGGACGAAACTCCGGCAGGGGAGGCCTGGACAATAGGTTTCCTGTCCCAGGGAGGTGTGACCACCTCCCCAGACAGGACAATGTGTATTGGGGCTGGGCGGGAGCACTTTCGGGTGCTTTGAAGTCCTGCACTGGGGGCACATTTGGTGTCCCTGTGCATACCCCAGTTCAAACCGGATCAGGGGCTTGCAGCCCCTGCTTTGGCGCGAACTGGACAAAGGGAAAGGGGTGTAGCCACCCCTCTGCCCTGACCCACCCATAGGTGGGGCCACAGAGTAGTCCATCCCCTATTTGTAGAATAAAGGTAGGAACCCAGTCCCTAGGACTTTAGATTATACCTGGACGAAACTCTGAAACAGAATCCTGGACCTTCGACGCTCTACTCACGATTAGAGGACTGAAGAATCTCCCTTGGGGTCAAGGAGTGACTCCCCTGCTTGGCAGGCACCAAAGAAGCATCTGTCCGGTTCGCATCACTGAAGCTCCCGTCGGACGCCGAAGTCATCGCATCACCAGAGGTGGATTCTCAGACTTCCCCGAGGCTACCCTGAGTCCCCAGCAAAGCTGAGGCCCGTGGCTATCGTGGGTGACTTGAGACCGTGACCCCTGGACACCGAGCACATTTGCAAGTGCACCATCTTCTGGGTCTCCCAAGAAGTCGTGCTTTGGGCTCCGAGTAGCCCTAGCCTCCAGCACCACCTGCACCGAAGATCACTGGCCCCCACTCCACGAGTGTCCTGTAAGCCAGCTCCACGTGCGGCGTCACGAGGCTCCTTCGCGGTCGCTAGCCCGTTGGCTAGTAGCCCTTAACGAAGGCCAATCTTTTCTTTACTTGGCAGTCTGGTTGCTCCAGGCCTGCCCTCACTTACCCTCGCTGGGTGAGTTCCCCAGACCTTGCTGGTCTGCATCATCGACGATCTACATCTTACTCGAGACTTGCCGTTGCCAAGGCTTGTTGGGTCCAATCTGGTCGCCGACACCTCTGCACCCGACAGACATCGAGCAGCAGCCCGAATCCTGCTCCTGGTCGCCGACAACGCCTCCCGGACCTCGTGGCTGAAGAGTCAAGACGACCGTCATCGAATCTGAAGCACTCGACATCGGTGGGCATCTGTCCATCGCCTCCCTGGTCACTGGCTAGTGACCCAGACTCTGTCCCCTCTGCTTTCAGGTTCTTCAGAACTCCGATCCACTCTTGGATCCACCCGGACACTTTTCTCCTGGTCGCCAGCAGCACTTTGCAGCAGATCGCCATAAGAACCGACGACGAAACCCGACCCCGAAAGGCACCTATGCACCCGGCTTCCCTGGGTGAGGTAACACGAGTACTCCGGTGCTCCCGTGGGTAGAGACTCTTCAAAGTCCTAGATCTCAAAGGGTTTTGTCCTAGTCCTCTTCTAAGTGTCCCTTTCCTCTATTTTCCCGATCCCGACTTTCTCCATAGAAGTTAACGGCGTATCGCGGTTGTGTATTTACACTGCACGCGTCTCCCGTGGGTCCCCTGTGTCACTACCTTGGGTGGTTCCTTGTGGTCCAAGCACTTCTAGAGGCTCTAGGCCTAGTGTCTAGTTCAGTCGTGGTTCGCATACCACTTTATTGGTATATGGTTTGGTACGCCCCTAGGGCCCAAACGTGTATTTGTGCTATTACTGTGATTTAAGATCTTATAACCTATGTACTTGAACTCTAGCCTCATAAAGAGACTAGAGGGGTGTGTTTAGTAATAAATACATATATTTTGAATATATACCTGGTGTGGTGCTCTTTCATTTGGTCACTCAAGAGATTATAGACTGGTAAAACAAGCTGCTTTACATTCCTTCAAGACTTAGCCTGAAGGCTGCTCTCCATAGCTACCACTAGGATAGCTTTCAATAAGGTTGTCTTTAACCTACCTACCATAAGAGTCGATTTGGACTGGTGCAAGGTGCCCACTATAATTAGTGGACAGCATATGCCAGGCCAACTTCTCACATTGGTGTGCAGCGTGTGGGATTCCAGCTTGCTATTGTTTTACCAGATAATCTCAATTGAATTGATCAACTGAAAACCACTAAAGGTACCTAAGGTACATATAATTTAAGCTTAGAATATCAGTAAGTTCTACTGAACTTAGAGTTGTGTGTTAAGGGATAGCACAACCCTTTCTACAACTCAAGAGAGTTTAGTAGGCCACACTAGAGTAGGTAGTGCATACACCACACCACACTAGTAATGTCTTTAAAAGCAGGATCCAAAGATGCCCTGCAGGAAGCCATTGAGCTTCCCCCTCCAAGTATGACACACTCCCATTCTTGGAACTGAGAGCTTTGTGTAACGTGAGGAAATTAAGGACAGGCCAAAGTCCCACCACCCAACACCTCCAGGAGTTGTTGGTGGCTTATGATCTTAGTAAGTCCTCAGAGACTGAAGGGGTAGGAGCAGAGGGTGGGCCAGCAGATGAGGAAGGGGCCAGGGGTACTACTACCCCCAGCCCCCCTCTGAAACTGACCAGGAGGGTGACAATGACCCTGACCTGGAAAACCCAATCCCTTCTGGGGAAGATGAAGATGAGGATCTAGAGAACCACACCTTTGTCCCCCAGGAAGGATTATGAGTGTGCTCAGAAAGTCTAGGTCTCCTTCTCAGGAGTCTAACCACTCTGGCACCTCCATAGGGAGCTCTGTTTCTTCTCACAGGAGGGAATCCTCTCATGAGAGAAGAAAGAGACTGGTCCAGTATGAGGAAACTCAACTGGAGATCAGGAAGAAGCAATTGGCTTTAGATAGAGAATCCCTAGATCTCCTTAAAGAGAGAAGAAAGTTGGGACTAGAGTCCCATGGTGGCAGCCATGTCCCTAGAGATAGGGAAAGGTCCTATGACCATAGGAACCTGAGCAAGATTGTCCCTCCCTACCAGAGTGGGGATGATATCCACAAATGGATAACTGCTTTAGAGAGGGCCTGTAAAGTACAGAAGGTCCCTCAGGAGCAGTGGGCAGCAATCTTGTGGCTCTCCTTTGCTGACAAAGGTAGAGACAAGCTCCTCACTGTTAGAGAGGAGGATGCTGACAATTACAAGGTCTTGAAGAGTGCTCTTATTGATG
Organism: Calotriton arnoldi; assembly: GCA_963921515.1. NCBI lineage: Eukaryota > Metazoa > Chordata > Amphibia > Caudata > Salamandridae > Calotriton > Calotriton arnoldi. Next base: position 956,569 of record CAWUFW010007811.1, on the reverse strand, counting down.
GGTTTGGCCTAACCACTGAACAGTACAGGTTGAAGTTCAGAGACACCCAAAAAGCACAGACTCAAGACTGGGTAGACTATGTGGATTGTTCTGCCAAGGCTCTGGAAGGCTGGTTGATGGGCAGTAAGGTGTGTGACTTCTCAGGATTGTATAATCTGATAATGAGGGAGCAGATTCTTAATAACTGTCAAAACCAGCTGTTGCATCAGTACCTGGTTGACTCTGATCTGACCTCTCCCCAAGAATTGGGAAAGAAGGCAGACAAATGGGTCAGAACCAGGGTGAAGCAGAAGGTACAGAACCAAGGTGGGGAAACCAAGAAGCAAGATGCTAAGAACTCTGACAAGGGTGGGGAGAAGGGTAAAGATCAAAAGTCTTCATCAGGCCCCCAAAAATCTTCTTCTGGTGGGGATTCCCAGTCTACCAAGGGTAAAGGCCAAAGAAAACCATGGTGCAAGGTCTGTAAGCAAAAGACCCACTGGACCAGTGATTGCACCAAGTCCAAAGACTCCAGTCCAGCACCCACCAATGCCCCTAAGGCACCTGTTCCCCCTAGTACAGTTGGTGGAGGTGCTCCAGCAAAGGGTTTAGTAGGGTTCACCCTGGGAACTGAGTTGGGCTCTGACTTAGTCAGGGAACTGACTCAGGCTGTGTTAGTCTGTGATGGAGGCATGGATGTGACCTCCACTGTGAGTCCCAGTAATCTGGGCAAGTACAGACAACAGCCTTTAATCAATGGACGAGAGGCTTTGGCATTTAGGGACACAGGGGCAAGTGTCACAATGGTGACACAAGACCTTGTGCTGCCTGGGCAAGTTATACTTGGTGAAATGTACCAAGTGACCAATGCTAGCAATGTCAGAACAGACCATACTCTGGCAGTTGTTAACTTCTCCTGGGGAGGGGTAACTGGCCTTAAGAAGGTTGTGGTAAGTGCAAACCTACCAGTCGAATGCTTGCTTGGCAATGACTTAGAGACTTCTGCTTGGGCAGAAGTGGAGCTCAGGACCCATGCAGAAATGCTGGGGATCCCTGCAGATGTGTTTGCTGTGACCAGGTCACAAGCTAAACTGTCTAAAACTGAACAGGCCTTGGATTCTGGAAGAATGGACCAAGTGCCTTCCAAGAGGAGGAGTAGTAGGGTTAAGGCAGTGCCTTCCCCCTTGGCTCAGGAGGAAGATCAGTCCCTTGAGGGGGATGATCTCAGCCCTGAAGAAGGAACTGTCCCAGAGGAACTTGAACCTGAACAGGTTGAGTTCTTGGGGACAGGGGGACCTTCTAGGGCAGATCTGAGCCAGGAGCAGCAGAGCTGCCCCTCCCTTGAACCCCTCAGACAGCAAGCTGCTGCTGAGGCTGCTGGGAAAGCTAGTGGTCCCCATACAGTGTATTGGGATGATGGACTCCTGTACTCAGAGAGTAGAGACCCCAAGCCTGGTGCTACCAGGAGGTTGGTAATACCTTTGAAGTTCAGGGGCTTCCTATTGACCCTAGCCCATGATATTCCCTTAGCAGGACACCTGGGCCAGAACAAGACTTGGGATAGAATTGTCCCTCACTTTCACTGGCCCCACATGTCTGAAGACAGTAAGGAGTTTTGTCGCTCCTGTGTAACCTGCCAAGCCAGTGGCAAAGCAGGTGGCACTACAAAGGCCCCCTGATACCACTACCTGTGGTGGGGGTGCCCTTTGAGAGGGTAGGGATTGACATTGTTGGTCCCATGGATCCCCAAACAGCCTCTGGGCACAGGTTTATCCTGGTGGTAGTGGATCATGCCACCAGGTACCCAGAAGCTATTCCCCTCAGGACCACTACAGCACCTGTGGTGGCAAGGGCCCTCCTGGGAATCTTCTCAAGAGTGGGCTTTCCTAAGGAGGTAGTATCAGACAGGGGTGCAAACTTCATGTCTGGTTACTTAAAAGCAATGTGGAAGGAGTGTGGAGTTACTTATAAGTTCACCACACCCTATCACCCACAATGCAATGGTTTAGTTGAGAGATTCAACAAAACCTTGAAGGGCATGATTAAAGGGCTCCCAGAAAAGCTTAGGCGTAGATGGGACATACTCTTGCCCTGCCTTTTATTCGCATATAGGGAGGTGCCTCAGAAGGGGGTTGGTTACAGCCCTTTTGAACTTCTGTTTGGCCACCCTGTGAGGGGTCCACTGTGCTTGGTGAAGGAAGGATGGGAGTTACCTCTCAAGCCCCCAAAGCAAGATATAGTGGACTATGTACTTGGTCTCCGCTCCAGGATGGCTGAGTACATGAAAAAGGCAACCAAAAACCTTGAGGCGAGCCAGGAACTGCAGAAGGCCTGGCATGACCAAAAGGCTGTTCTGACTGTTTACCAGCCAGGACAGAAGGTGTGGGTGTTGGAGCCAGTGGCCCCAGCAGCTCTCCAAGACAAATGGAGTGGACCCCACACTATTGTTGAACAGAAGGGTGAGGTCACTTACTTAGTGGACCTAGGAACACCCAGGAGTCCCCAAAGGGTTCTCCATGTCAACAGACTTAAGCCATATGTGGACAGGGCAGACATGGGCTTGCTCATGGCTACTGATGAAGGGCAGGAGGAAGAGAGTGACCCACTCCCTGACCTGCTCTCACAGAACCCTGACGATGGGTCAGTTGATGGTGTAGCCTTGGCAGGCAGCCTCACTACCCAGCAACAAACTGATTGCAGGCAAGTCCTCAATCAGTTTAGGCATATGTTTTCACTGACACCCAGTCAGACCACCTGGTGCACTCATGAAGTGGACACTGGGGACAGTCTGCCTATTAAAAACAAGATTTATAGGCAACCTGACCATGTCAGGGACTGTATCAGGACTGAAGTCCAGAAGATGTTGGAATTGGGAGTGATTGAGCCCTCAGATAGCCCTTGGGCTAGTCCAGTAGTCCTAGTACCTAAACCTCACACCAGTGGTGGGAAAAGAGAGATGAGGTTTTGTGTAGACTACAGAGGCCTCAATGCAGTCACTAGGACTGATGCCCATCCAATACCCAGGGCAGATGAGCTCATAGATACTTTGGCCTCTGCCAAATATCTCAGCACATTTGACCTAACAGCTGGCTACTGGCAGATCAGACTAGCTGATGCTGCAAAGCCCAAAACAGCATTTTCAACCCCTAGTGGGCATTATCAATTTGTGGTGATGCCCTTTGGTCTGAAAAATGCACCTGCCACTTTCCAGAGGTTGGTGAACACAGTTCTCACAGGACTGGAAGCCTATAGTGCAGCTTATCTAGATGATATTGCTGTCTTTAGCTCCACCTGGGAGGATCACCTGGTCCACCTCAGGAATGTTTTACAGGCCCTGCAAAAGGCAGGCCTGACTATCAAGGCCACTAAGTGCCAGATAGGGCAGAGTCAGGTTGTGTACCTGGGCCACCTTGTGGGTGGAGGCCCGGTTCAACCTTTGCAGAGCACAATCCAGACCATCATGGACTGGACTGCTCCCACTACCCAGACTCAGGTGAGAGCCTTCTTAGGCCTGACTGGGTACTATAGGAGATTTGTCAAGGGGTATGGATCAATAGTGACACCCTTGAATGACTTAACTTCTAAGAAAATGCCCAAAAAGGTTCAGTGGACAGTTAGCTGTCAATAGGCATTTGATGACCTCAAGCAGGCCATGTGCACTGCTCCAATTCTGCAGAGTCCTGATTACTCCAAGAAGTTCATTGTTCAAACTGATGCATCTGAATTGGGGGTAGGGGCTGTACTGTCACAATTGAATGAAGAAGGTCAGGATCAGCCAGTAGCTTTTATTAGCAGAAGGCTGACCCCTAGAGAGAAACGTTGGTCAGCCATAGAGAGGAGGCCTTTGCTGTGGTCTGGGCTCTGAAGAAGTTGAGGCCATACTTGTTTGGTACACACTTCCTGGTTCAGACAGACCATAAGCCCCTCTTATGGCTAAAACAAATGAAGGGTGAAAACCCCAAACTGCTTAGGTGGTCCATTTCCCTACAGGGGATGGACTTTACAGTGGAACATAGGCCTGGGAGTAACCATGCGAATGCAGATGGACTCTCTAGGTATTTCCACTTAGAACATGAAGACTTAACTGGGCAAGGTTAGTTTAATGTCCCTACGTTTGGGGGGGTTGTGTAGGAGAGTAGGATCTGCTTCACAGGGGTACCCCCACTTTTTGCTGATACTTCACTGGTTTTCGACATTAGTCTGGCTGGGGCCCTGCTATTCAGAACCCCAGCCTAGCTGTTTCCTCTTTAAAAGGGTCTCCATGTGCCTTAGGCACATCACTGATTGGGATCTGGAGTGCCCTTGTAAGTCCCTAGTATATGGTATACTATGTACCAAGGGCATAGGTACCTCAGAGGCCTGCCAGGGGCTGCAGCATGTATTATGCCACCCCTGGTAGGCCATCCAAACTGGCACCACAGGTCTGCTACTGCAGCCTGGGTAAGGTGGTGCATGCACCCCTTGCTGTGGTATAGGTTACCTATATCACTAAATGCATACACACATATAAACCTATAAGTCACTCCTAAGGCAGGCCTTATCAATCCTAAAGGCAGAGTGCATGGTTCCTATGTGAGAGGGTGCCCCTGCATGAGCAGGGCCCCTCTGCAGCGTTCGGAGACCATCTCTGATGCTGTTTGTAGTGCAGCCTGACCATATACTCTTAAACGCATTATATCCTCGCGGTAAAATGCTAACTATGGAATGGCTGCACCTAAACATGTCGTGTTTGGTGTCAAACATCTTGGAATACTACCCCCCGCCAATCCTGGCGGCGGGGGTAGCATTCCACCCTTCTATAGGGAAAGGCATGTTAACTCTGACGAGTCCGGTAACTTCTTTCCAGAGCCTGGCATCACAAAATGGATGCTGCTGCCACAGACACGAGTCTGGCCTCCTGCTGCTGGACGAAACTCCGGCAGGGGAGGCCTGGACAATAGGTTTCCTGTCCCAGGGAGGTGTGACCACCTCCCCAGACAGGACAATGTGTATTGGGGCTGGGCGGGAGCACTTTCGGGTGCTTTGAAGTCCTGCACTGGGGGCACATTTGGTGTCCCTGTGCATACCCCAGTTCAAACCGGATCAGGGGCTTGCAGCCCCTGCTTTGGCGCGAACTGGACAAAGGGAAAGGGGTGTAGCCACCCCTCTGCCCTGACCCACCCATAGGTGGGGCCACAGAGTAGTCCATCCCCTATTTGTAGAATAAAGGTAGGAACCCAGTCCCTAGGACTTTAGATTATACCTGGACGAAACTCTGAAACAGAATCCTGGACCTTCGACGCTCTACTCACGATTAGAGGACTGAAGAATCTCCCTTGGGGTCAAGGAGTGACTCCCCTGCTTGGCAGGCACCAAAGAAGCATCTGTCCGGTTCGCATCACTGAAGCTCCCGTCGGACGCCGAAGTCATCGCATCACCAGAGGTGGATTCTCAGACTTCCCCGAGGCTACCCTGAGTCCCCAGCAAAGCTGAGGCCCGTGGCTATCGTGGGTGACTTGAGACCGTGACCCCTGGACACCGAGCACATTTGCAAGTGCACCATCTTCTGGGTCTCCCAAGAAGTCGTGCTTTGGGCTCCGAGTAGCCCTAGCCTCCAGCACCACCTGCACCGAAGATCACTGGCCCCCACTCCACGAGTGTCCTGTAAGCCAGCTCCACGTGCGGCGTCACGAGGCTCCTTCGCGGTCGCTAGCCCGTTGGCTAGTAGCCCTTAACGAAGGCCAATCTTTTCTTTACTTGGCAGTCTGGTTGCTCCAGGCCTGCCCTCACTTACCCTCGCTGGGTGAGTTCCCCAGACCTTGCTGGTCTGCATCATCGACGATCTACATCTTACTCGAGACTTGCCGTTGCCAAGGCTTGTTGGGTCCAATCTGGTCGCCGACACCTCTGCACCCGACAGACATCGAGCAACAGCCCGAATCCTGCTCCTGGTCGCCGACAACGCCTCCCGGACCTCGTGGCTGAAGAGTCAAGACGACCGTCATCGAATCTGAAGCACTCGACATCGGTGGGCATCTGTCCATCGCCTCCCTGGTCACTGGCTAGTGACCCAGACTCTGTCCCCTCTGCTTTCAGGTTCTTCAGAACTCCGATCCACTCTTGGATCCACCCGGACACTTTTCTCCTGGTCGCCAGCAGCACTTTGCAGCAGATCGCCATAAGAACCGACGACGAAACCCGACCCCGAAAGGCACCTATGCACCCGGCTTCCCTGGGTGAGGTAACACGAGTACTCCGGTGCTCCCGTGGGTAGAGACTCTTCAAAGTCCTAGATCTCAAAGGGTTTTGTCCTAGTCCTCTTCTAAGTGTCCCTTTCCTCTATTTTCCCGATCCCGACTTTCTCCATAGAAGTTAACGGCGTATCGCGGTTGTGTATTTACACTGCACGCGTCTCCCGTGGGTCCCCTGTGTCACTACCTTGGGTGGTTCCTTGTGGTCCAAGCACTTCTAGAGGCTCTAGGCCTAGTGTCTAGTTCAGTCGTGGTTCGCATACCACTTTATTGGTATATGGTTTGGTACGCCCCTAGGGCCCAAACGTGTATTTGTGCTATTACTGTGATTTAAGATCTTATAACCTATGTACTTCGAACTCTAGCCTCATAAAGAGACTAGAGGGGTGTGTTTAGTAATAAATACATATATTTTGAATATATACCTGGTGTGGTGCTCTTTCATTTGGTCACTCAAGAGATTATAGACTGGTAAAACAAGCTGCTTTACATTCCTTCAAGACTTAGCCTGAAGGCTGCTCTCCATAGCTACCACTAGGATAGCTTTCAATAAGGTTGTCTTTAACCTACCTACCATAAGAGTCGATTTGGACTGGTGCAAGGTGCCCACTATAATTAGTGGACAGCATATGCCAGGCCAACTTCTCACACACATCACCCGAGGCTTCCCAAGCCGAGCCTCGATGAGCCTACATCACCGAGGCTTCCCAAGCCGAGACTTGATGAGCCCACATCACCCGAGGCTTCCCAAGCCGAGCCTTGATGAGCCCACATCACCCAGCGCTTTCCAAGCCGAGCCTTGATGAGCCCAGGGCTTCCCAAGCCGAGCCTTGATGAGCCCACATCACCCGAGGCTTCCCAAGACAAGCCTTGATGAGCCCACATCACCCGAGGCTTCCCAAGCCGAGCCTTAATGAGTCCACATCACCGAGGCTTCCTAAGCCGAGCCTTGATGAGTCCACATCACCCGAGGCTTCCCAAGCCGAGCCTTGATGAGCCCACATCACCCAGGGCTTCCCAAGCCGAGCCTTAATGAGCCCACATCACCCAGGGCTTCCTAAGCCGAGCCTTGATGAGCCCACATCACCCAGGGCATCCCAAGCCGAGCCTTGATGAGCCCACATCACCCAGGGCTTCCCAAGCCATGCCTTGATGAGCCCACATCACCCGAGGCTTTCCAAGCCGAGCCTTGATGAGCCCACATCATCCAGGGCTTCCCAAGCCGAGCCTTGATGAGCCCACATCACCCGAGGCTTCCCAAGCCGAGTCTTGATGAGCCCACATCACCCGAGGCTTCCCAAGCCGAGCCTTGATGAGCGCACATCATCCGAGTCTTCCCAAGCCGAACCTTGATGAGCCCACATCACCCGAGGCTTCCCAAGCCGAGCCTTGATGAGCCCACTTCACCCAGGGCTTCCCAAGCCGAGCCTTGATGAGCCCACATCACCCAGGGCTACCCAAGCCGAGCCATGATGAGCCCCATCGCCCAGGGCTTCCCATCCAGAGCTTGGATGAGCCCACATCACCCAAGGCTTCCCAAGCCCAGCCTTGATGATCCTACATCACCCAAGGCTTCCCAAGCCTGCCTTGATGAGCCCATATCACCCAAGGCTTCCCAAGCCCAGCCTTGATGATCCCACATCACCCAAGGCTTCCCAAGCCTGCCTTGATGAGCCCACATCACCCAAGGCTTCCCAAGCCTGCCTTGATGAGCCCACATCACCCAAGGCTTCCCAAGCCCAGCCTTGATGAGCCCAAATCACCTGAGGCTTCCCAAGCTGAGCCTTGATGAGCCCACATCACCCAAGGCTTCCCAAGCCGAGCCTTGATGAGCCCACATCACCAAGGCTTCCCAAGCCCAGCCTTGATGAGCCCACATCATCCAAGGCTTCACAAGCCGAGCCTTCATGAGCCCACATCACCCGAGGCTTCCCAAGATCAGCCTTCATGAGCCCACATCACCCGAGGCTTCCCAAGCCGAGCCTTGATGAGGCCACATCACCCGAGGCTTCCCAAGATCAGACTTGATGAGCCCACATCACCCGAGGCTTCCCAAGCCGAGCCTTGATGAGCCCACATCACCCGAGGCTTCCCAAGCCGAGCCTTGATGAGCCCGCATCACCCGAGGCTTCCCATCCCGAGCCTTGATGAGCCCAGGGCTTCCCAAGCCGAGCCTTGATGAGCCCACATTACCCGAGGCTTCCTAAGCCGAGCCTTGATGAGCCCACATCACCCAGGGCATCCCAAGCCGAGCCTTGATGAGCCCACATCACCCAGGGCTTCCCAAGCCATGCCTTGATGAGCCCACATCACCCGAGGCTTTCCAAGCCGAGCCTTGATGAGCCCACATCATCCAGGGCTTCCCAAGCCGAGCCTTGATGAGCCCACATCACCCGAGGCTTCCCAAGCCGAGTCTTGATGAGCCCACATCACCCGAGGCTTCCCAAGCCGAGCCTTGATGAGCGCACATCATCCGAGTCTTCCCAAGCCGAACCTTGATGAGCCCACATCACCCGAGGCTTCCCAAGCCGAGCCTTGATGAGCCCACTTCACCCAGGGCTTCCCAAGCCGAGCCTTGATGAGCCCACATCACCCAGGGCTACCCAAGCCGAGCCATGATGAGCCCCATCGCCCAGGGCTTCCCATCCAGAGCTTGGATGAGCCCACATCACCTGCCTTGATGAGCCCACATCACCCAAGGCTTCCCAAGCCCAGCCTTGATGATCCTACATCACCCAAGGCTTCCCAAGCCTGCCTTGATGAGCCCATATCACCCAAGGCTTCCCAAGCCCAGCCTTGATGATCCCACATCACCCAAGGCTTCCCAAGCCTGCCTTGATGAGCCCACATCACCCAAGGCTTCCCAAGCCTGCCTTGATGAGCCCACATCACCCAAGGCTTCCCAAGCCCAGCCTTGATGAGCCCAAATCACCTGAGGCTTCCCAAGCTGAGCCTTGATGAGCCCACATCACCCAAGGCTTCCCAAGCCGAGCCTTGATGAGCCCACATCACCAAGGCTTCCCAAGCCCAGCCTTGATGAGCCCACATCATCCAAGGCTTCACAAGCCGAGCCTTCATGAGCCCACATCACCCGAGGCTTCCCAAGATCAGCCTTCATGAGCCCACATCACCCGAGGCTTCCCAAGCCGAGCCTTGATGAGGCCACATCACCCGAGGCTTCCCAAGATCAGACTTGATGAGCCCACATCACCCGAGGCTTCCCAAGCCGAGCCTTGATGAGCCCACATCACCCGAGGCTTCCCAAGCCGAGCCTTGATGAGCCCGCATCACCCGCAGCTTCCCATCCCGAGCCTTGATGAGCCCAGGGCTTCCCAAGCCGAGCCTTGATGAGCCCACATTACCCGAGGCTTCCCATCCCGAGCGTTGATGAGCCCACATCACCCGAGGCTTCCGAAGCCGAGCCTTGATGAGTCCACATCACCGAGGCTTCCCAAGCAGAGCCTTGATAATTCCACATCACCCGAGGCTTCCCAAGCCGAGCCTTGATGAGCCCACATCACCCAGCGCTTCCCAAGCCGAGCCTTGATGAGCCCACTTCACCCAGGGCTTCCCAAGCCGAGCCTTGATGAGCCCACATCACCCAAGGCTTCCCAAGCCGAGCCTTGATGAGCCTGCATCACCCGAGGCTTCCCATCCCGAGCCTTGATGAGCCCACATCACCTGAGGCTTCCCATCCAGAGCGTTGATGAGCCCAGGGCTTCCCAAGCCGAGCCTTGATGAGCCCACTTCACCCGAGGCTTCCCATCCCGAGCGTTGATGAGCCCACATCACCCGAGGCTTCCCAAGCCGAGCCTTGATGAGTCCACATCACCAAGGCTTCCCAAGCAGAGCCTTGATAATTCCACATCACCCGAGGCTTCCCAAGCCGAGCCTTGATGAGCCCACATCACCCAGCGCTTCCCAAGCCGAGCCTTGATGAGCCCACTTCACCCAGGGCTTCCCAAGCCGAGCCTTGATGAGCCCACATAACCCAGGGCTTCCCAAGCCGAGCCTTGATGAGCCCACATCACCCAAGGCTTCCCAAGCCTGCCTTGATGAGCCCACATCACCCAAGACTTCCCAAGCCCAGCCTTGATGAGCCCACATCACCCGAGGCTTCCCAAGCCGAGCCTTGATGAGCCCACATCACCCAAGGCTTCCCAAGCTGAGCCTTGATGAGCCCACATCACCAAGGCTTCCCAAGCCAAGCCTTGATGAGCCCACATCACCCAGGGCTTCCCAAGCCGAGCCTTGATGAGCCCACATCACCCAGGGCTTCCCATCCTGAGCCTGGATGAGCCCACATCACCCAGCCTTGATGAGCCCACATCACCCGAGGCTTCCCAAGCCGAGCCTTGATGAGCCCACATCACCCAAGGCTTCCCAAGCCGAGCCTTGCTGAGCCCACATCACCAAGGCTTCCCAAGCCCAGCCTTGATGAGCCCACATCACGCAAGGCTTCCCAAGCCAAGCCTTGATGAGCCCACATCACCCAAGGCTTCCCAAGCCGAGCCTTGATGAGCCCACATCACCCAGGGCTTCCCAAGCCGAGCCTTGATGAGCCCACATCACCCGAGGCTTCCAATCCCGAGCGTTGATGAGCCCAGGGCTTCCCAAGCCGAGCCTTGATGAGCCCACATCACCCGAGGCTTCCCATAAGGAGCGTTGATGAGCCCACATCACCCAAGGCTTCCCAAGTCGAGCCTTGATGAGTCCACATCACCGAGGCTTCCGAAGCAGAGCCTTGATGATTCCACATCACCCGAGGCTTCCCAAGCCGAGCCTTGATGAGCCCACATCACCCAGGGCTTCCCAAGCCGAGCCTTGAAGAGCCCACATCACCCAGGGCTTCCCAAGCCGAGCCTTGATGAGCCCACATCACCCAGGGCTTCCCAAGCCGAGCCTTGATGAGCCCACATCACCCAGGGCTTCCCAAGCCGTGCCTTGATGATCCCACATCACCCGAGGCTTCCCAAGCCGAGTCTTGATGAGCCCATATCACCCGAGGCTTCCCAAGCCGAGCCTTGATGAACCCAATCAATTAATCAATCAATCATGTCACTTATAAAGCGCACTACATACCCGCGAGGGTCTCAAGGCGCTGGGGAAGAGGGGGGTGGTGCTGCTACTGATCGAAGAGCCAGGTCTTGAGGAGTCTTCTGAAGGCCATTAGGTCTTGGGTCTGTCGGAGGTTGGTGGGGAGGGTGTTCCAGGTCTTGGCGGCAAGGTGGGAGAAGGATCTGCCGCCGGCGGTCGTTTTCCGGATGCGGGGGACTGTGGCGAGGGCGAGGCTGGTCGAGCGGAGCTGGCGGGTGGGGGTGTAGAAGCTGAGTCGTCTGTTGAGGTAGGCTGGTCCGGAGTTGTGGAGTGCTTTGTGTGCGTGGGTGAGGAGCTTGAAGGTTATCCTCTTGTTGACAGGGAGCCAGTGCAGGTCTCTCAGGTGGGGTGTGATGTGGCTGCGTCGGGGGATGTCGAGGATAAGACGTGCAGAGGCGTTCTGGATGCGTTGCAGCCGTCTCAGGAGCTTAGCCGTCGTTCCTGCGTAGAGGGCGTTTCCGTAGTCCAGCCTGCTGGTGACGAGGGCCTGGGTGACTGTTTTTCTTGTTTCGGTGGGGATCCACTTGAAGATCCTGCGGAGCATTCGGAGGATGTTGAAGCAGGATGAGGAAACGGCGTAGACCTGCTTAGTCATGGAGAGGGTGGGGTCGAGGATGACCCCTAGGTTGCGTACGTGGTCGGTGGGTGGCGGGGCTGTTCCCAGTGATGTTGGCCACCAGGAGTCGTCCCAGGCTGAAGGGTTGGAACCAAGGATGAGGACCTCCGTCTTGTCCGAGTTCAGCTTCAGGCGGCTGGACCCACATCACCCGAGGCTTCCCAAGCCAAACCTTGATGAGCCCACATCACCTGAGGCGTCCCAAGCCGAGCCTTGATGAGCCCACATCACCCAGGGCTTCCCAAGCCTGCCTTGATGAGCCCACATCACCCAAGGCTTCCCAAGCCTGCCTTGATGAGCCCACATCACTCAAGACTTCCCAAGCCCAGCCTTGATGAGCCCACATCACCCGAGGCATCCCAAGCCGAGCCTTGATGAGCACACATCACCCAAGGCTTCCCAAGCTGAGCCTTGATGAGCCTACATCACCAAGGCTTCCCAAGCCCAGCCTTGATGAGCCCACATCACCCAGGGCTTCCCAAGCCGAGCCTTGATGAGCCCACATCACCCAGGGCTTCACATCCCGAGCCTGGATGAGCCCACATCACCCACCTTGATGAGCCCTCATCACCCAAGGCTTCCCAAGCCCAGCCTTGATGATCCCACATCACCCAAGGCTTCCCAAGCCTGCCTTGATGAGCCCACATCACCCAAGGCTTCCCAAGCCCAGCCTTGATGATCCCACATCACCCAAAGCTTCCCAAGCCTGCCTTGATGAGACCACATCACCCGAGGCTTCCCATCCCGAGCGTTGATGAGCCCACATCACCCGAGGCTTCCCAAGCCGAGCCTTAATGAGCCCAAATCACCCAAGGCTTCCCAAGCCCAGCCTTGATGAGCCCACATCACCCGAGGCTTCCCAAGCCGAGCCTTGATGAGCCCACATCACCCAAGGCTTCCCAAGCCCAGCCTTCATGAGCCCACATCACCCGAGGCTTCCCAAGCCGAGCCTTGATGAGCCCACATCACCCAAGGCTTTCCAAGCCGAGCCTTGATGAGCCCACATCACCCAAGGCTTCCCAAGCCGAGCCTTGATGAGCCCACATCACCCAGGGCTTCCCAAGCCGAGCCTTGATGAGCCCACATGACCCAGGGCTTCCCAAGCCAAGCCTTGATGAGCCCAGGGCTTACCAGGCCGAGCCTTGATGAGCCCACATCACCCGAGGCTTCCCAAGCCAAGCCTTGATGAGACCACATCACCCGAGGCTTCCCATCCCGAGCGTTGATGAGCCCACATCACCCGAGGCTTCCCAAGCCGAGCCTTGATGAGTCCACATCACCGAGGCTTCCCAAGCCAAGCCTTGATGATTCCACATCACCCGAGGCTTCCCAAGCCGAGCCTTGATGAGCCCACATCACCCAGGGCTTCCCAAGCTGAGCCTTGATGAGCCCACATCACCCAGGGCTTCCCAAGCTGAGCCTTGATGAGCCCACATCACCCAGGGCTTCCCAAGCCGTGCCTTGATGAGCCACATCACCCGAGGCTTCCCAAGCCGAGTCTTGATGAGCCCACATCACCCGAGGCTTCCCAAGCCGAGCCTTGATGAGCCCACATCACCCGAGGCTTCCCAAGCCGAACCTTGATGAGCCCACATCACCGAGGCTTCCCAAGCCGAGCCTTGATGAGCCCACATCACCCAGGGCTTCCCAAGCCTGCCTTGATGAGCCCACATCACCCAAGTCTTCCCAAGCCTGCCTTGATGAGCCCACATCACCAAAGACTTCCTAAGCCCAGCCTTGATGAGCCCACATCAGCCGAGGCTTCCCAAGCCGAGCCTTGATGAGCCCACATCACCCAAGGCTTCCCAAGCTGAGCCTTGATGAGACCCCATCACCAAGGCTTCCCAAGCCCATCCTTGATGAGCCCACATCACCCAGGGCTTCCCAAGCAGAGCCTTGATGAGCCCAAATCACCCAGGGCTTCCCATCCTGAGCCTGAATGAGTCCACATCACCCGCCTTGATGATCCCACATCACCCAAGGCTTCCCAAGCCTGACTTGATGAGCCCACATCACCCAAGGCTTCCCAAGCTAGCCTTGATGATCCCACATCACCCAAGGCTTCCCAAGCCTGCCTTGATGAGCCCACATCACCGAGGCTTCCCAAGCCTGCCTTGATGAGCCCACATCACCCGAGGCTTCCCATCCCGAGCGTTGATGAGCCCACATCACCCGAGGCTTCCCAAGCCGAGCCTTGATGAGCCCAAATCACCCAAGGCTTCCCAAGCCCAGCCTTGATGAGCCCACATCACCCAAGGCTTCCCAAGCCCAGCCTTGATGAGCCCACATCACCCGAGGCTTCCCAAGCCCAGTCTTGATGAGCCCACATCACCCAAGGCTTCCCAAGCCGAGCCTTGATGAGCCCACATCACCAAGGCTTCTCAAGCCCATCCTTTATGAGCCCACATCACCCAAGGCTTTCCAAGCCGAGCCTTGATGAGCCCACATCACCCAAGGCTTCCCAAGCCGAGCCTTGATGAGCCCACATCACCCAGGGCTTCCCAAGCCGAGCCTTGATGAGCCCACATCACCCAGGGCTTCCCAAGCCAAGCCTTGATGAGCCCAGGGCTTACCAAGCCGAGCCTTGATGAGCCCACATCACCCGAGGCTTCCCAAGCCAAGCCTTGATGAGCCCACATCACCCGAGGCTTCCCATCCCGAGCGTTGATGAGCCCACATCACCCGAGGCTTCCCAAGCCGAGCCTTGATGAGTTCACATCACCGAGGCTTCCCAAGCTGAGCCTTGATGATTCCACATCACCCGAGGCTTCCCAAGCCGAGCCTTGATGAGCCCACATCACCCAGGGCTTCCCAAGCTGAGCCTTGATGAGCCCACATCACCCAGGGCTTCCCAAGCCGTGCCTTGATGAGCCCACATCACCCGAGGCTTCCCAAACCGAGTCTTGATGAGCCCACATCACCCGAGGCTTCCCAAGCCGAACCTTGATGAGCCCACATCACCCGAGGCTTCCCAAGCCGAACCTTGATGAGCCCACATCACCGAGGCTTCCCAAGCCGAGCCTTGATGAGCCCACATCACCCAGGGCTTCCCAAGCCTGCCTTGATGAGCCCACATCACCCAAGGCTTCCCAAGCCTGCCTTGATGAGCCCACATCACCAAAGACTTCCTAAGCCCAGCCTTGATGAGCCCACATCAGCCGAGGCTTCCCAAGCCGAGCCTTGATGAGCCCACATCACCCAAGGCTTCCCAAGCTGAGCCTTGATGAGACCCCATCACCAAGGCTTCCCAAGCCCAGCCTTGATGAGCCCACATCACCCAGGGCTTCCCAAGCAGAGCCTTGATGAGCCCAAATCACCCAAGGCTTCCCATCCTGAGCCTGAATGAGTCCACATCACCCGCCTTGATGAGCCCACATCACCCAAGGCTTCCCAAGCCCATCCTTGATGATCCCACATCACCCAAGGCTTCCCAAGCCTGACTTGATGAGCCCACATCACCCAAGGCTTCCCAAGCTAGCCTTGATGATCCCACATCACCCAAGGCTTCCCAAGCCTGCCTTGATGAGCCCACATCACCCGAGGCTTCCCAAGCCTGCCTTGATGAGCCCACATCACCCGAGGCTTCCCATCCCGAGCGTTGATGAGCCCACATCACCCGAGGCTTCCCAAGCCGAGCCTTGATGAGCCCAAATCACCCAAGGCTTCCCAAGCTCAGCCTTGATGAGCCCACATCACCCAAGGCTTCCCAAGCCCAGCCTTGATGAGCCCACATCACCCGAGGCTTCCCAAGCCGAGCCTTGATGAGCCCACATCACCCAAGGCTTCCCAAGCCGAGCCTTGATGAGCCCACATCACCAAGGCTTCCCAAGCCCCGCCTTGATGAGCCCACATCACCCAAGGCTTTCCAAGCCGAGCCTTGATGAGCCCACATCACCCAAGGCTTCCCAAGCCGAGCCTTGATGAGCCCACATCACCCAGGGCTTCCCAAGCCGAGCCTTGATGTGCCCACATGACCCAGGGCTTCCCAAGCCAAGCCTTGATGAGCCCAGGGCTTACCAAGCCGAGCCTTGATGAGCCCACATCACCCGAGGCTTCCCAAGCCAAGCCTTGATGAGCCCACATCACCCGAGGCTTCCCATCCCGAGCGTTGATGAGCCCACATCACCCGAGGCTTCCCAAGCCGAGCCTTGATGAGTCCACATCACCGAGGCTTCCCAAGCCGAGCCTTGATGATTCCACATCACCCGAGGCTTCCCAAGCCGAGCCTTGATGAGCCCACATCACCCAGGGCTTCCCAAGCCGTGCCTTGATGAGCCCACATCACCCGAGGCTTCCCAAGCCGAGTCTTGATGAGCCCACATCACCCGAGGCTTCCCAAGCCGAGCCTTGATGAGCCCACATCACCCGAGGCTTCCCAAGCCGAACCTTTATGAGCCCACATCACCGAGGCTTCCCAAGCCAAGCCTTGATGAGCCCACATCACCCAGGGCTTCCCAAGCCTGCCTTGATGAGCCCACATCACCCAAGGCTTCCCAAGCCTGCCTTGATGAGCCCACATCACCAAAGACTTCCTAAGCCCAGCCTTGATGAGCCCACATCAGCCGAGGCTTCCCAAGCCGAGCCTTGATGAGCCCACATCACCCAAGGCTTCCCAAGCTGAGCCTTGATGAGACCCCATCACCAAGGCTTCCCAAGCCCAGCCTTGATGAGTCCACATCACCCAGGGATTCCCAAGCAGAGCCTTGATGAGCCCAAATCACCCAGGGCTTCCCATCCTGAGCCTGAATGAGTCCACATCACCCGCCTTGATGAGCCCACATCACCCAAGGCTTCCCAATCCCAGCCTTGATGATCCCACATCACCCAAGGCTTCCCAAGCCTGACTTGATGAGCCCACATCACCCAAGGCTTCCCAAGCTAGCCTTGATGATCCCACATCACCCAAGGCTTCCCAAGCCTGCCTTGATGAGCCCACATCACCCGAGGCTTCCCAAGCCTGCCTTGATGAGCCCACATCACCCGAGGCTTCCCATCCCGAGCGTTGATGAGCCCACATCACCCGAGGCTTCCCAAGCCGAGCCTTGATGAGCCCAAATCACCCAAGGCTTCCCAAGCCCAGCCTTGATGAGCCCACATCACCCGAGGCTTCCCAAGCCAAACCTTGATGAGCCCACATCACCCAAGGCTTCCCAAGCCGAGCCTTGATGAGCCCACATCAACAAGGCTTCCCAAGCCCAGCCTTGATGAGCCCACATCACCCAAGGCTTCACAAGCCGAGCCTTAATGAGCCCACATCACCCAAGGCTTCCCAAGCCGAGCCTTGATGAGCCCACATCACCCAACGCTTCCCAAGCTTAGCCTTGATGAGCCCACATCACCCAGGGCTTCCCAAGCCAAGCCTTGATGAGCCCACATCACCCAAGGCTTCCCAAGCTGAGCCTTGATGAGCCCATATCACCCGAGGCTTCCCAAGCCTAGCCTTGATGAGCCCACATCACCCTAGCCTTCCCAAGCCGAGCCTTGATGAGCCCACATCACGCAAGGCTTCCCAAGCCGAGCCTTGATGAGTCCAGATCACCCGAGGCTTCCCAAGCCGAGCCTTGATGAGCCCACATCACCCAGGGCTTCCCAAGCCGAGCTTTGATGAGCCCACATCACCCACGGCTTCCCAAGCCGAGCCTTGATGAGCCCACATCACCCAGGGCTTCCCAAGCCGAGCCTTGATGAGCCCACATCACCCGAGGCTTTCCAAGCCCAGAGTTGATGAGCCCACATCACCCGAGGCTTCCCAAGCCGAGCCTTGATGAGCCCACATCACCCGAGGCTTCCCAAGATCAGCCTTGATGAGCCCACATCACCCGAGGCTTCCCATCCCGAGCCTTGATGTGCTCACATCACCTGAGGCTTCCTAAGCCCAGCCTTGATGAGCCCACATCACCCGAGGCTTCCCAAGCCGAGCCTTGATGAGCCCACATCACCCGAGGCTTCCCAAGCCCAGCCTTGATGAGCCCACATCACCCGAGGCATCCCAAGCCGAGCATTGATGAGCCCACATCACCCAAGGCTTCCCAAGCCCAGCCTTGATGAGCCCACATCACCCAAGGCTTCACAAGCCGAGCCTTGATGAGCCCACATCACCCAAGGCGTCCCAAGCCGAGCCTTGATGAGCCCACTTCAGCCGAGGCTTTCCAAGCTTAGCCTTGATGAGCCCACATCACCCAGGGCTTCCCAAGCCGAGCTTTGATGAGCCCACATCACCCAATGCTTCCCAAGCCGAGCCTTGATGAGCCCTTATCACCCGAGGCTTCCCAAGCCCAGCCTTGATGAGCCCACATCACCCAAGGCTTCCCAAGCCGAGCCTTGATGAGCCCACATTAGCCAAGGCTTCCCAAGCTGAGCCTTGATGAGCCCACATCACCCAGGGCTTCCCAAGCCGAGCCTTGATGAGCCCACATCACCCAGGGCATCCCAAGCCGAGCCTTGATGAGCCCACATCACCCAGGGCTTCCCAAGCCGAGCCTTGATTAGCCCACATCACCCAGGGCTTCCCAAGCCGAGCCTTGATGTGACCACATCACCGATGCTTCCCATCCCGAGCCTTGATGAGCCCACATCACCCGAGGCTTCCCAAGCCGAGCCTTGATGAGCCCACATCACCCGAGGCATCCCAAGCCGAGCCTTGATGAGCCCACATCACCCGAGGCTTCTCAAGCCGAGCCTCGATGAGCCTACATCACCGAGGCTTCCCAAGCCGAGACTTGATGAGCCCACATCACCCGAGGCTTCCCAAGCCGAGCCTTGATGAGCCCACATCACCCAAGGCTTCCCAAGTATGCCTTGATGAGCCCACATCACCAAAGACTTCCTAAGCCCAGCCTTGATGAGCCCACATCAGCCGAGGCTTCCCAAGCCGAGCCTTGATGAGCCCACATCACCCAAGGCTTCCCAAGCTGAGCCTTGATGAGACCCCATCACCAAGGCTTCCCAAGCCCAGCCTTGATGAGCCCACATCACCCAGGGCTTCCCAAGCAGAGCCTTGATGAGCCCAAATCACCCAGGGCTTCCCATCCTGGGCCTGAATGAGTCCACATCACCCGCCTTGATGAGCCCACATCACCCAAGGCTTCCCAAGCCCAGCCTTGATGATCCCCCATCACCCAAGGCTTCCCAAGCCTGACTTGATGAGCCCACATCACCCAAGGCTTCCCAAGCTAGCCTTGATGATCCCACATCACCCAAGGCTTCCCAAGCCTGCCTTGATGAGCCCACATCACCCGAGGCTTCCCAAGCCTGCCTTGATGAGCCCACATCACCCGAGGCTTCCCATCCCGAGCGTTGATGAGCCCACATCACCCGAGGCTTCCCAAGCCGAGCCTTGATGAGCCCAAATCACCCAAGGCTTCCCAAGCCCAGCCTTGATGAGCCCACATCACCCGAGGCTTCCCAAGCCAAACCTTGATGAGCCCACATCACCCAAGGCTTCCCAAGCCGAGCCTTGATGAGCCCACATCACCAATGCTTCCCAAGCCCAGCCTTGATGAGCCCACATCACCCAAGGCTTCACAAGCCGAGCCTTAATGAGCCCACATCACCCAAGGCTTCCCAAGCCGAGCCTTGATGAGCCCACATCACCCAAGGCTTCCCAAGCTTAGCCTTGATGAGCCCACATCACCCAGGGCTTCCCAAGCCGAGCCTTGATGAGCCCACATCACCCAAGGCTTCCCAAGCTGAGCCTTGATGAGCCCATATCACCCGAGGCTTCCCAAGCCCACCCTTGATGAGCCCACATCACCCTAGCCTTCCCAAGCAGAGCCTTGATGAGCCCACATCATGCAAGGCTACCCAAGCCGAGCCTTGATGAGTCCAGATCACCCGAGGCTTCCCAAGCCGAGCCTTGATGAGCCCACATCACCCAGGGCTTCCCAAGCCGAGCTTTGATGAGCCCACATCACCCAGGGCTTCCCAAGCCGAGCCTTGATGAGCCCACATCACCCGAGGCTTCCCAAGCCCAGAGTTGATGAGCCCATATCACCCGAGGCTTCCAAGCCCAGCCTTGATGAGCCCACATCACCCTAGCCTTCCCAAGCCGAGCCTTGATGAGCCCACATCACGCAAGGCTACCCAAGCCGAGCCTTGATAAGTCCAGATCACCCGAGGCTTCCCAAGCCGAGCCTTGATGAGCCCACATCACCCGAGGCTTCCCAAGATCAGCCTTGATGAGCCCACATCACCCGAGGCTTCCCAAGCCGAGCCTTGATGAGGCCACATCACCCGAGGCTTCCCAAGCCCAGAGTTGATGAGCCCATATCACCCGAGGCTTCCCAAGCCCAGCCTTGATGAGCCCACATCACCCTAGCCTTCCCAAGCCGAGCCTTGATGAGCCCACATCACGCAAGGCTACCCAAGCCGAGCCTTGATGAGTCCAGATCACCCGAGGCTTCCCAAGCCGAGCCTTGATGAGCCCACATCACCCGAGGCTTCCCAAGATCAGCCTTGATGAGCCCACATCACCCGAGGCTTCCCAAGCCGAGCCTTGATGAGGCCACATCACCCGAGGCTTCCCAAGATCAGACTTGATGAGCCCACATCACCCGAGGCTTCCCATCCCGAGCCTTGATGTGCTCACATCACCTGAGGCTTCCCAAGCCGAGCCTTGATGAGCCCACATCACCCGAGGCTTCCCAAGCCCAGCCTTGATGAGCCCACATCACCCGAGGCATCCCAAGCCGAGCATTGATGAGCCCACATCACCCAAGGCTTCCCAAGCCGAACCTTGATGAGCCCACATCACCAAGGCTTCCCATGCCCAGCCTTGATGAGCCAACATCACCCAAGGCTTCCCAAGCCGAGCGTTGATGAGCCCACATCAGCCAAGGCTTTCCTAGCTGAGCCTTGATGAGCCCACATCACCCAGGGCTTCTCAAGCCGAGCCTTGATGAGCCCACATCACCAAGGGCTTCCCAAGCCGAGCCTTGATGAGCCCACATCACCCGAGGCTTCCCAAGCCAAGCCTTGATGAGCCCACATCACCCGAGGCTTCCCATCCCGAGCCTTGATGAGCCCACATCATCCGAGGCTTCGCAAGCCGAGCCTTGATGAGCCCACGTCACCCAGGGCTTCCCAAGCCGAGCCTTGATTAGCCCATATCACCCAGGGCTTCCCAAGCCGAGCCTTGATGAGCCCACATCACCCGAGGCTTCCCATCCCGAGCCTTGATGAGCCCACATCATCCGAGGCTTCCCAAGCCGAGCCTTGATGAGCCCACATCACCCAAGGCTCCCAAGCCAAGCCTTGGTGAGCCCACATCACCCAGGGCTTCCCAAGCCGAGCCTTGATGAGCCCATATCACCCGAGGCTTCCCAAGCCCAGCCTTGATGAGCCCACATCACCTGAGGCTTCCCAAGCCGAGCCTTGATGAGCCCACATCACCCAAGGCTTCCCAATCCGAGCCTTGATGAGCCCAGATCACCCGAGGCTTCCCAAGCCGAGCCTTGATGAGCCAACATCACCCAGGGCTTCCCAAGCCGAGCTTTGATGAGCCCACATCACCCAGGGCTTCACAAGCCGAGCCTTGATGAGCCCACATCACCCAGGGCTTCCCAAGCCAAGCCTTGATGAGCCCACATCACCCGAGGCTTCCGAAGTCGAGCCTTGATGAGCCCACATCACCCGAGGCTTCCCAAGATCAGCCTTGATGAGCCCACATCACCCGAGGCTTCCCAAGCTGAGCCTTGATGAGGCCACATCACCTGAGGCTTCCCAAGATCAGATTTGATGAGCCCACATCACCGAGGCTTCCCAAGCCGAGCCTTGATGAGCCCACATCACCCGAGGCTTCCCATCCTGAGCCTTGAAGAGCCCTCATCACCCAAGGCTTCACAAGCCGAGCCTTGATGAGCCCACATCACCCTAGGCTTCCCATCCTGAGCCTTGAAGAGCCCACATCACCCTAGGCATCCCATCCTGAGCCTTGATGAGCCCACATCACCCTAGGCTTCCCATCCTGAGCCTTGAAGAGCCCACATCACCCTAGGCTTCCCATCCTGAGCCTTGAAGAGCCCACATCACCCTAGGCATCCCATCCTGAGCCTTGATGAGCCCACATCACCCTAGGCTTCCCATCCTGAGCCTTGATGAGCCCACATCACCCAAGGCTTCCCAAGCCCAGCCTTGATGAGCCCACATCACCCAAGGCTTCCCAAGCCAAGCCTTGATGAGCCCACATCACCCAAGACTTCCTAAGCCCAGCCTTGATGAGCCCACATCAGCCGAGGCTTCCCAAGCCGAGCCTTGAAGAGCCCACATCACCCTAGGCATCACATCCTGAGCCTTGATGAGCCCACATCACCCGAGGCTTCCCAAGCCGAGCCTTGAAGAGCCCACATCACCCGAGGCTTCCTATGCCCAGCCTTGATGAGCCCACATCACCCGAGGCTTCCCAAGCCAAGCCTTGAAGAGCCCACATCACCCGAGGCTTCCCAAGCCGAGCCTTGATGAGCCCACATCCCCGAGGCTTCCCATCCTGAGCCTTGAAGAGCCCTCATCACCCGAGGCTTCCTAAGCCCAGCCTTGATGAGCCCACATCACCCGAGGCTTCCCAAGCCGAGCCTTGAAGAGCCCACATCACCCGAGGCTTCCCAAGCCGAGCCTTGATGAGCCCACATCACCCGAGGCTTCCCAAGCCCAGCCTTGATGAGCCCACATCACCTGAGGCTTCCCAAGATCAGATTTGATGAGCCCACATCACCCAAGGCTTCCCAAGCCGAGCCTTGATGAGCCCACATCACCCTAGGCTTCCCATCCTGAGCCTTGAAGAGCCCTCATCACCCAAGGCTTCACAAGCCGAGCCTTGATGAGCCCACATCACCCTAGGCTTCCCATCCTGAGCCTTGAAGAGCCCACATCACCCTAGGCATCCCATCCTGAGCCTTGATGAGCCCACATCACCCGAGCCTTCCCATCCTGAGCCTTGATGAGCCCACATCACCCAAGGCTTCCCAAGCCCAGCCTTGAGGAGCCCACATCACCCAAGGCTTCCCAAGCCAAGCCTTGATGAGCCCACATCACCCAAGACTTCCTAAGCCCAGCCTTGATGAGCCCACATCAGCCGAGGCTTCCCAAGCCGAGCCTTGAAGAGCCCACATCACCCTAGGCATCACATCCTGAGCCTTGATGAGCCCACATCACCCGAGGCTTCCCAAGCCGAGCGTTGAAGAGCCCACATCACCCGAGGCTTCCTAAGCCCAGCCTTGATGAGCCCACATCACCCGAGGCTTCCCAAGCCGAGCCTTGAAGAGCCCACATCACCCGAGGCTTCCCAAGCCGAGCCTTGATGAGCCCACATCACCGAGGCTTCCCATCCTGAGCCTTGAAGAGCCCTCATCACCCGAGGCTTCCTAAGCCCAGCCTTGATGAGCCCACATCACCCGAGGCTTCCCAAGCCGAGCCTTGAAGAGCCCACTTCACCCGAGGCTTCCCAAGCCGAGCCTTGATGAGCCCACATCACCCGAGGCTTCCCAAGCCCAGCCTTGATGAGCCCACATCACCCGAGGCTTCCCAAGATCAGATTTGATGAGCCCACATCACCCGAGGCTTCCCAAGCCGAGCCTTGATGAGCCCACATCACCCTAGGCTTCCCATCCTGAGCCTTGAAGAGCCCTCATCACCCAAGGCTTCACAAGCCGAGCCTTGATGAGCCCACATCACCCTAGGCTTCCCATCCTGAGCCTTGAAGAGCCCACATCACCCTAGGCATCCCATCCTGAGCCTTGATGAGCCCACATCACCCGAGGCTTCCCATCCTGAGCCTTGATGAGCCCACATCACCCAAGGCTTCCCAAGCCCAGCCTTGATGAGCCCACATCACCCAAGGCTTCCCAAGCCAAGCCTTGATGAGCCCACATCACCTAAGACTTCCTCAGCCCAGCCTTGATGAGCCCACATCAGCCGAGGCTTCCCAAGCCGAGCCTTGAAGAGCCCACATCACCCTAGGCATCACATCCTGAGCCTTGATGAGCCCACATCACCCGAGGCTTCCCAAGCCGAGCCTTGAAGAGCCCACATCACCTGAGGCTTCCTAAGCCCAGCCTTGATGAGCCCACATCACCCGAGGCTTCCCAAGCCGAGCCTTGAAGAGCCCACATCAGCCGAGGCTTCCCAAGCCGAGCCTTGATGAGCCCACATCACCGAGGCTTCCCATCCTGAGCCTTGAAGAGCCCTCATCACCCGAGGCTTCCTAAGCCCAGCCTTGATGAGCCCACATCACCCGAGGCTTCCCAAGCCGAGCCTTGAAGAGCCCACATCACCCGAGGCTTCCCAAGCCGAGCCTTGATGAGCCCACATCACCCGAGGCTTCCCAAGCCCAGCCTTGATGAGCCCACATCACCCGAGGCTTCCCAAGATCAGATTTGATGAGCCCACATCACCCGAGGCTTCCCAAGCCGAGCCTTGATGAGCCCACATCACCCTAGGCTTCCCATCCTGAGCCTTGATGAGCCCACATCACCCGAGGCTTTCCAAGCCGAGCCTTGATGAGCCCACATCACCGAGGCTTCCCATCCTGAGCCTTGATGAGCCCACATCACCCAAGGCTTCCCAAGCCCAGCCTTGATGAGCCCACATCACCCAAGGCTTCCCAAGCCAAGCCTTGATGAGCCCACATCACCCAAGACTTCCTAAGCCCAGCCTTGATGAGCCCACATCACCCTAGGCATCACATCCTGAGCCTTGATGAGCCCACATCACCCGAGGCTTCCCAAGCCAAGCCTTGAAGAGCCCACATCACCCGAGGCTTCCTAAGCTCAGCCTTGATGAGCCCACATCACCCGAGGCTTCCCAAGCCGAGCCTTGAAGAGCCCACATCACCCGAGGCTTCCCAAGCCGAGCCTTGATCAGCCCACATCACAGAGGCTTCCCATCCTGAGCCTTGAAGAGCCCTCATCACCAGAGGCTTCCTAAGCCCAGCCTTGATGAGCCCACATCACCCGAGGCTTCCCAAGCCGAGCCTTGAAGAGCCCACATCACCCGAGGCTTCCCAAGCTGAGCCTTGATGAGCCCTCATCACCCGAGGCTTCCTAAGCCCAGCCTTGATGAGCCCACATCACCCGAGGCTTCCCAAGCCGAGCCTTGAAGAGCCCACATCACCCGAGGCTTCCCAAGCTGAGCCTTGATGAGCCCTCATCACCCAGGGCTTCCCAAGCCGAGCCTTGATGAGCCCACATCACCCTAGGCTTCCCATCCTGAGCCTTGAAGAGCCCTCATCACCCAAGGCTTCACAAGCCGAGCCTTGATGAGCCCACATCACCCTAGGCTTCCCATCCTGAGCCTTGAAGAGCCCACATCACCCTAGGCATCCCATCCTGAGCCTTGATGAGCCCACATCACCCGAGGCTTCCCATCCTGAGCCTTGATGAGCCCACATCACCCAAGGCTTCCCAAGCCCAGCCTTGATGAGCCCACATCACCCAAGGCTTCCCAAGCCAAGCCTTGATGAGCCCACATCACCCAAGACTTCCTAAGCCCAGCCTTGATGAGCCCACATCAGCCGAGGCTTCCCAAGCCGAGCCTTGAAGAGCCCACATCACCCTAGGCATCACATCCTGAGCCTTGATGAGCCCACATCACCCGAGGCTTCCCAAGCCCAGCCTTGAAGAGCCCACATCACCCGAGGCTTCCTAACCCCAGCCTTGATGAGCCCACATCACCCGAGGCTTCCCAAGCCGAGCCTTGAAGAGCCCACATCACCCGAGGCTTCCCAAGCCGAGCCTTGATGAGCCCACATCACCGAGGCTTCCCATCCTGAGCCTTGAAGAGCCCTCATCACCCGAGGCTTCCTAAGCCCAGCCTTGATGAGCCCACATCACCCGAGGCTTCCCAAGCCGAGCCTTGAAGAGCCCACTTCACCCGAGGCTTCCCAAGCCGAGCCTTGATGAGCCCACATCACCCGAGGCTTCCCAAGCCCAGCCTTGATGAGCCCACATCACCCGAGGCTTCCCAAGATCAGATTTGATGAGCCCACATCACCCGAGGCTTCCCAAGCCGAGCCTTGATGAGCCCACATCACCCTAGGCTTCCCATCCTGAGCCTTGAAGAGCCCTCATCACCCAAGGCTTCACAAGCCGAGCCTTGATGAGCCCACATCACCCTAGGCTTCCCATCCTGAGCCTTGAAGAGCCCACATCACCCTAGGCATCCCATCCTGAGCCTTGATGAGCCCACATCACCCGAGGCTTCCCATCCTGAGCCTTGATGAGCCCACATCACCCAAGGCTTCCCAAGCCCAGCCTTGATGAGCCCACATCACCCAAGGCTTCCCAAGCCAAGCCTTGATGAGCCCACATCACCTAAGACTTCCTAAGCCCAGCCTTGATGAGCCCACATCAGCCGAGGCTTCCCAAGCCGAGCCTTGAAGAGCCCACATCACCCTAGGCATCACATCCTGAGCCTTGATGAGCCCACATCACCCGAGGCTTCCCAAGCCGAGCCTTGAAGAGCCCACATCACCTGAGGCTTCCTAAGCCCAGCCTTGATGAGCCCACATCACCCGAGGCTTCCCAAGCCGAGCCTTGAAGAGCCCACATCACCCGAGGCTTCCCAAGCTGAGCCTTGATGAGCCCACATCACCGAGGCTTCCCATCCTGAGCCTTGAAGAGCCCTCATCACCCGAGGCTTCCTAAGCCCAGCCTTGATGAGCCCACATCACCCGAGGCTTCCCAAGCCGAGCCTTGAAGAGCCCACATCACCCGAGGCTTCCCAAGCCGAGCCTTGATGAGCCCACATCACCCGAGGCTTCCCAAGCCCAGCCTTGATGAGCCCACATCACCCGAGGCTTCCCAAGATCAGATTTGATGAGCCCACATCACCCGAGGCTTCCCAAGCCGAGCCTTGATGAGCCCACATCACCCTAGGCTTCCCATCCTGAGCCTTGAAGAGCACTCATCACCCAAGGCTTCCCAAGCCGAGCCTTCATGAGCCCACATCACCGAGGCTTCCCATCCTGAGCCTTGAAGAGCCCTCATCACCCGAGGCTTCCTAAGCCCAGCCTTGATGAGCCCACATCACCCGAGGCTTTCCAAGCCGAGCCTTGATGAGCCCACATCACCGAGGCTTCCCATCCTGAGCCTTGATGAGCCCACATCACCCAAGGCTTCCCAAGCCCAGCCTTGATGAGCCCACATCACCCAAGGCTTCCCAAGACAAGCCTTGATGAGCCCACATCACCCAAGACTTCCTAAGCCCAGCCTTGATGAGCCCACATCACCCTAGGCATCACATCCTGAGCCTTGATGAGCCCACATCACCCGAGGCTTCCCAAGCCAAGCCTTGAAGAGCCCACATCACCCGAGGCTTCCTAAGCCCAGCCTTGATGAGCCCACATCACCCGAGGCTTCCCAAGCCGAGCCTTGAAGAGCCCACATCACCCGAGGCTTCCCAAGCCGAGCCTTGATGAGCCCACATCACCGAGGCTTCCCATCCTGAGCCTTGAAGAGCCCTCATCACCCGAGGCTTCCTAAGCCCAGCCTTGATGAGCCCACATCACCCGAGGCTTCCCAAGCCGAGCCTTGAAGAGCCCACATCACCCGAGGCTTCCCAAGCTGAGCCTTGATGAGCCCTCATCACCCGAGGCTTCCTAAGCCCAGCCTTGATGAGCCCACATCACCCGAGGCTTCCCAAGCCGAGCCTTGAAGAGCCCACATCACCCGAGGCTTCCCAAGCTGAGCCTTGATGAGCCCTCATCACCCAGGGCTTCCCAAGCCGAGCCTTGATGAGCCCACATCACCCTAGGCTTCCCATCCTGAGCCTTGAAGAGCCCTCATCACCCAAGGCTTCACAAGCCGAGCCTTGATGAGCCCACATCACCCTAGGCTTCCCATCCTGAGCCTTGAAGAGCCCACATCACCCTAGGCATCCCATCCTGAGCCTTGATGAGCCCACATCACCCGAGGCTTCCCATCCTGAGCCTTGATGAGCCCACATCACCCAAGGCTTCCCAAGCCCAGCCTTGATGAGCCCACATCACCCAAGGCTTCCCAAGCCAAGCCTTGATGAGCCCACATCACCCAAGACTTCCTAAGCCCAGCCTTGATGAGCCCACATCAGCCGAGGCTTCCCAAGCCGAGCCTTGAAGAGCCCACATCACCCTAGGCATCACATCCTGAGCCTTGATGAGCCCACATCACCCGAGGCTTCCCAAGCCCAGCCTTGAAGAGCCCACATCACCCGAGGCTTCCTAAGCCCAGCCTTGATGAGCCCACATCACCCGAGGCTTCCCAAGCCGAGCCTTGAAGAGCCCACATCACCCGAGGCTTCCCAAGCCGAGCCTTGATGAGCCCACATCACCGAGGCTTCCCATCCTGAGCCTTGAAGAGCCCTCATCACCCGAGGCTTCCTAAGCCCAGCCTTGATGAGCCCACATCACCCGAGGCTTCCCAAGCCGAGCCTTGAAGAGCCCACATCACCCGAGGCTTCCCAAGCCGAGCCTTGATAAGCCCACATCACCGAGGCTTCCCATCCTGAGCCTTGATGAGCCCACATCACCCAAGGCTTCCCAATCCCAGCCTCGATGAGCCCACATCACCCAAGGCTTCCCAAGCCAAGCCTTGATGAGCCCACATCACCCAAGACTTCCTAAGCCCAGCCTTGATGAGCCCATATCAGCCGAGGCTTCCTAAGCCGAGCCTTGAAGAGCCCACATCACCCGAGGCTTCCCAAGCCGAGCCTTGATGAGCCCACATCACCGAGGCTTCCCATCCTGAGCCTTGAAGAGCCCTCATCACCCGAGGCTTCCTAAGCCCAGCCTTGATGAGCCCACATCACCCGAGGCTTCCCAAGCCGAGCCTTGAAGAGCCCACTTCACCCGAGGCTTCCCAAGCCGAGCCTTGATGAGCCCACATCACCCGAGGCTTCCCAAGCCCAGCCTTGATGAGCCCACATCACCCGAGGCTTCCCAAGATCAGATTTGATGAGCCCACATCACCCGAGGCTTCCCAAGCCGAGCCTTGATGAGCCCACATCACCCTAGGCTTCCCATCCTGAGCCTTGAAGAGCCCTCATCACCCAAGGCTTCACAAGCCGAGCCTTGATGAGCCCACATCACCCTAGGCTTCCCATCCTGAGCCTTGAAGAGCCCACATCACCCTAGGCATCCCATCCTGAGCCTTGATGAGCCCACATCACCCAAGGCTTCCCATCCTGAGCCTTGATGAGCCCACATCACCCAAGGCTTCCCAAGCCAAGCCTTGATGAGCCCACATCACCCAAGACTTCCTAAGCCCAGCCTTGATGAGCCCACATCACCCTAGGCATCACATCCTGAGCCTTGATGAGCCCACATCACCCGAGGCTTCCCAAGCCAAGCCTTGAAGAGCCCACATCACCCGAGGCTTCCTAAGCTCAGCCTTGATGAGCCCACATCACCCGAGGCTTCCCAAGCCGAGCCTTGAAGAGCCCACATCACCCGAGGCTTCCCAAGCCGAGCCTTGATCAGCCCACATCACAGAGGCTTCCCATCCTGAGCCTTGAAGAGCCCTCATCACCAGAGGCTTCCTAAGCCCAGCCTTGATGAGCCCACATCACCCGAGGCTTCCCAAGCCGAGCCTTGAAGAGCCCACATCACCCGAGGCTTCCCAAGCTGAGCCTTGATGAGCCCTCATCACCCGAGGCTTCCTAAGCCCAGCCTTGATGAGCCCACATCACCCGAGGCTTCCCAAGCCGAGCCTTGAAGAGCCCACATCACCCGAGGCTTCCCAAGCTGAGCCTTGATGAGCCCTCATCACCCAGGGCTTCCCAAGCCGAGCCTTGATGAGCCCACATCACCCTAGGCTTCCCATCCTGAGCCTTGAAGAGCCCTCATCA
The DNA here is from genome assembly GCA_963921515.1 of Calotriton arnoldi. Lineage (NCBI taxonomy): Eukaryota > Metazoa > Chordata > Amphibia > Caudata > Salamandridae > Calotriton > Calotriton arnoldi. The sequence goes on along the minus strand of CAWUFW010007811.1, from coordinate 926,833 downwards.
CCCAAGGCTTCACAAGCCGAGCCTTGATGAGCCCACATCACCCTAGGCTTCCCATCCTGAGCCTTGAAGAGCCCACATCACCCTAGGCATCCCATCCTGAGCCTTGATGAGCCCACATCACCCGAGGCTTCCCATCCTGAGCCTTGATGAGCCCACATCACCCAAGGCTTCCCAAGCCCAGCCTTGATGAGCCCACATCACCCAAGGCTTCCCAAGCCAAGCCTTGATGAGCCCACATCACCCAAGACTTCCTAAGCCCAGCCTTGATGAGCCCACATCAGCCGAGGCTTCCCAAGCCGAGCCTTGAAGAGCCCACATCACCCTAGGCATCACATCCTGAGCCTTGATGAGCCCACATCACCCGAGGCTTCCCAAGCCCAGCCTTGAAGAGCCCACATCACCCGAGGCTTCCTAACCCCAGCCTTGATGAGCCCACATCACCCGAGGCTTCCCAAGCCGAGCCTTGAAGAGCCCACATCACCCGAGGCTTCCCAAGCCGAGCCTTGATGAGCCCACATCACCGAGGCTTCCCATCCTGAGCCTTGAAGAGCCCTCATCACCCGAGGCTTCCTAAGCCCAGCCTTGATGAGCCCACATCACCCGAGGCTTCCCAAGCCGAGCCTTGAAGAGCCCACTTCACCCGAGGCTTCCCAAGCCGAGCCTTGATGAGCCCACATCACCCGAGGCTTCCCAAGCCCAGCCTTGATGAGCCCACATCACCCGAGGCTTCCCAAGATCAGATTTGATGAGCCCACATCACCCGAGGCTTCCCAAGCCGAGCCTTGATGAGCCCACATCACCCTAGGCTTCCCATCCTGAGCCTTGAAGAGCCCTCATCACCCAAGGCTTCACAAGCCGAGCCTTGATGAGCCCACATCACCCTAGGCTTCCCATCCTGAGCCTTGAAGAGCCCACATCACCCTAGGCATCCCATCCTGAGCCTTGATGAGCCCACATCACCCGAGGCTTCCCATCCTGAGCCTTGATGAGCCCACATCACCCAAGGCTTCCCAAGCCCAGCCTTGATGAGCCCACATCACCCAAGGCTTCCCAAGCCAAGCCTTGATGAGCCCACATCACCTAAGACTTCCTAAGCCCAGCCTTGATGAGCCCACATCAGCCGAGGCTTCCCAAGCCGAGCCTTGAAGAGCCCACATCACCCTAGGCATCACATCCTGAGCCTTGATGAGCCCACATCACCCGAGGCTTCCCAAGCCGAGCCTTGAAGAGCCCACATCACCTGAGGCTTCCTAAGCCCAGCCTTGATGAGCCCACATCACCCGAGGCTTCCCAAGCCGAGCCTTGAAGAGCCCACATCACCCGAGGCTTCCCAAGCCGAGCCTTGATGAGCCCACATCACCGAGGCTTCCCATCCTGAGCCTTGAAGAGCCCTCATCACCCGAGGCTTCCTAAGCCCAGCCTTGATGAGCCCACATCACCCGAGGCTTCCCAAGCCGAGCCTTGAAGAGCCCACATCACCCGAGGCTTCCCAAGCCGAGCCTTGATGAGCCCACATCACCCGAGGCTTCCCAAGCCCAGCCTTGATGAGCCCACATCACCCGAGGCTTCCCAAGATCAGATTTGATGAGCCCACATCACCCGAGGCTTCCCAAGCCGAGCCTTGATGAGCCCACATCACCCTAGGCTTCCCATCCTGAGCCTTGAAGAGCACTCATCACCCAAGGCTTCCCAAGCCGAGCCTTCATGAGCCCACATCACCGAGGCTTCCCATCCTGAGCCTTGAAGAGCCCTCATCACCCGAGGCTTCCTAAGCCCAGCCTTGATGAGCCCACATCACCCGAGGCTTTCCAAGCCGAGCCTTGATGAGCCCACATCACCGAGGCTTCCCATCCTGAGCCTTGATGAGCCCACATCACCCAAGGCTTCCCAAGCCCAGCCTTGATGAGCCCACATCACCCAAGGCTTCCCAAGACAAGCCTTGATGAGCCCACATCACCCAAGACTTCCTAAGCCCAGCCTTGATGAGCCCACATCACCCTAGGCATCACATCCTGAGCCTTGATGAGCCCACATCACCCGAGGCTTCCCAAGCGAAGCCTTGAAGAGCCCACATCACCCGAGGCTTCCTAAGCCCAGCCTTGATGAGCCCACATCACCCGAGGCTTCCCAAGCCGAGCCTTGAAGAGCCCACATCACCCGAGGCTTCCCAAGCCGAGCCTTGATGAGCCCACATCACCGAGGCTTCCCATCCTGAGCCTTGAAGAGCCCTCATCACCCGAGGCTTCCTAAGCCCAGCCTTGATGAGCCCACATCACCCGAGGCTTCCCAAGCCGAGCCTTGAAGAGCCCACATCACCCGAGGCTTCCCAAGCTGAGCCTTGATGAGCCCTCATCACCCGAGGCTTCCTAAGCCCAGCCTTGATGAGCCCACATCACCCGAGGCTTCCCAAGCCGAGCCTTGAAGAGCCCACATCACCCGAGGCTTCCCAAGCTGAGCCTTGATGAGCCCTCATCACCCAGGGCTTCCCAAGCCGAGCCTTGATGAGCCCACATCACCCTAGGCTTCCCATCCTGAGCCTTGAAGAGCCCTCATCACCCAAGGCTTCACAAGCCGAGCCTTGATGAGCCCACATCACCCTAGGCTTCCCATCCTGAGCCTTGAAGAGCCCACATCACCCTAGGCATCCCATCCTGAGCCTTGATGAGCCCACATCACCCGAGGCTTCCCATCCTGAGCCTTGATGAGCCCACATCACCCAAGGCTTCCCAAGCCCAGCCTTGATGAGCCCACATCACCCAAGGCTTCCCAAGCCAAGCCTTGATGAGCCCACATCACCCAAGACTTCCTAAGCCCAGCCTTGATGAGCCCACATCAGCCGAGGCTTCCCAAGCCGAGCCTTGAAGAGCCCACATCACCCTAGGCATCACATCCTGAGCCTTGATGAGCCCACATCACCCGAGGCTTCCCAAGCCCAGCCTTGAAGAGCCCACATCACCCGAGGCTTCCTAAGCCCAGCCTTGATGAGCCCACATCACCCGAGGCTTCCCAAGCCGAGCCTTGAAGAGCCCACATCACCCGAGGCTTCCCAAGCCGAGCCTTGATGAGCCCACATCACCGAGGCTTCCCATCCTGAGCCTTGAAGAGCCCTCATCACCCGAGGCTTCCTAAGCCCAGCCTTGATGAGCCCACATCACCCGAGGCTTCCCAAGCCGAGCCTTGAAGAGCCCACATCACCCGAGGCTTCCCAAGCCGAGCCTTGATAAGCCCACATCACCGAGGCTTCCCATCCTGAGCCTTGATGAGCCCACATCACCCAAGGCTTCCCAATCCCAGCCTCGATGAGCCCACATCACCCAAGGCTTCCCAAGCCAAGCCTTGATGAGCCCACATCACCCAAGACTTCCTAAGCCCAGCCTTGATGAGCCCATATCAGCCGAGGCTTCCTAAGCCGAGCCTTGAAGAGCCCACATCACCCGAGGCTTCCCAAGCCGAGCCTTGATGAGCCCACATCACCGAGGCTTCCCATCCTGAGCCTTGAAGAGCCCTCATCACCCGAGGCTTCCTAAGCCCAGCCTTGATGAGCCCACATCACCCGAGGCTTCCCAAGCCGAGCCTTGAAGAGCCCACTTCACCCGAGGCTTCCCAAGCCGAGCCTTGATGAGCCCACATCACCCGAGGCTTCCCAAGCCCAGCCTTGATGAGCCCACATCACCCGAGGCTTCCCAAGATCAGATTTGATGAGCCCACATCACCCGAGGCTTCCCAAGCCGAGCCTTGATGAGCCCACATCACCCTAGGCTTCCCATCCTGAGCCTTGAAGAGCCCTCATCACCCAAGGCTTCACAAGCCGAGCCTTGATGAGCCCACATCACCCTAGGCTTCCCATCCTGAGCCTTGAAGAGCCCACATCACCCTAGGCATCCCATCCTGAGCCTTGATGAGCCCACATCACCCGAGGCTTCCCATCCTGAGCCTTGATGAGCCCACATCACCCAAGGCTTCCCAAGCCCAGCCTTGATGAGCCCACATCACCCAAGGCTTCCCAAGCCAAGCCTTGATGAGCCCACATCACCTAAGACTTCCTCAGCCCAGCCTTGATGAGCCCACATCAGCCGAGGCTTCCCAAGCCGAGCCTTGAAGAGCCCACATCACCCTAGGCATCACATCCTGAGCCTTGATGAGCCCACATCACCCGAGGCTTCCCAAGCCGAGCCTTGAAGAGCCCACATCACCTGAGGCTTCCTAAGCCCAGCCTTGATGAGCCCACATCACCCGAGGCTTCCCAAGCCGAGCCTTGAAGAGCCCACATCACCCGAGGCTACCCAAGCCGAGCCTTGATGAGCCCACATCACCGAGGCTTCCCATCCTGAGCCTTGAAGAGCCCTCATCACCCGAGGCTTCCTAAGCCCAGCCTTGATGAGCCCACATCACCCGAGGCTTCCCAAGCCGAGCCTTGAAGAGCCCACATCACCCGAGGCTTCCCAAGCCGAGCCTTGATGAGCCCACATCACCCGAGGCTTCCCAAGCCCAGCCTTGATGAGCCCACATCACCCGAGGCTTCCCAAGATCAGATTTGATGAGCCCACATCACCCGAGGCTTCCCAAGCCGAGCCTTGATGAGCCCACATCACCCTAGGCTTCCCATCCTGAGCCTTGATGAGCCCACATCACCCGAGGCTTTCCAAGCCGAGCCTTGATGAGCCCACATCACCGAGGCTTCCCATCCTGAGCCTTGATGAGCCCACATCACCCAAGGCTTCCCAAGCCCAGCCTTGATGAGCCCACATCACCCAAGGCTTCCCAAGCCAAGCCTTGATGAGCCCACATCACCCAAGACTTCCTAAGCCCAGCCTTGATGAGCCCACATCACCCTAGGCATCACATCCTGAGCCTTGATGAGCCCACATCACCCGAGGCTTCCCAAGCCAAGCCTTGAAGAGCCCACATCACCGAGGCTTCCTAAGCCCAGCCTTGATGAGCCCACATCACCCGAGGCTTCCCAAGCCGAGCCTTGAAGAGCCCACATCACCCGAGGCTTCCCAAGCCGAGCCTTGATGAGCCCACATCACCGAGGCTTCCCATCCTGAGCCTTGAAGAGCCCTCATCACCAGAGGCTTCCTAAGCCCAGCATTGATGAGCCCACATCACCCGAGGCTTCCCAAGCCGAGCCTTGAGAAACCCACATCACCCGAGGCTTCCCAAGCTGAGCCTTGATGAGCCCTCATCACCCGAGGCTTCCTAAGCCCAGCCTTGATGAGCCCACATCACCCGAGGCTTCCCAAGCCGAGCCTTGAAGAGCCCACATCACCCGAGGCTTCCCAAGCCGAGCGTTGAAGAGCCCACATCACCCGAGGCTTCCTAAGCCCAGCCTTGATGAGCCCACATCACCCGAGGCTTCCCAAGCCCGAGCCTTGAAGAGCCCACATCACCCGAGGCTTCCCAAGCCGAGCCTTGATGAGCCCACATCACCCGAGGCTTCCCATCCTGAGCCTTGAAGAGCCCTCATCACCCGAGGCTTCCTAAGCCCAGCCTTGATGAGCCCACATCACCCGAGGCTTCCCAAGCCGAGCCTTGAAGAGCCCACTTCACCCGAGGCTTCCCAAGCCGAGCCTTGATGAGCCCACATCACCCGAGGCTTCCCAAGCCCAGCCTTGATGAGCCCACATCACCCGAGGCTTCCCAAGATCAGATTTGATGAGCCCACATCACCCGAGGCTTCCCAAGCCGAGCCTTGATGAGCCCACATCACCCTAGGCTTCCCATCCTGAGCCTTGAAGAGCCCTCATCACCCAAGGCTTCACAAGCCGAGCCTTGATGAGCCCACATCACCCTAGGCTTCCCATCCTGAGCCTTGAAGAGCCCACATCACCCTAGGCATCCCATCCTGAGCCTTGATGAGCCCACATCACCCGAGGCTTCCCATCCTGAGCCTTGATGAGCCCACATCACCCAAGGCTTCCCAAGCCCAGCCTTGATGAGCCCACATCACCCAAGGCTTCCCAAGCCAAGCCTTGATGAGCCCACATCACCTAAGACTTCCTCAGCCCAGCCTTGATGAGCCCACATCAGCCGAGGCTTCCCAAGCCGAGCCTTGAAGAAGCCCACATCACCCTAGGCATCACATCCTGAGCCTTGATGAGCCCACATCACCCGAGGCTTCCCAAGCCGAGCCTTGAAGAGCCCACATCACCTGAGGCTTCCTAAGCCCAGCCTTGATGAGCCCACATCACCCGAGGCTTCCCAAGCCGAGCCTTGAAGAGCCCACATCACCCGAGGCTTCCCAAGCCGAGCCTTGATGAGCCCACATCACCGAGGCTTCCCATCCTGAGCCTTGAAGAGCCCTCATCACCCGAGGCTTCCTAAGCCCAGCCTTGATGAGCCCACATCACCCGAGGCTTCCCAAGCCGAGCCTTGAAGAGCCCACATCACCCGAGGCTTCCCAAGCCGAGCCTTGATGAGCCCACATCACCCGAGGCTTCCCAAGCCCAGCCTTGATGAGCCCACATCACCCGAGGCTTCCCAAGATCAGATTTGATGAGCCCACATCACCCGAGGCTTCCCAAGCCGAGCCTTGATGAGCCCACATCACCCTAGGCTTCCCATCCTGAGCCTTGATGAGCCCACATCACCCGAGGCTTTCCAAGCCGAGCCTTGATGAGCCCACATCACCGAGGCTTCCCATCCTGAGCCTTGATGAGCCCACATCACCCAAGGCTTCCCAAGCCCAGCCTTGATGAGCCCACATCACCCAAGGCTTCCCAAGCCAAGCCTTGATGAGCCCACATCACCCAAGACTTCCTAAGCCCAGCCTTGATGAGCCCACATCACCCTAGGCATCACATCCTGAGCCTTGATGAGCCCACATCACCCGAGGCTTCCCAAGCCAAGCCTTGAAGAGCCCACATCACCCGAGGCTTCCTAAGCCCAGCCTTGATGAGCCCACATCACCCGAGGCTTCCCAAGCCGAGCCTTGAAGAGCCCACATCACCCGAGGCTTCCCAAGCCGAGCCTTGATGAGCCCACATCACCGAGGCTTCCCATCCTGAGCCTTGAAGAGCCCTCATCACCAGAGGCTTCCTAAGCCCAGCCTTGATGAGCCCACATCACCCGAGGCTTCCCAAGCCGAGCCTTGAAGAGCCCACATCACCCGAGGCTTCCCAAGCTGAGCCTTGATGAGCCCTCATCACCCGAGGCTTCCTAAGCCCAGCCTTGATGAGCCCACATCACCCGAGGCTTCCCAAGCCGAGCCTTGAAGAGCCCACATCACCCGAGGCTTCCCAAGCTGAGCCTTGATGAGCCCTCATCACCCAGGGCTTCCCAAGCCGAGCCTTGATGAGCCCACATCACCCTAGGCTTCCCATCCTGAGCCTTGAAGAGCCCTCATCACCCAAGGCTTCACAAGCCGAGCCTTGATGAGCCCACATCACCCTAGGCTTCCCATCCTGAGCCTTGAAGAGCCCACATCACCCTAGGCATCCCATCCTGAGCCTTGATGAGCCCACATCACCCGAGGCTTCCCATCCTGAGCCTTGATGAGCCCACATCACCCAAGGCTTCCCAAGCCCAGCCTTGATGAGCCCACATCACCCAAGGCTTCCCAAGCCAAGCCTTGATGAGCCCACATCACCCAAGACTTCCTAAGCCCAGCCTTGATGAGCCCACATCAGCCGAGGCTTCCCAAGCCGAGCCTTGAAGAGCCCACATCACCCTAGGCATCACATCCTGAGCCTTGATGAGCCCACATCACCCGAGGCTTCCCAAGCCCAGCCTTGAAGAGCCCACATCACCCGAGGCTTCCTAAGCCCAGCCTTGATGAGCCCACATCACCCGAGGCTTCCCAAGCCGAGCCTTGAAGAGCCCACATCACCCGAGGCTTCCCAAGCCGAGCCTTGATGAGCCCACATCACCGAGGCTTCCCATCCTGAGCCTTGAAGAGCCCTCATCACCCGAGGCTTCCTAAGCCCAGCCTTGATGAGCCCACATCACCCGAGGCTTCCCAAGCCGAGCCTTGAAGAGCCCACTTCACCCGAGGCTTCCCAAGCCGAGCCTTGATGAGCCCACATCACCCGAGGCTTCCCAAGCCCAGCCTTGATGAGCCCACATCACCCGAGGCTTCCCAAGATCAGATTTGATGAGCCCACATCACCCGAGGCTTCCCAAGCCGAGCCTTGATGAGCCCACATCACCCTAGGCTTCCCATCCTGAGCCTTGAAGAGCCCTCATCACCCAAGGCTTCACAAGCCGAGCCTTGATGAGCCCACATCACCCTAGGCTTCCCATCCTGAGCCTTGAAGAGCCCACATCACCCTAGGCATCCCATCCTGAGCCTTGATGAGCCCACATCACCCGAGGCTTCCCATCCTGAGCCTTGATGAGCCCACATCACCCAAGGCTTCCCAAGCCCAGCCTTGATGAGCCCACATCACCCAAGGCTTCCCAAGCCAAGCCTTGATGAGCCCACATCACCTAAGACTTCCTAAGCCCAGCCTTGATGAGCCCACATCAGCCGAGGCTTCCCAAGCCGAGCCTTGAAGAGCCCACATCACCCTAGGCATCACATCCTGAGCCTTGATGAGCCCACATCACCCGAGGCTTCCCAAGCCGAGCCTTGAAGAGCCCACATCACCTGAGGCTTCCTAAGCCCAGCCTTGATGAGCCCACATCACCCGAGGCTTCCCAAGCCGAGCCTTGAAGAGCCCACATCACCCGAGGCTTCCCAAGCCGAGCCTTGATGAGCCCACATCACCGAGGCTTCCCATCCTGAGCCTTGAAGAGCCCTCATCACCCGAGGCTTCCTAAGCCCAGCCTTGATGAGCCCACATCACCCGAGGCTTCCCAAGCCGAGCCTTGAAGAAGCCCACATCACCCGAGGCTTCCCAAGCCGAGCCTTGATGAGCCCACATCACCCGAGGCTTCCCAAGCCCAGCCTTGATGAGCCCACATCACCCGAGGCTTCCCAAGATCAGATTTGATGAGCCCACATCACCCGAGGCTTCCCAAGCCGAGCCTTGATGAGCCCACATCACCCTAGGCTTCCCATCCTGAGCCTTGAAGAGCACTCATCACCCAAGGCTTCCCAAGCCGAGCCTTCATGAGCCCACATCACCGAGGCTTCCCATCCTGAGCCTTGAAGAGCCCTCATCACCCGAGGCTTCCTAAGCCCAGCCTTGATGAGCCCACATCACCCGAGGCTTTCCAAGCCGAGCCTTGATGAGCCCACATCTCCGAGGCTTCCCATCCTGAGCCTTGATGAGCCCACATCACCCAAGGCTTCCCAAGCCCAGCCTTGATGAGCCCACATCACCCAAGGCTTCCCAAGACAAGCCTTGATGAGCCCACATCACCCAAGACTTCCTAAGCCCAGCCTTGATGAGCCCACATCACCCTAGGCATCACATCCTGAGCCTTGATGAGCCCACATCACCCGAGGCTTCCCAAGCCAAGCCTTGAAGAGCCCACATCACCCGAGGCTTCCTAAGCCCAGCCTTGATGAGCCCACATCACCCGAGGCTTCCCAAGCCGAGCCTTGAAGAGCCCACATCACCCGAGGCTTCCCAAGCCGAGCCTTGATGAGCCCACATCACCGAGGCTTCCCATCCTGAGCCTTGAAGAGCCCTCATCACCCGAGGCTTCCTAAGCCCAGCCTTGATGAGCCCACATCACCCGAGGCTTCCCAAGCCGAGCCTTGAAGAGCCCACATCACCCGAGGCTTCCCAAGCTGAGCCTTGATGAGCCCTCATCACCCGAGGCTTCCTAAGCCCAGCCTTGATGAGCCCACATCACCCGAGGCTTCCCAAGCCGAGCCTTGAAGAGCCCACATCACCCGAGGCTTCCCAAGCTGAGCCTTGATGAGCCCTCATCACCCAGGGCTTCCCAAGCCGAGCCTTGATGAGCCCACATCACCCTAGGCTTCCCATCCTGAGCCTTGAAGAGCCCTCATCACCCAAGGCTTCACAAGCCGAGCCTTGATGAGCCCACTTCACCCTAGGCTTCCCATCCTGAGCCTTGAAGAGCCCACATCACCCTAGGCATCCCATCCTGAGCCTTGATGAGCCCACATCACCCGAGGCTTCCCATCCTGAGCCTTGATGAGCCCACATCACCCAAGGCTTCCCAAGCCCAGCCTTGATGAGCCCACATCACCCAAGGCTTCCCAAGCCAAGCCTTGATGAGCCCACATCACCCAAGACTTCCTAAGCCCAGCCTTGATGAGCCCACATCAGCCGAGGCTTCCCAAGCCGAGCCTTGAAGAGCCCACATCACCCTAGGCATCACATCCTGAGCCTTGATGAGCCCACATCACCCGAGGCTTCCCAAGCCCAGCCTTGAAGAGCCCACATCACCCGAGGCTTCCTAAGCCCAGCCTTGATGAGCCCACATCACCCGAGGCTTCCCAAGCCGAGCCTTGAAGAGCCCACATCACCCGAGGCTTCCCAAGCCGAGCCTTGATGAGCCCACATCACCGAGGCTTCCCATCCTGAGCCTTGAAGAGCCCTCATCACCCGAGGCTTCCTAAGCCCAGCCTTGATGAGCCCACATCACCCGAGGCTTCCCAAGCCGAGCCTTGAAGAGCCCACATCACCCGAGGCTTCCCAAGCCGAGCCTTGATAAGCCCACATCACCGAGGCTTCCCATCCTGAGCCTTGATGAGCCCACATCACCCAAGGCTTCCCAATCCCAGCCTCGATGAGCCCACATCACCCAAGGCTTCCCAAGCCAAGCCTTGATGAGCCCACATCACCCAAGACTTCCTAAGCCCAGCCTTGATGAGCCCATATCAGCCGAGGCTTCCTAAGCCCGAGCCTTGAAGAGCCCACATCACCCGAGGCTTCCCAAGCCGAGCCTTGATGAGCCCACATCACCGAGGCTTCCCATCCTGAGCCTTGAAGAGCCCTCATCACCCGAGGCTTCCTAAGCCCAGCCTTGATGAGCCCACATCACCCGAGGCTTCCCAAGCCGAGCCTTGAAAAGCCCACTTCACCCGAGGCTTCCCAAGCCGAGCCTTGATGAGCCCACATCACCCGAGGCTTCCCAAGCCCAGCCTTGATGAGCCCACATCACCCGAGGCTTCCCAAGATCAGATTTGATGAGCCCACATCACCCGAGGCTTCCCAAGCCGAGCCTTGATGAGCCCACATCACCCTAGGCTTCCCATCCTGAGCCTTGAAGAGCCCTCATCACCCAAGGCTTCACAAGCCGAGCCTTGATGAGCCCACATCACCCTAGGCTTCCCATCCTGAGCCTTGAAGAGCCCACATCACCCTAGGCATCCCATCCTGAGCCTTGATGAGCCCACATCACCCGAGGCTTCCCATCCTGAGCCTTGATGAGCCCACATCACCCAAGGCTTCCCAAGCCCAGCCTTGATGAGCCCACATCACCCAAGGCTTCCCAAGCCAAGCCTTGATGAGCCCACATCACCTAAGACTTCCTCAGCCCAGCCTTGATGAGCCCACATCAGCCGAGGCTTCCCAAGCCGAGCCTTGAAGAGCCCACATCACCCTAGGCATCACATCCTGAGCCTTGATGAGCCCACATCACCCGAGGCTTCCCAAGCCGAGCCTTGAAGAGCCCACATCACCTGAGGCTTCCTAAGCCCAGCCTTGATGAGCCCACATCACCCGAGGCTTCCCAAGCCGAGCCTTGAAGAAACCCACATCACCCGAGGCTTCCCAAGCCGAGCCTTGATGAGCCCACATCACCGAGGCTTCCCATCCTGAGCCTTGAAGAGCCCTCATCACCCGAGGCTTCCTAAGCCCAGCCTTGATGAGCCCACATCACCCGAGGCTTCCCAAGCCGAGGCCTTGAAGAGCCCACATCACCCGAGGCTTCCCAAGCCGAGCCTTGATGAGCCCACATCACCCGAGGCTTCCCAAGCCCAGCCTTGATGAGCCCACATCACCCGAGGCTTCCCAAGATCAGATTTGATGAGCCCACATCACCCGAGGCTTCCCAAGCCGAGCCTTGATGAGCCCACATCACCCTAGGCTTCCCATCCTGAGCCTTGATGAGCCCACATCACCCGAGGCTTTCCAAGCCGAGCCTTGATGAGCCCACATCACCGAGGCTTCCCATCCTGAGCCTTGATGAGCCCACATCACCCAAGGCTTCCCAAGCCCAGCCTTGATGAGCCCACATCACCCAAGGCTTCCCAAGCCAAGCCTTGATGAGCCCACATCACCCAAGACTTCCTAAGCCCAGCCTTGATGAGCCCACATCACCCTAGGCATCACATCCTGAGCCTTGATGAGCCCACATCACCCGAGGCTTCCCAAGCCAAGCCTTGAAGAGCCCACATCACCCGAGGCTTCCTAAGCCCAGCCTTGATGAGCCCACATCACCCGAGGCTTCCCAAGCCGAGGCCTTGAAGAGCCCACATCACCCGAGGCTTCCCAAGCCGAGCCTTGATGAGCCCACATCACCGAGGCTTCCCATCCTGAGCCTTGAAGAGCCCTCATCACCAGAGGCTTCCTAAGCCCAGCATTGATGAGCCCACATCACCCGAGGCTTCCCAAGCCGAGCCTTGAAGAGCCCACATCACCCGAGGCTTCCCAAGCTGAGCCTTGATGAGCCCTCATCACCCGAGGCTTCCTAAGCCCAGCCTTGATGAGCCCACATCACCCGAGGCTTCCCAAGCCGAGCCTTGAAGAGCCCACATCACCCGAGGCTTCCCAAGCTGAGCCTTGATGAGCCCTCATCACCCAGGGCTTCCCAAGCCGAGCCTTGATGAGCCCACATCACCCTAGGCTTCCCATCCTGAGCCTTGAAGAGCCCTCATCACCCAAGGCTTCACAAGCCGAGCCTTGATGAGCCCACATCACCCTAGGCTTCCCATCCTGAGCCTTGAAGAGCCCACATCACCCTAGGCATCCCATCCTGAGCCTTGATGAGCCCACATCACCCGAGGCTTCCCATCCTGAGCCTTGATGAGCCCACATCACCCAAGGCTTCCCAAGCCCAGCCTTGATGAGCCCACATCACCCAAGGCTTCCCAAGCCAAGCCTTGATGAGCCCACATCACCCAAGACTTCCTAAGCCCAGCCTTGATGAGCCCACATCAGCCGAGGCTTCCCAAGCCGAGCCTTGAAGAGCCCACATCACCCTAGGCATCACATCCTGAGCCTTGATGAGCCCACATCACCCGAGGCTTCCCAAGCCCAGCCTTGAAGAGCCCACATCACCCGAGGCTTCCTAAGCCCAGCCTTGATGAGCCCACATCACCCGAGGCTTCCCAAGCCGAGCCTTGAAGAGCCCACATCACCCGAGGCTTCCCAAGCCGAGCCTTGATGAGCCCACATCACCGAGGCTTCCCATCCTGAGCCTTGAAGAGCCCTCATCACCCGAGGCTTCCTAAGCCCAGCCTTGATGAGCCCACATCACCCGAGGCTTCCCAAGCCGAGCCTTGAAGAGCCCACTTCACCCGAGGCTTCCCAAGCCGAGCCTTGATGAGCCCACATCACCCGAGGCTTCCCAAGCCCAGCCTTGATGAGCCCACATCACCCGAGGCTTCCCAAGATCAGATTTGATGAGCCCACATCACCCGAGGCTTCCCAAGCCGAGCCTTGATGAGCCCACATCACCCTAGGCTTCCCATCCTGAGCCTTGAAGAGCCCTCATCACCCAACGCTTCACAAGCCGAGCCTTGATGAGCCCACATCACCCTAGGCTTCCCATCCTGAGCCTTGAAGAGCCCACATCACCCTAGGCATCCCATCCTGAGCCTTGATGAGCCCACATCACCCGAGGCTTCCCATCCTGAGCCTTGATGAGCCCACATCACCCAAGGCTTCCCAAGCCCAGCCTTGATGAGCCCACATCACCCAAGGCTTCCCAAGCCAAGCCTTGATGAGCCCACATCACCTAAGACTTCCTAAGCCCAGCCTTGATGAGCCCACATCAGCCGAGGCTTCCCAAGCCGAGCCTTGAAGAGCCCACATCACCCTAGGCATCACATCCTGAGCCTTGATGAGCCCACATCACCCGAGGCTTCCCAAGCCGAGCCTTGAAGAGCCCACATCACCTGAGGCTTCCTAAGCCCAGCCTTGATGAGCCCACATCACCCGAGGCTTCCCAAGCCGAGCCTTGAAGAGCCCACATCACCCGAGGCTTCCCAAGCCGAGCCTTGATGAGCCCACATCACCGAGGCTTCCCATCCTGAGCCTTGAAGAGCCCTCATCACCCGAGGCTTCCTAAGCCCAGCCTTGATGAGCCCACATCACCCGAGGCTTCCCAAGCCGAGCCTTGAAGAGCCCACATCACCCGAGGCTTCCCAAGCCGAGCCTTGATGAGCCCACATCACCTGAGGCTTCCCAAGCCCAGCCTTGATGAGCCCACATCACCCGAGGCTTCCCAAGATCAGATTTGATGAGCCCACATCACCCGAGGCTTCCCAAGCCGAGCCTTGATGAGCCCACATCACCCTAGGCTTCCCATCCTGAGCCTTGAAGAGCACTCATCACCCAAGGCTTCCCAAGCCGAGCCTTCATGAGCCCACATCACCGAGGCTTCCCATTCTGAGCCTTGAAGAGCCCTCATCACCCGAGGCTTCCTAAGCCCAGCCTTGATGAGCCCACATCACCCGAGGCTTTCCAAGCCGAGCCTTGATGAGCCCACATCACCGAGGCTTCCCATCCTGAGCCTTGATGAGCCCACATCACCCAAGGCTTCCCAAGCCCAGCCTTGATGAGCCCACATCACCCAAGGCTTCCCAAGACAAGCCCTGATGAGCCCACATCACCCAAGACTTCCTAAGCCCAGCCTTGATGAGCCCACATCACCCTAGGCATCACATCCTGAGCCTTGATGAGCCCACATCACCCGAGGCTTCCCAAGCCAAGCCTTGAAGAGCCCACATCACCCGAGGCTTCCTAAGCCCAGCCTTGATGAGCCCACATCACCCGAGGCTTCCCAAGCCGAGCCTTGAAGAGCCCACATCACCCGAGGCTTCCCAAGCCGAGCCTTGATGAGCCCACATCACCGAGGCTTCCGATCCTGAGCCTTGAAGAGCCCTCATCACCCGAGGCTTCCTAAGCCCAGCCTTGATGAGCCCACATCACCCGAGGCTTCCCAAGCCGAGCCTTGAAGAGCCCACATCACCCGAGGCTTCCCAAGCTGAGCCTTGATGAGCCCTCATCACCCGAGGCTTCCTAAGCCCAGCCTTGATGAGCCCACATCACCCGAGGCTTCCCAAGCCGAGCCTTGAAGAGCCCACATCACCCGAGGCTTCCCAAGCTGAGCCTTGATGAGCCCTCATCACCCAGGGCTTCCCAAGCCGAGCCTTGATGAGCCCACATCACCCTAGGCTTCCCATCCTGAGCCTTGAAGAGCCCTCATCACCCAAGGCTTCACAAGCCGAGCCTTGATGAGCCCACATCACCCTAGGCTTCCCATCCTGAGCCTTGAAGAGCCCACATCACCCTAGGCATCCCATCCTGAGCCTTGATGAGCCCACATCACCCGAGGCTTCCCATCCTGAGCCTTGATGAGCCCACATCACCCAAGGCTTCCCAAGCCCAGCCTTGATGAGCCCACATCACCCAAGGCTTCCCAAGCCAAGCCTTGATGAGCCCACATCACCCAAGACTTCCTAAGCCCAGCCTTGATGAGCCCACATCAGCCGAGGCTTCCCAAGCCGAGCCTTGAAGAGCCCACATCACCCTAGGCATCACATCCTGAGCCTTGATGAGCCCACATCACCCGAGGCTTCCCAAGCCCAGCCTTGAAGAGCCCACATCACCCGAGGCTTCCTAAGCCCAGCCTTGATGAGCCCACATCACCCGAGGCTTCCCAAGCCGAGCCTTGAAGAGCCCACATCACCCGAGGCTTCCCAAGCCGAGCCTTGATGAGCCCACATCACCGAGGCTTCCCATCCTGAGCCTTGAAGAGCCCTCATCACCCGAGGCTTCCTAAGCCCAGCCTTGATGAGCCCACATCACCCGAGGCTTCCCAAGCCGAGCCTTGAAGAGCCCACATCACCCGAGGCTTCCCAAGCCGAGCCTTGATAAGCCCACATCACCGAGGCTTCCCATCCTGAGCCTTGATGAGCCCACATCACCCAAGGCTTCCCAATCCCAGCCTCGATGAGCCCACATCACCCAAGGCTTCCCAAGCCAAGCCTTGATGAGCCCACATCACCCAAGACTTCCTAAGCCCAGCCTTGATGAGCCCATATCAGCCGAGGCTTCCTAAGCCCAGCCTTGATGAGCCCACATCACCCGAGGCTTCCTAAGCCCAGCCTTGATGAGCCCACATCACCCGAGGCTTCCCAAGCTGAGCCTTGATGAGCCCTCATCACCCGAGGCTTCCCAAGCCGAGTCTTGATGAGCCCACATCACCCGAGGCTTCCCAAGCCGAGTCTTGATGAGCCCACATCACCCGAGGCTTCCCAAGCCGAGTCTTGATGAGCCCACATCACCCGAGGCTTCCCAAGCCGAGTCTTGATGAGCCCACATCACCCAAGGCTTCCCAAGCCGAGTCTTGATGAAGGCTCCCAAGCCTGACCTCAGGCAGACGCGCCCTCAGCGTCGAGTTGGGATCATTTTACAGATCTGAATATGCGGAGATCAGTGGAGGGCTGTGGAAGTGCTCCTGGGGCTGATGCTTCGTTTTGTTTGTTGGGAATTGTGAGGATTGATCCCCTCAGCCATGTTCACGCACTATAGGGGTTTTGCAGATCTGAAACGGCCATTCCCACTCCTGGGAGTAATAAAAACTGCAAAACGCCTCCGTGGAATGAGCTGTAGTGAGTCTGTCTGAAGGTGAGCTCTGCACTTCACTGTCCAGATGTGAGGCATCTGTCTCTGTTGCATCACCAAGACCTTTTGTTTTGCTAATTGGTGTCATTGCCATCGCTGAGGTGTTGATTGATTTATTTGTTTTATTTGAGATGCTTTGTATAGCGCGAACATGACCCGTAAGGTTATCAGAGCGCTGAACAGACAGCAAATAAGTTGTTCATACAGGGAGAGACGCAGTGAGGCATAAGAAAGCAACATTGCATAAACAATAACTCAATCAGCTCAGTAGATTCAAGCTACGGAGGTTGACACAGAAGCTGAGTGGCTTTAGGGCTGGTAATGAAGGAATCTATTCAACAGAAGCATTTTTACTTCTTTTTTGAAGGAGGTGGTCGAGGGGTTTGACTGGATTTCAGTCGGTATTAAAATTGCTCTCTTAGTTTAGTGCGAGGGAAGTTGTAATGATATTTAAACAGTGAACCTGGCTTCCATTAACTTTGTATTTTCATCAAGGCGTCTTAAGTAATGTTTCTGTGTAGTTGACGAAGGGCGTATTCTCAAGGACTAAACGCCGAGTTAGCGGCACATTATCGCAGCCAAAGTGGTGATAAATCCATCGCACCATTCACAAGCTGGTGCTAACAGCCGATATCACCAGTCTACCTGCGATAACTGCCGCAAAAAACATCGCCACGGATGACACCGGCAACTAACGCTAATGAGATGCAGAGTAGGCGTTCCCGTGCAAAAAACCGCGGAAACATCACTACGCAACATTCCCAACGACCAGCCAGATCGGCGATAAGAACCAAAAACATGCGATAAGGCGCGTTAGGCGCAGGGAACTAACACCTGCTCCTACCTGGTGTTAAGTCGGACGACAACCTGCACCATGAAAGGGAGCCCAGCCCAGAGCCACACCTGAAGACCAACAGATGCCATGGAGCTACTGATCATGCAGCCCGGAGCCCCAAGAGGGCCACAACACCCACCGCCACCACACCCAGGACCCCCAACCCCCCCAGGATCCCCCCGGACTACCACACCGGCAGTGGGGTATGTGACGTGCTAGGCCCCTTAGATTGGCAGGGTCACATGTCCTATGACACCTGTGCTGGATGGGTTTGTTGTGGGTCTGAACGAGCCCTCAGGGAGTGGCTGTGGCATGCTGATGACTAGACCAGTGATCAGCAGATCACTACAGGGACAACCTGGAACACTTAGCATTGTCGTCGTCCCCCCTGTATGCGTAAGCGGAGTGGACTGGCCTGGCGTATGGCAGGCCAGCGTAGGGGTGGGAACAATGAAGCCGGGGCCCTGGGCGTGCTCCAGTTCTGTGCTGGACACGGAAGTTACTGATGCGTGTGTCCCTGTTGTAGTGATTACACCACCCGGACCGCAATCGGCACTGTTGCACCCTGTCACACATGTTCCACGACATGAGCAACATGGACGTTAGGGGGAATCTCCCACCCTACATTCAACCATACTCACATACGTGAATGATCAAAGGCATGACACATCTGTGCGATTCTGAATGTTTATTACACATCCAGTGGAGTGTTGCAGCTGGAGCAGTACAGGGCCATGCAAACCCCACTTCACATTATTGGCCCGTGGAGGGCCAGCCAGAGTCCCACAGGGGATGACAAGTATATCGGAAGAGTTCAGTCCGCAGTCTGATCGCTGTGTCATTGGTAACAAAACAGGAGATGGCAGTCCATGTCGAGGCCAAGGTGAGTGTCGTAGAGTGTATCGGGGGACAGTGGAAGGTGATGCTGCAAAGGGCAGAACCAAGCAGAGACAGGCCATATGGCGGAGATGGATGCTACTGCCTCCTCCTTACCAGTAAGGTTGGTTCACCCACATCTTCGTCCTCTGATGGCACATGTGCCTCACACGTGGGTGGTGGTGGATTGCCTGCCGCACTGTGAGGCACTGAGACAACAGGGGGCGAAGATGTGGATGTAGAAGCTGCAGCAGCACTCATCTGAGCAAGGCCTTGAGGCAGCAATGCCATGACGATGTGCTGCAGGGCATTGAAGGCCCCAGCCACATCCCGCTGGTGTGCAGCCATGGCAGCCATCCTGTCCGCCGTCATCCGCACCATGGTCTCCATGAGCCCTCGCTGGAGCCACTCTGACTGGACAGTTGTTCTTGTCTCAGTATCATGACTCCAGCGATGTCAGCCATGGATCGCTGGAGCGCATGGAGCGGACTGTGGGTGTCCGTTAGGGACTGAAAGTGGTCCCTGATGGGAATTAGACACGCATGTATGGCATCAAGTCTGGCTGCCATGCGGTCGAACCCCACCCGCACCTGATCAGCCACCTTCTCCTGGCACTCCAACACACGGCGTTGGAAGGCCATGTGTTGGTCGTGGGTGTCCTGGGAGTCAGCCGTGGTGGTAGGTGCTTCCTGATGTGTGGTCTGTGCAGGGTGTGGGGTTCCCTCGATGCAGCTGGGCTGCCCTGATCCTGGGCGTGGGATCCTGAGGGTGTCCATGAGCTGTTGGAGGGTCGATGGTGGTGTGGTCCTCTTCGTCATCAGTGAAGAGAGGTTGGGTCTGCTCTGCAGGAGGTGTTGGTTCTCCCTCTGCAATGTGAAGGGTAGATGCAGTTTTACATTGTGCACACATGTCTGTTGACGGATTGTACACATTTACATACAGACTGCATGACAATGTACATTGTTACTGTTTGGGAGGAGCTGCCTACTTGATGCGGGACAGTGGACATTTCAACATCATCACGGATGTGTGTTTGTACTCATACATTTTCATCCCATGTTTCCCTGCTATGCCAAATGTGATTGGCCAGTTTCTACACACAAGCGGCACCACTTGGGTGCTCTGTTCTGTTGTGAACGTGTTGCAGTTCATACCACATTGTTTTCAATGTTGATATGCACTGCATATCATGTGTGTGTGCCGCATTTTGGGTGTGTCACCCCTGCAGCTCTGATGTGGCTGGCCCTTATCCCTTTCAGGCGGTGTGCCTTGACTTCTGTGCTTTTAGAGTGCTGAGATGTTGCATTCTTGGGTAAATTGGACTCTTGGTGGGGGTTGGGGCTGTAGGGCATGGTTTGTCCGAAGGTGTGTTGTTGAGGTCAGGGGTTGTTCGTGCAGGTGGATGTGTCAGAGTGTGACCTGCTCCTTTAAGGATGTGGTCCACACTCAGCCACCTCAGTGTGGTGGCGTGCACCATGTCATGATGATTGGACTGCAGCCATGCTAAGCGTCATGCAGTGCCACTTGCATTGTCAGTGTGGCTCATGGACCCGCAGCTTTGCTGGGGTCAGCACATGTGCATGGGTTGGTTGTGAGATAAGTGATGTGTGGGCGGGCCTCCTCTGGGCACATAGTCGACGGGGGCCTACGTGCTGTTGCTATGTGTGCTGCAGTGTGCCAAGGGGATCAGGAACATGATCCAGAGTCATTGTGGGTGTGCACTGTGCTACGCTGTTGGACTTGGCCCTTTTTGCAGGTTCATCCCTAAACTTTTTGCCTTTTTCCTAGCCTTTTCTCTGACATGGTGTTGGCGGTTTTAGGCCTCTGGGCACTTTAGCACTGCTGTCCAGTGTAAAGTGCGTGCGCTCTCTGTGTACATTTGGTAAGATTGGTCTACACCTGTTTGGCCTATTTAATTTACCTGTCAGTCCCTTGTAAAGTGGTATCTCATATACCCAGGGCTGGTAAATTAAATGCTACTGGTGGGCTTGCAGCGCTGATTGCGCCACCCACCAAAGTAGCCTTTCAAACCTATCTCAGGCCTCTGCCATTGCAGGGCCTGTGCGCGCAGTGTTACTGCCGCTGTGACGTGGCACCTAAAGTGTGTGCCATGTCCGTGATCCCCCTTTTACTGCATGTCAGTCACCCCTAAGGTAGGCCCTAGCTAGCCCTATGGGCAGGGTGCATTGTAGGTAAAAGATAGGACATGTACCTTAAGTGTGTGACATGTCCTGGTAGTGACAAACAGCCATTTTGGTTTCTCACTACTGTGGGGCTGCCCTCCCATAGGAATGCATTGGGGATTCCCTGATAAGTGTTTCAGTGGTAATTCCTGATATGAGAGGAGCAGCGTGGTCAAGTTTAGTATATTTGGAATGGTCATAATAAATGCTGCGCAATGGTGTGCGCAGATTTATTATAACTATTTTAGAAATACCACTTTTAGAAGTTGGCATTTCTGTGTGCTATGTGTCTGCCTGCCTGATGTGAATTGCATGTCTGGCTTTTGAGTGACAGGGGCTGGGAGGTGTGTGTGGCTCCAGGAGGGGCAGGGTGAGTCAGCACTAGGCTGAATGGGACCACTGCATTGGGAGTAGTGGGAGGAGTAATCCCCTGACCCTGAATAGGTCTGTGCCTAGCCTGTACAATGCTGGCTCCGCCCTCGTGGTGTGTCTGATCACTGAGCCCCCACCTGACAAAGGGGAAGAGGAGCTTGGAAAACAAAGTGCTCCAATTCCCCCCTGAACCAGTTGCATCTGGTTCCCCAATGCCCTGTACTGCAGACAAAGGAATGCCTAATATAAATATAGGGGCTGTGACCCCATGAAGTTGTTCTATTCTGTGCTGGAGCTGTTCCTGACTTGCTGGGGCTTGTTGCTGCTGGGGCCCAGGAGGAACCGCCATGGGGGCTTGCCTCCCTGCTGGAGGGCCCTGTGTGCTGGCCTCCCTGGGCCCCGCTATGCCCCAGGGACCTAAGGACTTTGGTTGGCTTCTAGCGCCTCGTGAGCGATATACTTTGATTTCTAGGAGGAGAGGAGCATTTGTTTTCCTGCAGCGCTGAGCTGCACCTCCTAGGAGAGGGAATCCCCGGCGTAGGGATTCCCCCCTGCTGCTGATCAGAGCGGGAGCCCACCCCGCGTTTTTGCGTCTTCAGAGCGGGAGCCCACCCCGCTTTATGCCTATTTTCAAGGCGGGTGCCCACCCCGCATTGCGGTGTATTTAAATCGCAAAGCGGGAGCCTACCCCGCTTTTTGGATTCTGAATGCCGGGTGCCCACCCCGCATTACACTGAGAAGAAGAGGGGGGAAAAAACGGCCGCCGCGATCACGCGGCGACCCGGAAGCCAGGCGCGTCCGCCTGACTGTGGGCGGGGCCTGCCTACGTCTCGGAGGCTCAAGGGCTCCATTTCCGCCCACTGCACCGAGGAGAGAGGTCCCGGCAGTGAGGAGAGGTGCTGCAGCTGGTCGGCGGGGCTCCCGTGAGCTGAGGGAAGCCCCGCGCCGCCAGAGGAGGAGAGAGTCCCCGAGGAGTGGGGGCTCTCCTGAGGCATGCAGCCGCGAGAGGAGGAGAGCCCTGCAGATGTCGAGAGGCGGCTCCAGAGGAGAGGCGAGCCTCCACCGAGTACTGCGACAGCCCCGGTGAGTGGGGATTCACTTTACTTATGGTTGGTGCCTCCCCCCTGTCAAAGGGAGCACCAGAGGAGCCGTGTTAGGGCTACCTGAGGCACGTGTAGTGCCTGCGCCTATTTTACTTCTTGGGAGCAATTTGCCTTACAGAGCCCCAGAGCGGGGTCTCAGCGTGCCAGGGCCCATTTTTCTTCCTCCACAGCTGCGCCGTACCAGCGCGGGCAGCTGCAGCGTTTTGCATATTTGTTTGTAGAGTCCCAGTCAGGCTCTCAGGGCACAGTCGGTGTCAGTGCCTAATTTCTTCATCACAGCTGCACGGCAATTAGCGGCAGCTGCTCCGTTTAGGCTAACATTTCTTTGGGGGGCATTTTGAATGAGATAGGAGTGAGATACCCTCCTCTGCCCCAGCGCAATTGCTTTTGGTTTCTACTGCATTGGCAGCCCTGACTTTATGGACATAGGGCATTTGAGCCCTCTGAGAAGGCCAGTTGGCCAGGGGGGACTGTGAGGTTGGTAGGGAGCCAGGCCCTAATGTGATTTATGTGGTACGCAGGAAATGTGATTCATGTACTGTGATTTATGCACCTAATGTGATTTATGTTTAGGAGGTTATGGTCTAATATGTTTAGGCTTATGAGGTTGGCGCATAATGTATTTCGCGCCTGATGTGATACCGTGCATAATATGATTTATGTTGCAGGATAATGCTGAGTACAGTGTTTGCCAGTAATTACTGGTTGTGTTCTACATTTACTATTTATGCTTTGTGATGGTTCTGACAGTGGCCCAATTGGCCCTGTCATGTGTATATAATCCCCTGTAGATATTGTCTAGTGCCAGTTGGCACAGTGTATATTGTGTGATTACTATTCTAATGTGTTTATGACAATACAAAGGCTATTTTTATATATA
Organism: Calotriton arnoldi; assembly: GCA_963921515.1. Taxonomy (NCBI): domain Eukaryota; kingdom Metazoa; phylum Chordata; class Amphibia; order Caudata; family Salamandridae; genus Calotriton; species Calotriton arnoldi. The sequence continues at coordinate 903,869 of CAWUFW010007811.1, read as the reverse complement.
ACCTTGTGGGGAGTTTCTTTTGTGGTGTGCCTAGTGTGTTGCTGCTGTGTGTTTGTTGCGCAAACGCTTTACACATTGCCTCTGGGATAAGCCTGACTGCTCGTGCCAAGCTACCAAGGGGGTGAGCAGGGGTTATCTTCAGCGTGTAACTCCCTTGCCCTGACTAGAGTGGTGGTCTCTGCCTGGCTTTGGCGCAAGCCTTAGCCAACCAGAGATCCCATTTCTAACATCCGCTTGATTGTGCATGTGTGCCATTGTGCCCATCTCCCCGTCCCCCAAGCCCTGGTGGTTACTCACCCTGTTGCTGTTGTGTCGGGTCATGTTGAGCAGTGTCCGGTCCCCCAACTCCTGCCACCGTCTCCCCACTGATGACTGTGGACACCATTTCCTCCATCTCATCCAGCTCCTGCTGTGGCGCTGGACTCCCACCTCCAGTCTGCATTGCTGCCTTCTGGTTGTTGGCGAGTTTCTGCTTGGTCTTGCGCTTCACATCATTCCAGCGCCTCTTGACCTCGTCCATTGTCCTCCTCAGCACTCCGACTGCATTCACCTTGTCCACGATGGACTGCCATACTCCATTTTTTGTTGCCAATGACACAGTGGAGGTGACGAACAGTTGTTGATGGTGTTCTATCACCTCCGTGATCAGGATCCTGTTTTCCTGCGGGCTGAACTTCGCTGGTCCTCCGTGGGGCTTGTGGGGCTCTGGCCGTCCTCTGTGCCTGCTCCGGCTGCCTCCATTGTGACTCGCTGTGGTTCGGTTTTAGGGTTTTTTTTCTGCTTTTATGGTGGTTTTTCCCACCTGACGTGTGTGTTTGCGGGCCTGGCGCTGCTTTTCGCTGATTGTCTTATCGCGATTAGGCCCATCGCACCTTTTTTCACGTTCGGTGTTGGATTTTTTTCGCCGACCCGGTGGCTTCATCGCGGTCATTTTCCGCGTTATCAGGACAGTATTGCATGTTACCGTCGTGTTGGGAATGCCACGTTGACACGGGGTTATTTTCCCGCGATGGACGGCGATATGTGAAATTGCGTTAACCTATTTTGGCGATGTTTATCGCACGTTCTTGTGAATATGCCCGCAGTGTCTTAGGGTGTGGTGCTGAATATCGACACCAACAATACCGTGGTACAAGAATATTGTGTACGGAATATTGAAAGTTCGGTGCATCCTGGGATGTACAGAATCACTATTCCTAACTCCACATCTACATACCTTGAAGATATATCTACTGCACAGGTACATGTATGTGGAATTAGGTACAGAAAATCTAGACTTACTTACCTGTTGATATTTTATTTAGGATATTCTGTCCTCGATATCGTGTCCCATCCATACTGTGGTTTTGATATTCGGGGGCACAACGCATCTCAAAGAATTAAACATAAAGCTTTAATCTTTGATCTAAAATGGGAGAAAGAAAGAAATAAACTTAAAGGGATTGCATTGCACAATGTGAAACCAGGAGCCCCGGCATCAATTCCGCTTCACCACAGTGTACGGTCCTACGAAGCACCAAACCCTGCACAATTTTCTCAAAGAAAATTCCAACAAGTCAAAGCTACAAAAACGTAGGGTCTGGTTACAACTTTGATTGTGCTGTGCCTCCTTTGCGCTGGCACAGCACTGCCAAAGCTGTGCATGGTCCGCCAGCCAGACTACAAGTTCAACTTATGACTGGTGGGCTTTTCTTTCGCCGTTTCCATGGCGATGCCCTGAAAATGGCTGTTGGAATGGGAAAGGAAAATCATTTCAAGCAGGGATTGGACTGTGAGGTCCATGCCGTGCTGAAACTTGGGGTTCATGCAAACAGGGGGGCACAACATCCCCATCTGCCATGAAAAGGGTGGCGGTGAGGAAATTCCTAATATGCTCAGCGGACTGCGGCAGTCCTGACTTGCATATTGGATACCCCTGTCTGCTGCGCCACCACCCTGGCGTAGCCATGGCGGTCCGAATGGCCGCATCGGAATAGAGTGGCTGCAGGACCGCCATCACTGTGCCACCACGAGTCTGTCGGTCAGGCAGTCAAAGACCGCCAGACTCGTATTTGGCCCCAAAATTCGAGGGGGAAGAAAAAGTAGAGTGAATTGCGATGTATACAGAACACAGCGAGGAACTGAGCAGTTTTGCACTTAGTTCCTCATTTTTCTGAAGAATGCTCTGAACAGGAAGCCTTTCCCTCACTCAGTAGATACCTGATGCTGAGGAAATGGCATTTATTGGAGTCTGTAAATGCCCCACCCATTCGAAGGACCTATGGCCATCGTTGAACCTTGGCCCCTGAAAGTGTGACGTAGCTTCATTCGTTATCCCCTTTGACAACTGGGGCTGCTTGAGCTCATCACGTCACTGGGGAAGTGATGCATAGAGAACAGGTGTGCCGCCTATGTGGCCCGGAAGAAGAGTCTGCCTCTCACGTGCTTGTATATAGCCATGTCTGGCAGACCTTAAAGTCATTGTTTAAGGAACCACTTAAAAAAAAACAGAACAGCGATCAACACTGAACTCTGTGCTCCAAGTCACGCAAACAGCGCGTGCACGTGCCAACCAGGAAGTGACCAGGATACATCCAATGTGACGTGATAATGACTTGTACAAGTGAACTCTTCACCAGGGACTTGTATCTTTATTTATTTATCATTTTTGAAATGATATATAGCACGGACATGGCCCGAAGGCATCAGGGCGCTTTACAACAGTAGCAGGATACATGTGTACAGCGAGTTACAGTTACAATGATTACATTCAGACATTTGCATCGGTAGAAGCGACCAGGACAATTACAGCAGTTGGTCAAAGGTCGTACACAGTTAAAGCATCGATTTAGATGGGGGGGGGGGGGGGTCACAAACCAAAGGGAATTCATATCCTGGTGGAGAGAGGACTTAAGCCTGGTCGAGGGTGATTTACCAAGATGTCTGTCAAATACAAGGAGCTTGAGGTCCTTTTTAAAGGTGAGGAGACAGGTGGTTAGGCAGAGGGGAGGGAGACAGAGAGTGCCAAATTCTAGTGGCACTGCCAGAGAATGACTGTCTCATGTACCGTTCTCGACTGAAGATGGGGCGGGGGGGTCCAGGAGCGGGGATTGGGCATTTCTGGAACCCCTATTTGCTCCTGAGATTTTCAGTTTATCACTTGGATAGGAGGGTGAAGAGGAGTGCCGCGCTCTGTGGGTAATGCAGGCGGTTTTGAATTGCGCCCGCGCTTCAATGGGAAGCCATTAGAGGGTTAGCAGGGCCGGGGAAATGTGGTCAAATCTCTTGAGACCTAAAATGAAACACACTACTGCATGTAGTGTTGCTCTCTGTAGGCCTAGGTGAACTTTGGGAATGCCTGAGAGAAGAGCAGTTCCGTAATCTAGTCTGGAGAGGACGAGCGACTGCTCCTCTGTTTTGAGGTCTTGTCCCGGGATCAGTTGTCTGGCGCCCCAAAACTGCCTGGGCTAGTGTTGTGCGCTTTTGGCCATGGCTGTGATGTGGCTGTGAAGATTGAGATCATTGTTAAGGGTGAACCAAGGGATCTAGCACTCTGGACAATGGCGGGGAAGGGATCTAGCACTCTGGACAATGGCGGACAAGGGATCTAGCACTCTGGACAATGGTGGGCAAGGGATCTAGCACTCCGGACAATGGCAGGGAAGGGATCTAGCACTCCGGACAATGGCAGGGAAGGGATCTAGCATTCTGGACAATGGCGGGCAAGGGATCTAGCACTCTGGGCAATGGCGGGCAAGGGATCTAGCACTCTGGACAATGGCGGGGAAGGGATCTAGCACTCTGGGCAATGGCGGGCAAGGGATCTAGCACTCTGGGCAATGGCGGGCAAGGGATCTAGCAGTCTGGGCAATGGCGGGCAAGGGATCTAGCAGTCTGGGCAATGGTGGGCAAGGGATCTAGCACTCTGGGCAATGGCGGGGAAGGGATCTAGCACTCTGGACAATGGCGGGCAAGGGATCTAGCACTCTAGACAATGGCGGGCAAGGGATCTAGCACTCTGGACAATGGCGGGCAAGGGATCTAGCACTCTGGGCAATGGCGGGCAAGGGATCTAGCACTCTGGACAATGGCGGGCAAGGGATCTAGCACTCTGTACAATGGTGGGCAAGGGATCTAGCATTCTGGGCAATGGGGGGAAGGGATCTAGCACTTTGGACAATGGCGGGCAAGGGATCTAGGACTCCGGACAATGGCGGGCAAGGGATCTAGCACTCTGGGCAATGGCAGGCAAGGGATCTAGCACTCTGGAGAATGGCAGGGAAGGGATCTAGCACTCTGGACAATGGCGGGCAAGGGATCTATCAGTCTGGGCAATGGCAGGGCAGGGATCTAGCACTCCGGACAATGGCGGGCAAGGGATCTAGCACTCTGGGCAATGGTGGGGAAGGGATCTAGCACTCTGGGCAATGGCGGGGAAGGGATCTAGCACTCTGGACAATGGCGGGAAGGGATCTAGCACTCTGGACAATGGTGGGCAAGGGATCTAGCAGTCTGAACAATGGTGGGGAAGGGATCTATCACTCTAGACAATGGCAGGGAAGGGATCTAGCACTCTGGACAATGGCAAGGAAGGGATCTAGCACTCTGGACAATGGCGGGGAAGGGATCTAGCACTCTGGACAATGGCGGGCAAGGGATCTAGCACTCTGGACAATGGCGGGGAAGGGATCTAGCACTCTGGGAAATGGCGGGGAAGGGATCTAGCACTCTGGACAATGGCGGGCAAGGGATCTAGCACTCTGGACAATGGCGGGCAATGGATCTAGCACTCTGGGCAATGGCGGGCAAGGGATCTAGCACTCTGGACAATGGCGGGCAAGGGATCTAGCACTCTGGACAATGGCGGGCAATGGATCTAGCACTCTGGACAATGGCGGGCAAGGGATCTAGCACTCTGGGCAATGGCAGGCAAGGGATCTAGCACTCTGGACAATGGCGGGCAAGGGATCTAGCACTCTGGACAATGGCGGGGAAGGGATCTAGCACTCTGGGCAATGGCGGGCAAGGGATCTAGCACTCTGGACAATGGTGGGGAAGGGATCTAGCACTCTGGACAATGGCGGGGAAGGGATCTAGCACTCTGGGCAATGGCAGGGAAGGGATCTAGCACTCTGGACAATGGCGGGGAAGGGATCTAGCACTCTGGGCAATGGCGGGCAAGGGATCTAGCAGTCTGGACAATGGTGGGCAAGGGATCTAGTAGTCTGGGCAATGGCGGGCAAGGGATCTAGCACTCTGGGCAATGGCGGGGAAGGGATCTAGCACTCTGGACAATGGCGGGCAAGGGATCCAGCACTCTGGACAATGGCGGGCAAGGGATCTAGCACTCTGGGCAATGGCGGGCAAGGGATCTAGCACTCTGGACAATGGTGGGCAAGGGATCTAGCACTCTGGACAATGGCGGGCAAGGGATCTAGCACTCTGGGCAATGGCAGGCAAGGGATCTAGCACTCTGGACAATGGCGGGCAAGGGATCTAGCACTCTGGACAATGGCGGGGAAGGGATCTAGCACTCTGGGCAATGGCGGGCAAGGGATCTAGCACTCTGGGCAATGGCGGGGAAGGGATCTAGCACTCTGGGCAATGGTGGGCAAGGGATCTAGCACTCTGGACAATGGCAGGCAAGGGATCTAGCACTCTGGACAATGGCGGGCAAGGGATCTAGCACTCTGGACAATGGCGGGGAAGGGATCTAGCACTCTGGGCAATGGCAGGCAAGGGATCTAGCACTCTGGGCAATGGCGGGGAAGGGATCTAGCACTCTGGGCAATGGTGGGCAAGGGATCTAGCACTCTGGACAATGGCCGGGAAGGGATCTAGCAGTCTGGACAATGGTGGGCAAGGGATCTAGCACTCTGTACAATGGCAGGCAAGGGATATAGCATTCTGGGCAATGGGGGGAAGGGATCTAGCACTTTGGACAATGGCGGGCAAGGGATCTAGGACTCCGGACAATGGCGGGCAAGGGATCTAGCACTCCGGACAATGGCAGGGAAGGGATCTAGCACTCTGGACAATGGCGGGCAAGGGATCTAGCACTCTGGGCAATGGCGGGCAAGGGATCTAGCACTCTGGACAATGGCGGGCAAGGGATCTATCAGTCTGGGCAATGCCAGGGCAGGGATCTAGTACTCTGGACAATTGCGCGGAAGAGATCTAGCACTCTGGACAATGGTGGGCAAGGGATCTAGCACTCTGGACAATGGCGGGCAAGGGATCTAGCACTCTGGACAATGGCGGGCACTGGATCTAGCACTCTGGACAATGGCGGGCAAGGGATCTAGCACTCTGGGCAATGGCAGGCAAGGGATCTAGCACTCCAGACAATGGCGGGCAAGGGATCTAGCACTCTGGACAATGGCGGGGAAGGGATCTAGCACTCTGGGCAATGGCGGGCAAGGGATCTAGAACTCTGGACAATGGTGGGGAAGGGATCTAGCACTCTGGACAATGGCGGGGAAGGGATCTAGCACTCTGGGCAATGGCAGGGAAGGGATCTAGCACTCTGGACAATGGCGGGGAAGGGATCTAGCACTCTGGGCAATGGCGGGCAAGGGATCTAGCAGTCTGGGCAATGGCGGGCAAGGGATCTAGTAGTCTGGGCAATGGCGGGCAAGGGATCTAGCACTCTGGGCAATGGCGGGAAGGGATCTAGCACTCTGGACAATGGCGGGCAAGGGATCCAGCACTCTGGACAATGGCGGGCAAGGGATCTAGCACTCTGGGCAATGGCGGGCAAGGGATCTAGCACTCTGGACAATGGCGGGCAAGGGATCTAGCACTCTGGACAATGGCGGGCAAGGGATCTAGCACTCTGGGCAATGGCAGGCAAGGGATCTAGCACTCTGGACAATGGCGGGGAAGGGATCTAGCACTCTGGGCAATGGCGGGCAAGGGATCTAGCACTCTGGGCAATGGCGGGGAAGGGATCTAGCACTCTGGGCAATGGTGGGCAAGGGATCTAGCACTCTGGGCAATGGCAGGCAAGGGATCTAGCACTCTGGACAATGGCGGGCAAGGGATCTAGCACTCTGGACAATGGCGGGAAGGGATCTAGCACTCTGGGCAATGGCGGGCAAGGGATCTAGCACTCTGGGCAATGGCGGGCAAGGGATCTAGCACTTTGGACAATGGCGGGCAAGGGATCTAGGACTCCGGACAATGGCGGGCAAGGGATCTAGCACTCCGGACAATGGCAGGGAAGGGATCTAGCACTCTAGACAATGGCAGGGAAGGGATCTAGCACTTTGGACAATGGCAGGGAAGGGATCTAGCACTCTAGACAATGGCAGGGAAGGGATCTAGCACTTTGGACAATGGCAGGGAAGGGATCTAGCACTCTGGACAATGGCAGGCAAGGGATCTAGCACTCTGGACAATGGCAGGCAAGGGATCTAGCACTCTGGGCAATGGCAGGCAAGGGATCTAGCACTCTGGACAATGGCGGGCAAGGGATCTAGCACTCTGGACAATGGCGGGGAAGGGATCTAGCACTCTAGACAATGGCAGGGAAGGGATCTAGCACTTTGGACAATGGCAGGGAAGGGATCTAGCACTCTGGACAATGGCGGGCAAGGGATCTAGCACTCTGGACAATGGCAGGCAAGGGATCTAGCACTCTGGGCAATGGCAGGCAAGGGATCTAGCACTCTGGACAATGGCGGGCAAGGGATCTAGCACTCTGGACAATGGCGGGGAAGGGATCTAGCACTCTGGGCAATGGAGGGCAAGGGATCTAGCACTCTGGGCAATGGCGCGGCAAGGGATCTAGCACTCTGGGCAATGGTGGGCAAGGGATCTAGCACTCTGGACAATGGCCGGGAAGGGATCTAGCAGTCTGGACAATGGTGGGCAAGGGATCTAGCACTCTGTACAATAGCATTCTGGGCAATGGGGGAAGGGATCTAGCACTTTGGACAATGGCGGGCAAGGGATCTAGGACTCCGGACAATGGCGGGCAAGGGATCTAGCACTCCGGACAATGGCAGGGAAGGGATCTAGCACTCTGGACAATGGCGGGCAAGGGATCTAGCACTCTGGGCAATGGCGGGCAAGGGATCTAGCACTCTGGGGAATGGCAGGGAAGGGATCTAGCACTCTGGACAATGGCGGGCAAGGGATCTATCAGTCTGGGCAATGCCAGGGCAGGGATCTAGTACTCTGGACAATTGCGGGGAAGGGATCTAGCACTCTGGACAATGGCGGGCAAGGGATCTAGCACTCTGGGCAATGGCGGGGAAGGGATCTAGCACTCTGGAAAATGGCAGGCAAGGGATCTAGCACTCTGGACAATGGCCGGCAAGGGATCTAGCACTCTGGACAATGGCAGGCAAGGGATCTAGCACTCTGGACAATGGCGGGCAAGGGATCTAGCAGTCTGAACAATGGTGGGGAAGGGATCTAGCACTCTAGACAATGGCAGGGAAGGGATCTAGCACTTCGGACAATGGCAGGGAAGGGATCTAGCACTCTGGACAATGGCGGGGAAGGGATCTAGCACTCTGGGCAATGGCAGGCAAGGGATCTAGCACTCTGGTCAATGGTGGGCAAGGGATCTAGCAGTCTGGGCAATGGTGGGCAAGGGATCTAGTAGTCTGGGCAATGGCGGGCAAGGGATCTAGCACTCTGGGCAATGGCGGGGAAGGGATCTAGCACTCTGGACAATGGCGGGCAAGGGATCTAGCACTCTGGACAATGGCGGGCAAGGGATCTAGCACTCTGGGCAATGGCAGGCAAGGGATCTAGCACTCTGGACAATGGCGGGCAAGGGATCTAGCACTCTGGACAATGGCGGGCAACAGATCTAGCACTCTGGACAATGGTGGGCAAGGGATCTAGCACTCTGGGCAATGGCAGGCAAGGGATCTAGCACTTTGGACAATGGCGGGCAAGGGATCTAGCACTCTGGACAATGGCGGGGAAGGGATCTAGCACTCTGGGCAATGGCGGGCAAGGGATCTAGCGCTCTGGACAATGGCGGGGAAGGGATCTAGCACTCTGGACAATGGCGGGGAAGGGATCTAGCGCTCTGGGCAATGGCGGGGAAGGGATCTAGCACTCTGGGCAATGGCAGGAAGGGATCTAGCACTCTGGGCAATGGCGGGCAAGGGATCTAGCGCTCTGGGCAATGGCGGGGAAGGGATCTAGCACTCTGTACAATGGCGGGCAAGGGATCTAGCATTCTGGGCAATGGGGGGAAGGGATCTAGCACTTTGGACAATGGCGGGCAAGGGATCTAGGACTTCGGACAATGGCGGGCAAGGGATCTAGCACTCCGGACAATGGCAGGGAAGGGATCTAGCACTATGGACAATGGCGGGCAAGGGATCTAGCACTCTGGACAATGGCGGGGAAGGGATCTAGCAGTCTGGACAATGGTGGGCAAGGGATCTAGCACTCTGTACAATGGCGGGCAAGGGATATAGCATTCTGGGCAATGGGGGAAGGGATCTAGCACTTTGGACAATGGCAGGCAAGGGATCTAGGACTCCGGACAATGGCGGGCAAGGGATCTAGCACTCTGGAAAATGGCAGGGAAGGGATCTAGCACTCTGGACAATGGCGGGCAAGGGATCTAGCACTCTGGGCAATGGCAGGCAAGGGATCTAGCACTCTGGAGAATGGCAGGGAAGGGATCTAGCACTCTGGACAATGGCGGGCAAGGGATCTATCAGTCTGGGCAATGCCAGGGCAGGGATCTAGCACTCTGGACAATTGTGAGGAAGGGATCTAGCACTCTGGACAATGGCGGGCAAGGGATCTAGCACTCTGGGCAATGGCGGGGAAGGGATCTAGCACTCTGGACAATGGCAGGGAAGGGATCTAGCACTCTGGACAATGGCGGGGAAGGGATCTAGCACTCTGGACAATGGCAGGCAAGGGATCTAGCACTCTGGACAATGGCGGGCAAGGGATCTAGCAGTCTGAACAATGGTGGGGAAGGGATCTAGCACTCTAGACAATGGCAGGGAAGGGATCTAGCACTTTGGACAATGGCAGGGAAGGGATCTAGCACTCTGGACAATGGCGGGCAAGGGATCTAGCAGTCTGGGCAATGGCGGGCAAGGGATCTAGCACTCTGGGCAATGGTGGGGAAGGGATCTAGCACTCTGGACAATGGTGGGCAAGGGATCTAGCACTCTGGACAATGGCGGGCAAGGGATCTAGCACTCTGGGCAATGGCAGGCAAGGGATCTAGCACTCTGGACAATGGCGGGCAAGGGATCTAGCACTCTGGACAATGGCGGGCAATAGATCTAGCACTCTGGACAATGGTGGGCAAGGGATCTAGCACTCTGGGCAATGGCAGGCAAGGGATCTAGCACTTTGGACAATGGCTGGCAAGGGATCTAGCACTCTGGACAATGGCGGGGAAGGGATCTAGCACTCTGGGCAATGGCGGGCAAGGGATCTAGCACTCTGGACAATGGCGGGGAAGGGATCTAGCACTCTGGGCAATGGCGGACAAGGGATCTAGCACTCTGGACAATGGTGGACAAGGGATCTAGAACTCTGGACAATGGCGGAAAGGGATCTAGCACTCTGGGCAATGGCGGGAAGGGATCTAGCACTCTGGGCATCGGCGGGCAAGGGATCTAGCACTCTGGACAATGGCGGGCAAGGGATCTAGCATTCTGGGCAATGGGGGAAGGGATCTAGCACTTTGGACAATGGCAGGCAAGGGATCTAGGACTCCGGACAATGGCGGGCAAGGGATCTAGCACTCCGGACAATGGCAGGGAAGGGATCTAGCACTCTGGACAATGGCGGGCAAGGGATCTAGCACTCTGGGCAATGGCGGGCAAGGGATCTAGCACTCTGGAGAATGGCAGGGAAGGGATCTAGCATTCTGGACAATGGCGGGCAAGGGATCTATCAGTCTGGGCAATGGCAGGGCAGGGATCTAGCACTCTGGACAATTGCGGGGAAGGGATCTAGCACTCTGGACAATGGCGGGCAAGGGATCTAGCACTCTGGGCAATGGCGGGGAAGGGATCTAGCACTCTGGACAATGGCAGGCAAGGGATCTAGCACTCTGGACAATGGCGGGGAAGGGATCTAGCACTCTGGACAATGGCGGGCAAGGGAACTAGCACTCTGGACAATGGCGGGCAAGGGATCTAGCAGTCTGAACAATGGTGGGGAAGGGATCTAGCACTCTAGACAATGGTAGGGAAGGGATCTAGCACTCTGGACAATGGCAGGGAAGGGATCTAGCACTCTGGACAATGGCGGGGAAGGGATCTAGCACTCTGGGCAATGGCGGGCAAGGGATCTAGCACTCTGGGCAATGGCGGGCAAGGGATCTAGCAGTCTGGGCAATGGCGGGCAAGGGATCTAGTAGTCTGGGCAATGGCGGGCAAGGGATCTAGCACTCTGGGCAATGGCCGGGAAGGGATCTAGCACTCTGGACAATGGCGGGCAAGGGATCTAGCACTCTGGACAATGGCGGGCAAGGGATCTAGCACTCTGGGCAATGGCAGGCAAGGGATCTAGCACTCTGGACAATGGCAGGCAAGGGATCTAGCACTCTGGACAATGGCAGGGAAGGGATCTAGCACTCTGGGCAATGGCGGGCAAGGGATCTAGCACTCTGGGCAATGGCGGGGAAGGGATCTAGCACTCTGGGCAATGGCGGGCAAGGGATCTAGCACTCTGGACAATGGCGGGAAGGGATCTAGCAGTCTGGACAATGGTGGGCAAGGGATCTAGCACTCTGTACAATGGTGGGCAAGGGATCTAGCATTCTGGGCAATGGGGGAAGGGATCTAGCACTTTGGACAATGGCGGGCAAGGGATCTAGGACTCCGGACAATGACGGGCAAGGGATCTAGCACTCCGGACAATGGCAGGGAAGGGATCTAGCACTCTGGACAATGGCGGGCAAGGGATCTAGCACTCTGGGCAATGGCGGGCAAGGGATCTAGCACTCTGGAGAATGGCAGGGAAGGGATCTAGCACTCTGGACAATGGCAGGGAAGGTATCTAGCACTCTGGACAATGGCGGGGAAGGGATCTAGCACTCTGGGCAATGGCGGGCAAGGGATCTAGCACTCTGGGCAATGCCGGGCAAGGGATCTAGTAGTCTGGGCAATGGCGGGCAAGGGATCTAGCACTCTGGGCAATGGCGGGAAGGGATCTAGCACTCTGGGCAATGGCGGGGAAGGGATCTAGCACTCTGGACAATGGCGGGCAAGGGATCTAGCACTCTGGACAATGGCGGGCAAGGGATCTAGCACTCTGGGCAATGGCGGGCAAGGGATCTAGCACTCTGGACAATGGCAGGCAAGGGATCTAGCACTCTGGACAATGGCGGGCAATGGATCTAGCACTCTGGACAATGGTGGGCAAGGGATCTAGCACTTTGGACAATGGCGGGCAAGGGATCTAGCACTCTGGAGAATGGCAGGGAAGGGTTCTAGCACTCTGGACAATGGCGGGGAAGGGATCTAGCACTCTGGGCAATGGCGGGCAAGGGATCTAGCAGTCTGGGCAATGGCGGGCAAGGGATCTAGTAGTCTGGGCAATGGCGGGCAAGGGATCTAGCACTCTTGGCAATGGCGGGGAAGGGATCTAGCACTCTGGACAATGGCGGGCAAGGGATCTAGCACTCTGGACAATGGCGGGCAAGGGATCTAGCACTCTGGACAATGGCGGGCAAGGGATCTAGCACTCTGGGCAATGGAGGGCAAGGGATCTAGCACTCTGGGCAATGGCGCGGAAGGGATCTAGCACTCTGGGCAATGGTGGGCAAGGGATCTAGCACTCTGGACAATGGCCGGGAAGGGATCTAGCAGTCTGGACAATGGTGGGCAAGGGATCTAGCACTCTGTACAATAGCATTCTGGGCAATGGGGGGAAGGGATCTAGCACTTTGGACAATGGCGGGCAAGGGATCTAGGACTCCGGACAATGGCGGGCAAGGGATCTAGCACTCCGGACAATGGCAGGGAAGGGATCTAGCACTCTGGACAATGGCGGGCAAGGGATCTAGCACTCTGGGCAATGGCGGGCAAGGGATCTAGCACTCTGGGGAATGGCAGGGAAGGGATCTAGCACTCTGGACAATGGCGGGCAAGGGATCTATCAGTCTGGGCAATGCCAGGGCAGGGATCTAGTACTCTGGACAATTGCGGGGAAGGGATCTAGCACTCTGGACAATGGCGGGCAAGGGATCTAGCACTCTGGGCAATGGCGGGGAAGGGATCTAGCACTCTGGACAATGGCAGGCAAGGGATCTAGCACTCTAGACAATGGCCGGCAAGGGATCTAGCACTCTGGACAATGGCAGGCAAGGGATCTAGCACTCTGGACAATGGCGGGCAAGGGATCTAGCAGTCTGAACAATGGTGGGGAAGGGATCTAGCACTCTAGACAATGGCAGGGAAGGGATCTAGCACTTCGGACAATGGCAGGGAAGGGATCTAGCACTCTGGACAATGGCGGGGAAGGGATCTAGCACTCTGGGCAATGGCAGGCAAGGGATCTAGCACTCTGGTCAATGGTGGGCAAGGGATCTAGCAGTCTGGGCAATGGTGGGCAAGGGATCTAGTAGTCTGGGCAATGGCGGGCAAGGGATCTAGCACTCTGGGCAATGGCGGGGAAGGGATCTAGCACTCTGGACAATGGCGGGCAAGGGATCTAGCACTCTGGACAATGGCGGGCAAGGGATCTAGCACTCTGGGCAATGGCAGGCAAGGGATCTAGCACTCTGGACAATGGCGGGCAAGGGATCTAGCACTCTGGACAATGGCGGGCAATAGATCTAGCACTCTGGACAATGGTGGGCAAGGGATCTAGCACTCTGGGCAATGGCAGGCAAGGGATCTAGCACTATGGACAATGGCGGGCAAGGGATCTAGCACTCTGGACAATGGCGGGGAAGGGATCTAGCACTCTGGGCAATGGCGGGCAAGGGATCTAGCGCTCTGGACAATGGCGGGGAAGGGATCTAGCACTCTGGACAATGGCGGGGAAGGGATCTAGCGCTCTGGGCAATGGCGGGGAAGGGATCTAGCACTCTGGGCAATGGCAGGGAAGGGATCTAGCACTCTGGGCAATGGCGGGCAAGGGATCTAGCGCTCTGGGCAATGGCGGGGAAGGGATCTAGCACTCTGTACAATGGCGGGCAAGGGATCTAGCATTCTGGGCAATGGGGGGAAGGGATCTAGCACTTTGGACAATGGCGGGCAAGGGATCTAGGACTTCGGACAATGGCGGGCAAGGGATCTAGCACTCCGGACAATGGCAGGGAAGGGATCTAGCACTATGGACAATGGCGGGCAAGGGATCTAGCACTCTGGACAATGGCGGGGAAGGGATCTAGCAGTCTGGACAATGGTGGGCAAGGGATCTAGCACTCTGTACAATGGCGGGCAAGGGATATAGCATTCTGGGCAATGGGGGAAGGGATCTAGCACTTTGGACAATGGCAGGCAAGGGATCTAGGACTCCGGACAATGGCGGGCAAGGGATCTAGCACTCTGGAAAATGGCAGGGAAGGGATCTAGCACTCTGGACAATGGCGGGCAAGGGATCTAGCACTCTGGGCAATGGCAGGCAAGGGATCTAGCACTCTGGAGAATGGCAGGGAAGGGATCTAGCACTCTGGACAATGGCGGGCAAGGGATCTATCAGTCTGGGCAATGCCAGGGCAGGGATCTAGCACTCTGGACAATTGTGAGGAAGGGATCTAGCACTCTGGACAATGGCGGGCAAGGGATCTAGCACTCTGGGCAATGGCGGGGAAGGGATCTAGCACTCTGGACAATGGCAGGGAAGGGATCTAGCACTCTGGACAATGGCGGGGAAGGGATCTAGCACTCTGGACAATGGCAGGCAAGGGATCTAGCACTCTGGACAATGGTGGGCAAGGGATCTAGCAGTCTGAACAATGGTGGGGAAGGGATCTAGCACTCTAGACAATGGCAGGGAAGGGATCTAGCACTTTGGACAATGGCAGGGAAGGGATCTAGCACTCTGGACAATGGCGGGCAAGGGATCTAGCAGTCTGGGCAATGGCGGGCAAGGGATCTAGCACTCTGGGCAATGGTGGGGAAGGGATCTAGCACTCTGGACAATGGTGGGCAAGGGATCTAGCACTCTGGACAATGGCGGGCAAGGGATCTAGCACTCTGGGCAATGGCAGGCAAGGGATCTAGCACTCTGGACAATGGCGGGCAAGGGATCTAGCACTCTGGACAATGGCGGGCAATAGATCTAGCACTCTGGACAATGGTGGGCAAGGGATCTAGCACTCTGGGCAATGGCAGGCAAGGGATCTAGCACTTTGGACAATGGCTGGCAAGGGATCTAGCACTCTGGACAATGGCGGGGAAGGGATCTAGCACTCTGGGCAATGGCGGGCAAGGGATCTAGCACTCTGGACAATGGCGGGGAAGGATCTAGCACTCTGGGCAATGGCGGACAAGGGATCTAGCACTCTGGACAATGGTGGACAAGGGATCTAGAACTCTGGACAATGGCGGGAAAGGGATCTAGCACTCTGGGCAATGGCGGGGAAGGGATCTAGCACTCTGGGCATCGGCGGGCAAGGGATCTAGCACTCTGGACAATGGCGGGCAAGGGATCTAGCATTCTGGGCAATGGGGGAAGGGATCTAGCACTTTGGACAATGGCAGGCAAGGGATCTAGGACTCCGGACAATGGCGGGCAAGGGATCTAGCACTCCGGACAATGGCAGGGAAGGGATCTAGCACTCTGGACAATGGCGGGCAAGGGATCTAGCACTCTGGGCAATGGCGGGCAAGGGATCTAGCACTCTGGAGAATGGCAGGGAAGGGATCTAGCATTCTGGACAATGGCGGGCAAGGGATCTATCAGTCTGGGCAATGGCAGGGCAGGGATCTAGCACTCTGGACAATTGCGGGAAGGGATCTAGCACTCTGGACAATGGCGGGCAAGGGATCTAGCACTCTGGGCAATGGCGGGGAAGGGATCTAGCACTCTGGACAATGGCAGGCAAGGGATCTAGCACTCTGGACAATGGCGGGGAAGGGATCTAGCACTCTGGACAATGGCGGGCAAGGGAACTAGCACTCTGGACAATGGCGGGCAAGGGATCTAGCAGTCTGAACAATGGTGGGGAAGGGATCTAGCACTCTAGACAATGGTAGGGAAGGGATCTAGCACTCTGGACAATGGCAGGGAAGGGATCTAGCACTCTGGACAATGGCGGGGAAGGGATCTAGCACTCTGGGCAATGGCGGGCAAGGGATCTAGCACTCTGGGCAATGGCGGGCAAGGGATCTAGCAGTCTGGGCAATGGCGGGCAAGGGATCTAGTAGTCTGGGCAATGGCGGGCAAGGGATCTAGCACTCTGGGCAATGGCCGGGAAGGGATCTAGCACTCTGGACAATGGCGGGCAAGGGATCTAGCACTCTGGACAATGGCGGGCAAGGGATCTAGCACTCTGGGCAATGGCAGGCAAGGGATCTAGCACTCTGGACAATGGCAGGCAAGGGATCTAGCACTCTGGACAATGGCAGGGAAGGGATCTAGCACTCTGGGCAATGGCGGGCAAGGGATCTAGCACTCTGGGCAATGGCGGGAAGGGATCTAGCACTCTGGGCAATGGCGGGCAAGGGATCTAGCACTCTGGACAATGGCGGGGAAGGGATCTAGCAGTCTGGACAATGGTGGGCAAGGGATCTAGCACTCTGTACAATGGTGGGCAAGGGATCTAGCATTCTGGGCAATGGGGGAAGGGATCTAGCACTTTGGACAATGGCGGGCAAGGGATCTAGGACTCCGGACAATGACGGGCAAGGGATCTAGCACTCCGGACAATGGCAGGGAAGGGATCTAGCACTCTGGACAATGGCGGGCAAGGGATCTAGCACTCTGGGCAATGGCGGGCAAGGGATCTAGCACTCTGGAGAATGGCAGGGAAGGGATCTAGCACTCTGGACAATGGCAGGGAAGGTATCTAGCACTCTGGACAATGGCGGGAAGGGATCTAGCACTCTGGGCAATGGCGGGCAAGGGATCTAGCACTCTGGGCAATACCGGGCAAGGGATCTAGTAGTCTGGGCAATGGCGGGCAAGGGATCTAGCACTCTGGGCAATGGCGGGGAAGGGATCTAGCACTCTGGGCAATGGCGGGGAAGGGATCTAGCACTCTGGTCAATGGCGGGCAAGGGATCTAGCACTCTGGACAATGGCGGGCAAGGGATCTAGCACTCTGGGCAATGGCGGGCAAGGGATCTAGCACTCTGGACAATGGCAGGCAAGGGATCTAGCACTCTGGACAATGGCGGGCAATGGATCTAGCACTCTGGACAATGGTGGGCAAGGGATCTAGCACTTTGGACAATGGCGGGCAAGGGATCTAGCACTCTGGAGAATGGCAGGGAAGGGTTCTAGCACTCTGGACAATGGCGGGAAGGGATCTAGCACTCTGGGCAATGGCGGGCAAGGGATCTAGCAGTCTGGGCAATGGCGGGCAAGGGATCTAGTAGTCTGGGCAATGGCGGGCAAGGGATCTAGCACTCTTGGCAATGGCGGGGAAGGGATCTAGCACTCTGGACAATGGCGGGCAAGGGATCTAGCACTCTGGACAATGGCGGGCAAGGGATCTAGCACTCTGGACAATGGCGGGCAAGGGATCTAGCACTCTGGGCAATGGCAGGCAAGGGATCTAGCACTCTGGACAATGGCGGACAAGGGATCTAGAACTCTGGACAATGGCGGGAAAGGGATCTAGCACTCTGGGCAATGGCAGGCAAGGGATCTAGCACTCTGGACAATGGCGGGCAAGGGATCTAGCACTCTGGACAATGGCGGGCAATAGATCTAGCACTCTGGACAATGGTGGGCAAGGGATCTAGCACTCTGGGCAATGGCAGGCAAGGGATCTAGCACTTTGGACAATGGCGGAAAAGGGATCTAGCACTCTGGGCAATGGCAGGCAAGGGATCTAGCACTTTGGACAATGGCGGGTAAGGGATCTAGCACTCTGGGCAATGGCAGGCAAGGGATCTAGCACTCTGGACAATGGCGGGCAAGGGATCTAGCACTCTGGACAATGGCGGGCAATAGATCTAGCGCTCTGGACAATGGTGGGCAAGGGATCTAGCACTCTGGGCAATGGCAGGCAAGGGATCTAGCACTTTGGACAATGGCGGGCAAGGGATCTAGCACTCTGGGCAATGGCAGGCAAGGGATCTAGCACTCTGGACAATGGCGGGCAAGGGATCTAGCACTCTGGACAATGGCGGGCAATAGATCTAGCACTCTGGACAATGGTGGGCAAGGGATCTAGCACTCTGGGCAATGGCAGGCAAGGGATCTAGCACTTTGGACAATGGCGGGCAAGGGATCTAGCACTCTGGACAATGGCGGGGAAGGGATCTAGCACTCTGGGCAATGGCGGGCAAGGGATCTAGCACTCTGGACAATGGCGGGGAAGGGATCTAGCACTCTGGGCAATGGTGGACAAGGGATCTAGCACTCTGGACAATGGCGGACAAGGGATCTAGAACTCTGGACAATGGCGGGAAAGGGATCTAGCACTCTGGGCAATGGTGGGGAAGGGATCTAGCACTCTGGGCATCGGCGGGCAAGGGATCTAGCACTCTGGACAATGGCGGGCAAGGGATCTAGCATTCTGGGCAATGGGGGGAAGGGATCTAGCACTTTGGACAATGGCGGGCAAGGAATCTAGGACTCCGGACAATGGCGGGCAAGGGATCTAGCACTCCGGACAATGGCAGGGAAGGGATCTAGCACTCTGGACAATGGCGGGCAAGGGATCTAGCACACTGGGCAATGGCGGGCAAGGGATCTAGCACTCTGGAGAATGGCAGGGAAGGGATCTAGCATTCTGGACAATGGCGGGCAAGGGATCTATCAGTCTGGGCAATGGCAGGTCAGGGATCTAGCACTCTGGACAATTGCGGGGAAGGGATCTAGCACTCTGGACAATGGCGGGCAAGGGATCTAGCACTCTGGGCAATGGTGGGCAAGGGATCTAGCACTCTGGACAATGGCGGGGAAGGGATCTAGCACTCTGGGCAATGGCGGGCAAGGGATCTAGCACTCTGGGCAATGACAGGCAAGGGATCTAGCAGTCTGGGCAATACTGGGCAAGGGATCTAGTAGTCTGGGCAATGGCGGGCAAGGGATCTAGCACTCTGGGCAATGGCGGGGAAGGGATCTAGATCTCTGGACAATGGCGGGCAAGGGATCTAGCACTCTGGACAATGGCGGGCAAGGGATCTAGCACTCTGGGCAATGGCGGGCAAGGGATCTAGCACTCTGGACAATGGTGGGCAAGGGATCTAGCACTTTGGACAATGGCGGGCAAGGGATCTAGCACTCTGGACAATGGCGGGGAAGGGATCTAGCACTCTGGGAAATGGCGGGCAAGGGATCTAGCACTCTGGACAATGGCGGGGAAGGGATCTAGCACTCTGGACAATGGCAGGGAAGGGATCTAACACTCTGGGCAATGGCGGGGAAGGGATCTAGCACTCTGGACAATGGCGGGGAAGGGATCTAGCACTCTGGGCAATGGCGGGCAAGGGATCTAGCACTCTGGGCAATGGCGGGCAAGGGATCTAGCAGTCTGGGCATGGCGGGCAAGGGATCTAGCACTCTGGACAATGGCGGGGAAGGGATCTAGCACTCTGGACAATGGCAGGGAAGGGATCTAACACTCTGGGCAATGGCGGGTATGGGATCTAGCACTCTGGGCAATGGCAGGCAAGGGATCTAGCACTCTGGACAATGGCGGGCAAGGGATCTAGCACTCTGGACAATGGCGGGCAATAGATCTAGCACTCTGGACAATGGTGGGCAAGGGATCTAGCACTCTGGGCAATGGCAGGCAAGGGATCTAGCACTTTGGACAATGGCGGGCAAGGGATCTAGCACTCTGGGCAATGGCAGGCAAGGGATCTAGCACTCTGGACAATGGCGGGCAAGGGATCTAGCACTCTGGACAATGGCGGGCAATAGATCTAGCACTCTGGACAATGGTGGGCAAGGGATCTAGCACTCTGGGCAATGGCAGGCAAGGGATCTAGCACTTTGGACAATGGCGGGCAAGGGATCTAGCACTCTGGACAATGGCGGGAAGGGATCTAGCACTCTGGGCAATGGCGGGCAAGGGATCTAGCACTCTGGACAATGGCGGGCAAGGGATCTAGCACTCTGGGCAATGGCGGACAAGGGATCTAGCACTCTGGACAATGGCAGACAAGGGATCTAGAACTCTGGACAATGGCGGGAAAGGGATCTAGCACTCTGGGCAATGGTGGGGAAGGGATCTAGCACTCTGGGCATCGGCGGGCAAGGGATCTAGCACTCTGGACAATGGCGGGCAAGGGATCTAGCATTCTGGGCAATGGGGGGAAGGGATCTAGCACTTTGGACAATGGTGGGCAAGGAATCTAGGACTCCGGACAATGGCGGGCAAGGGATCTAGCACTCCGGACAATGGCAGGGAAGGGATCTAGCACTCTGGACAATGGCGGGCAAGGGATCTAGCACTCTGGGCAATGGCGGGCAAGGGATCTAGCACTCTGGAGAATGGCAGGGAAGGGATCTAGCATTCTGGACAATGGCGGGCAAGGGATCTATCAGTCTGGGCAATGGCAGGTCAGGGATCTAGCACTCTGGACAATTGCGGGGAAGGGATCTAGCACTCGACAATGGCGGGCAAGGGATCTAGCACTCTGGGCAATGGCGGGCAAGGGATCTAGCACTCTGGACAATGGCGGGGAAGGGATCTAGCACTCTGGGCAATGGCGGGCAAGGGATCTAGCACTCTGGGCAATGACAGGCAAGGGATCTAGCAGTCTGGGCAATACTGGGCAAGGGATCTAGTAGTCTGGGCAATGGCGGGTAAGGGATCTAGCACTCTGGGCAATGGCGGGGAAGGGATCTAGATCTCTGGACAATGGCAGGCAAGGGATCTAGCACTCTGGACAATGGCGGGCAAGGGATCTAGCACTCTGGGCAATGGCGGGCAAGGGATCTAGCACTCTGGACAATGGTGGGCAAGGGATCTAGCACTTTGGACAACGGCGGGCAAGGGATCAAGCACTCTGGACAATGGCGGGGAAGGGATCTAGCACTCTGGGAAATGGCGGGCAAGGGATCTAGCACTCTGGACAATGGCGGGGAAGGGATCTAGCACTCTGGGCAATGGCGGGGAAGGGATCTAGCACTCTGGGCAATGGTGGGCAAGGGATCTAGCACTCTGGGCAATGGCGGACAAGGGATCTAGCAGTCTGGGCAATGGCAGGCAAGGGATCTAGCACTCTGGACAATGGCGGGGAAGGGATCTAGCACTCTGGACAATGGCGGGGAAGGGAACTAGCACTCTGGACAATGGCGGGGAAGGGATCTAGCACTCTGGACAATGGCGGGCAAGGGATCTAGCACTCTGGGCAATGGCGGGCAAGGGATCTAGCACTCTGGAGAATGGCAGGGAAGGGATCTAGCATTCTGGACAATGGCGGGCAAGGGATCTATCAGTCTGGGCAATGGCAGGGCAGGGATCTAGCACTCTGGGCAATTGCAGGGAAGGGATCTAGCACTCTGGACAATGGCGGGCAAGGGATCTAGCACTCTGGGCAATGGCGGGGAAGGGATCTAGCACTCTGGACAATGGCAGGCAAGGGATCTAGCACTCTGGACAATGGCGGGAAGGGATCTAGCACTCTGGACAATGGCGGGCAAGGGAACTAGCACTCTGGACAATGGCGGGCAAGGGATCTAGCAGTCTGAACAATGGTGGGGAAGGGATCTAGCACTCTAGACAATGGTAGGGAAGGGATCTAGCACTCTGGACAATGGCAGGGAAGGGATCTAGCACTCTGGACAATGGCGGGGAAGGGATCTAGCACTCTGGGCAATGGCGGGCAAGGGATCTAGCACTCTGGGCAATGGCAGGCAAGGGATCTAGCAGTCTGGGCAATACTGGGCAAGGGATCTAGTAGTCTGGGCAATGGCGGGCAAGGGATCTAGCACTCTGGGCAATGGCGGGGAAGGGATCTAGCTCTCTGGACAATGGCGGGCAAGGGATCTAGCACTCTGGACAATGGCGGGCAAGGGATCTAGCACTCTGGGCAATGGCGGGCAAGGGATCTAGCACTCTGGACAATGGCGGGCAAGGGATCTAGTACTCTGGACAATGGCAGGCAATGGATCTAGCACTCTGGACAATGGTGGGCAAGGGATCTAGCACTCTGGGCAATAGCGGGCAAGGGATCTAGCACTTTGGACAATGGCGGGCAAGGGATCTAGCACTCTGGACAATGGCGGGGAAGGGATCTAGCACTCTGGGCAATGGCGGGCAAGGGATCTAGCACTCTGGACAATGGCGGGAAGGGATCTAGCACTCTGGACAATGGAGGGGAAGGGATCTAACACTCTGGGCAATGGCAGGGAAGGGATCTAGCACTCTGGACAATGGCGGGGAAGGGATCTAGCACTCTGGGCAATGGCGGGCAAGGGATCTAGCACTCTGGGCAATGGCGGGCAAGGGATCTAGCAGTCTGGGCAATGGTGGGCAAGGGATCTAGTAGTCTGGGCAATGGCGGGCAAGGGATCTAGCACTCTGGGCAATGGCGGGGAAGGGATCTAGCACTCTGGACAATGGCGGGCAAGGGATCTAGCACTCTGGACAATGGCGGGCAAGGGATCTAGCACTCTGGACAATGGCGGGCAAGGGATCTAGCACTCTGGGCAATGGCAGGCAAGGGATCTAGCACTCTGGACAATGGCGGGCAAGGGATCTAGCACTCTGGACAATGGCAGGGAAGGGATATAGCACTCTGGGCAATGGCGGGCAAGGGATCTAGCACTCTGGGCAATGGCGGGGAAGGGATCTAGCACTCTGGGCAATGGTGGGCAAGGGATCTAGCACTCTGGACAATGGTGGGGAAGGGATCTAGCAGTCTGGACAATGGTGGGCAAGGGATCTAGCACTCTGTACAATGGCGGGCAAGGGATCTAGCATTCTGGGCAATGGGGGGAAGGGATCTAGCACTTTGGACAATTGCGGGCAAGGGATCTAGGACTCCGGACAATGACGGGCAAGGGATCTAGCACTCTGGACAATGGCAGGGAAGGGATCTAGCACTCTGGACAATGGCGGGCAAGGGATCTAGCACTCTGGGCAATGGCGGGCAAGGGATCTAGCACTCTGGAGAATGGCAGGGAAGGGATCTAGCACTCTGGACAATGGCAGGGAAGGTATCTAGCACTCTGGACAATGGCGGGGAAGGGATCTAGCACTCTGGGCAATGGCGGGCAAGGGATCTAGCACTCTGGGCAATGACGGGCAAGGGATCTAGCACTCTGGGCAATGGCGGGCAAGGGATCTAGCACTCTGGGCAATGGCGGGCAAGGGATCTAGCAGTCTGGGCAATACCGGGCAAGGGATCTAGTAGTCTGGGCAATGGCGGGCAAGGGATCTAGCACTCTGGGCAATGGCGGGGAAGGGATCTAGCACTCTGGGCAATGGCAGGGAAGGGATCTAGCACTCTGGACAATGGCGGGCAAGGGATCTAGCACTCTGGGCAATGGCGGGCAAGGGATCTAGCACTCTGGACAATGGCAGGCAAGGGATCTAGCACTCTGGACAATGGCGGGCAATGGATCTAGCACTCTGGACAATGGTGGGCAAGGGATCTAGCACTTTGGACAATGGCGGGCAAGGGATCTAGCACTCTGGACAATGACGGGGAAGGGATCTTGCACTCTGGGCAATGGCGGGCAAGGGATCTAGCACTCTGGACAATGGCGGGGAAGGGATCTAGCACTCTGAACAATGGCAGGGAAGGGATCTAGCACTCTGGGCAATGGCAGGGAAGGGATCTAGCACTCTGGACAATGGCGGGGAAGGGATCTAGCACTCTGGGCAATGGCGGGCAAGGGATCTAGCAGTCTGGGCAATGGCGGGCAAGGGATCTAGTAGTCTGGGCAATGGCGGGCAAGGGATCTAGCACTCTGGGCAATGGCGGGGAAGGGATCTAGCACTCTGGACAATGGCGGGCAAGGGATCTAGCACTCTGGACAATGGCGGGCAAGGGATCTAGCACTCTGGGCAATGGCAGGCAAGGGATCTAGCACTCTGGACAATGGCGGGCAAGGGATCTAGCACTCTGGGCAATGACGGGCAAGGGATCTAGCAGTCTGGGCAATACCGGGCAAGGGATCTAGTAGTCTGGGCAATGGCGGGCAAGGGATCTAGCACTCTGGGCAATGGCGGGGAAGGGATCTAGCACTCTGGGCAATGGCGGGGAAGGGATCTAGCACTCTGGACAATGGCGGGCAAGGGATCTAGCACTCTGGGCAATGGCGGGCAAGGGATCTAGCACTCTGGACAATGGCAGGCAAGGGATCTAGCACTCTGGACAATGGCAGGCAATGGATCTAGCACTCTGGGCAATGGCGGGGAAGGGATCTAGCTCTCTGGACAATGGCGGGCAAGGGATCTAGCACTCTGGACAATGGCGGGCAAGGGATCTAGCACTCTGGGCAATGGCGGGCAAGGGATCTAGCACTCTGGACAATGGTGGGCAAGGGATCTAGCACTCTGGACAATGGCGGGCAATGGATCTAGCACTCTGGACAATGGTGGGCAAGGGATCTAGCACTCTGGGCAATAGTGGGCAAGGGATCTAGCACTTTGGACAACAGCGGGCAAGGGATCTAGCACTCTGGACAATGGCGGGGAAGGGATCTATCACTCTGGGCAATGGCGGGCAAGGGATCTAGCACTCTGGACAATGGCGGGGAAGGGATCTAGCACTCTGGACAATGGAGGGGAAGGGATCTAACACTCTGGGCAATGGGAGGGAAGGGATCTAGCACTCTGGACAATGGCGGGGAAGGGATCTAGCACTCTGGGCAATGGCAGGCAAGGGATCTAGCACTCTGGGCAATGGCGGGCAAGGGATCTAGCAGTCTGGGCAATGGAGGGCAAGGGATCTAGTAGTCTGGGCAATGGCGGGCAAGGGATCTAGCACTCTGGGCAATGGCGGGGAAGGGATCTAGCACTCTGGACAATGGCGGGCAAGGGATCTAGCACTCTGGACAATGGCGGGCAAGGGATCTAGCACTCTGGACAATGGCGGGCAAGGGATCTAGCACTCTGGACAATGGCAGGGAAGGGATCTAGCACTCTGGGCAATGGCGGGCAAGGGATCTAGCACTCTGGGCAATGGCGGGGAAGGGATCTAGCACTCTGGGCAATGGTGGGCAAGGGATCTAGCACTCTGGACAATGGCGGGGAAGGGATCTAGCAGTCTGGACAATGGTGGGCAAGGGATCTAGCACTCTGTACAATGGCGGGCAAGGGATCTAGCATTCTGGGCAATGGGGGGAAGGGATCTAGCACTTTGGACAATGGCGGGCAAGGGATCTAGGACTCCGGACAATGACGGGCAAGGGAACTAGCACTACGGACAATGGCAGGGAAGGGATCTAGCACTCTGGACAATGGCGGGCAAGGGATCTAGCACTCTGGGCAATGGCGGGTAAGGGATCTAGCACTCTGGAGAATGGCAGGGAAGGGATCTAGCACTCTGGACAATGGCAGGGAAGGTATCTAGCACTCTGGACAATGGCGGGGAAGGGATCTAGCACTCTGGACAATGGCGGGCAAGGGATCTAGCACTCTGGGCAATGACGGGCAAGGGATCTAGCAGTCTGGGCAATACCGGGCAAGGGATCTAGTAGTCTGGGCAATGGCGGGCAAGGGATCTAGCACTCTGGGCAATGGCGGGGAAGGGATCTAGCACTCTGGGCAATGGCGGGGAAGGGATCTAGCACTCTGGACAATGGCGGGCAAGGGATCTAGCACTCTGGGCAATGGCGGGCAAGGGATCTAGCACTCTGGACAATGGCAGGCAAGGGATCTAGCACTCTGTACAATGGCAGGCAATGGATCTAGCACTCTGGACAATGGTGGGCAAGGGATCTAGCACTTTGGACAATGGCGGGCAAGGGATCTAGCACTCTGGACAATGACGGGGAAGGGATCTTGCACTCTGGGCAATGGCGGGCAAGGGATCTAGCACTCTGGACAATGGCGGGGAAGGGATCTAGCACTCTGAACAATGGCGGGGAAGGGATCTAGCACTCTGGGCAATGGCAGGGAAGGGATCTAGCACTCTGGACAATGGCGGGGAAGGGATCTAGCACTCTGGGCAATGGCGGGCAAGGGATCTAGCAGTCTGGGCAATGGCGGGCAAGGGATCTAGTAGTCTGGGCAATGGCGGGCAAGGGATCTAGCACTCTGGGCAATGGCGGGGAAGGGATCTAGCACTCTGGACAATGGCGGGCAAGGGATCTAGCACTCTGGACAATGGCGGGCAAGGGATCTAGCACTCTGGGCAATGGCAGGCAAGGGATCTAGCACTCTGGACAATGGCAGACAAGGGATCTAGAACTCTGGACAATGGCGGGAAAGGGATCTAGCACTCTGGGCAATGGCGGGAAGGATCTAGCACTCTGGGCATCGGCGGGCAAGGGATCTAGCACTCTGGACAATTGCGGGGAAGGGATCTAGCACTCTGGACAATGGCGGGCAAGGGATCTAGCACTCTGGGCAATGGCGGGGAAGGGATCTAGCACTCTGGACAATGGCAGGCAAGGGATCTAGCACTCTGGACAATGGCGGGCAAGGGATCTAGCAGTCTGAACAATGGTGTGGAAGGGATCTAGCACTCTAGACAATGGTAGGGAAGGGATCTAGCACTCTGGACAATGGCAGGGAAGGGATCTAGCACTCTGGACAATGGCGGGGAAGGGATCTAGCACTCTGGGCAATGGCGGGCAAGGGATCTAGCACTCTGGGCAATGGCAGGCAAGGGATCTAGCAGTCTGGGCAATACTGGGCAAGGGATCTAGTAGTCTGGGCAATGGCGGGCAAGGGATCTAGCACTCTGGGCAATGGCGGGGAAGGGATCTAGCTCTCTGGACAATGGCGGGCAAGGGATCTAGCACTCTGGACAATGGCGGGCAAGGGATCTAGCACTCTGGGCAATGGCGGGCAAGGGATCTATCACTCTGGACAATGGTGGGCAAGGGATCTAGCACTTTGGACAACGGCGGGCAAGGGATCTAGCACTCTGGACAATGGCGGGGAAGGGATCTAGCACTCTGGGCAATGGCGGGCAAGGGATCTAGCACTCTGGGCAATGGCGGGGAAGGGATCTAGCACTCTGGGCAATGGCGGGCAAGGGGTCTAGCACTCTGGACAATGGCGGGGAAGGGATCTAGCAGTCTGGACAATGGTGGGCAAGGGATCTAGCACTCTGTACAATGGTGGGCAAGGGATCTAGCATTCTGGGCAATGGGGGAAGGGATCTAGCACTTTGGACAATGGCGGGCAAGGGATCTAGGACTCCGGACAATGACGGGCAAGGGATCTAGCACTCCGGACAATGGCAGGGAAGGGATCTAGCACTCTGGACAATGGCGGGCAAGGGATCTAGCACTCTGTACAATGGCGGGCAAGGGATCTAGCATTCTGGGCAATGGGGGAAGGGATCTAGCACTTTGGACAATGGCGGGCAAGGGATCTAGGACTCCGGACAATGGCGGGCAAGGGATCTAGCACTCCGGACAATGGCAGGGAAGGGATCTAGCACTCTGGACAATGGCGGGCAAGGGATCTAGCACTCTGGGCAATGGCAGGCAAGGGATCTAGCACTCTGGAGAATGGCAGGGAAGGGATCTAGCACTCTGGACAATGGCGGGTAAGGGATCTATCAGTCTGGGCAATGCCAGGGCAGGGATCTAGCACTCTGGACAATTGCGAGGAAGGGATCTAGCACTCTGGACAATGGCGGGCAAGGGATCTAGCACTCTGGGCAATGGCGGGGAAGGGATCAAGCACTCTGGACAATGGCAGGCAAGGGATCTAGCACTCTGGACAATGGCGGGGAAGGGATCTAGCACTCTGGACAATGGCAGGCAAGGGATCTAGCACTCTGGACAATGGCAGGCAAGGGATCTAGCAGTCTGAACAATGGTGGGGAAGGGATCTAGCACTCTAGACAATGGCAGGGAAGGGATCTAGCACTTTGGACAATGGCAGGGAAGGGATCTAGCACTCTGGACAATGGCGGGGTAGGGATCTAGCACTCTGGGCAATGGCGGACAAGGGATCTAGCACTCTGGGCAATGGCGGGCAAGGGATCTAGCAGTCTGGGCAATGGCGGGCAAGGGATCTAGCAGTCTGGGCAATGGCGGGCAAGGGATCTAGCACTCTGGGCAATGGTGGGGAAGGGATCTAGCACTCTGGACAATGGCGGGCAAGGGATCTAGCACTCTGGACAATGGCGGGCAAGGGATCTAGCACTCTGGGCAATGGCAGGCAAGGGATCTAGCACTCTGGACAATGGCGGGCAAGGGATCTAGCACTCTGGACAATGGCGGGCAATAGATCTAGCACTCTGGACAATGGTGGGCAAGGGATCTAGCACTCTGGGCAATGGCAGGCAAGGGATCTAGCACTTTGGACAATGGCGGGCAAGGGATCTAGCACTCTGGACAATGGTGGGGAAGGGATCTAGCACTCTGGGCAATGGTGGGCAAGGGATCTAGCACTCTGGACAATGGCGGGGAAGGGATCTAGCACTCTGGGCAATGGCGGACAAGGGATCTAGCACTCTGGACAATGGCGGACAAGGGATCTAGAACTCTGGACAATGACGGGAAAGGGATCTAGCACTCTGGGCAATGGCGGGGAAGGGATCTAGCACTCTGGGCATCGGCGGGCAAGGGATCTAGCACTCTGGACAATGGCGGGCAAGGGATCTAGCATTCTGGGCAATGGGTGGAAGGGATCTAGCACTTTGGACAATGGCGGGCAAGGGATCTAGGACTCCGGACAATGGCGGTCAAGGGATCTAGCACTCTGGACAATGGCAGGGAAGGGATCTAGCACTCTGGACAATGGCGGGCAAGGGATCTAGCACTCTGGGCAATGGCGGGCAAGGGATCTAGCACTCTGGAGAATGGCAGGGAAGGGATCTAGCATTCTGGACTATGGCGGGCAAGGGATCTATCAGTCTGGGCAATGGCAGGGCAGGGATCTAGCACTCTGGACAATTGCGGGAAGGGATCTAGCACTCTGGACAATGGCGGGCAAGGGATCTAGCACTCTGGGCAATGGCGGGTAAGGGATCTAGCACTCTGGACAATGGCAGGCAAGGGATCTAGCACTCTGGACAATGGCGGGGAAGGGATCTAGCACTCTGGACAATGGCGGGCAAGGGAACTAGCACTCTGGACAATGGCGGGCAAGGGATCTAGCAGTCTGAACAATGGTAGGGAAGGGATCTAGCACTCTAGACAATGGTAGGGAAGGGATCTAGCACTCTGGACAATGGAGTGAAGGGATCTAGCACTCTGGACAATGGCGGGGAAGGGATCTAGCACTCTGGGCAATGGCGGGCAACGGATCTAGCACTCTGGGCAATGGCAGGCAAGGGATCTAGCAGTCTGGGCAATACTGGGCAAGGGATCTAGTAGTCTGGGCAATGGCGGGCAAGGGATCTAGCACTCTGGGCAATGGCGGGGAAGGGATCTAGCTCTCTGGACAATGGCGGGCAAGGGATCTAGCACTCTGGACAATGGCGGGCAAGGGATCTAGCACTCTGGACAATGGCGGGCAAGGGATCTAGCACTCTGGACAATGGCGGGCAATGGATCTAGCACTCTGGACAATGGTGGGCAAGGAATCTAGCACTCTGGGCAATGGCGGGCAAGGGATCTAGCACTTTGGACAACGGCGGGCAAGGGATCTAGCACTCTGGACAATGGCGGGGAAGGGATCTAGCACTCTGGGCAATGGCGGGCAAGGGATCTAGCACTCTGGACAATGGCGGGGAAGGGATCTAGCACTCTGGACAATGGCGGGGAAGGGATCTAACACTCTGGGCAATGGCGGGAAGGGATCTAGCACTCTGGACAATGGCGGGGAAGGGATCTAGCACTCTGGGCAATGGCGGGCAAGGGATCTAGCACTCTGGGCAATGGCGGGCAAGGGATCTAGCAGTCTGGGCAATGGCGGGCAAGGGATCTAGCACTCTGGACAATGGCGGGGAAGGGATCTAGCACTCTGGGCAATGGCGGGGAAGGGATCTAGCACTCTGGGCAATGGCGGGCAAGGGATCTAGCACTCTGGGCAATGGCGGGGAAGGGATCTAGCACTCTGGGCAATGGCGGGCAAGGGATCTAGCACTCTGGACAATGGCGGGGAAGGGATCTAGCAGTCTGGACAATGGTGGGCAAGGGATCTAGCACTCTGGACAATGGCGGGCAAGGGATCTAGGACTCCGGACAATGAAGGGCAAGGGATCTAGCACTCCAGACAATGGCAGGGAAGGGATCTAGCACTCTGGACAATGGCGGGCAAGGGATCTAGCACTCTGGGCAATGGCGGGCAAGGGATCTAGCACTCTGGAGAATGGCAGGGAAGGGATCTAGCACTCTGGACACTGGCAGGGAAGGTATCTAGCACTCTGGGCAATGGCGGGCAAGGGATCTAGCACTCTGGGCAATGGCGGGCAAGGGATCTAGCAATCTGGGCAATACCGGGCAAGGGATCTAGTAGTCTGGGCAATGGCGGGCAAGGGATCTAGCACTCTGGGCAATGGCGGGGAAGGGATCTAGCACTCTGGACAATGACGGGGAAGGGATCTAGCACTCTGGGCAATGGCGGGCAAGGGATCTAGCACTTTGGACAATGGCGGGCAAGGGATCTAGCACTCTGGACAATGACGGGGAAGGGATCTAGCACTCTGAACAATGGCAGGGAAGGGATCTAGCACTCTGGGCAATGGCAGGGAAGGGATCTAGCACTCTGGACAATGGCGGGGAAGGGATCTAGCACTCTGGGCAATGGCGGGCAAGGGATCTAGCAGTCTGGGCAATGGCGGGCAAGGGATCTAGTAGTCTGGGCAATGGCGGGCAAGGGATCTAGCACTCTGGGCAATGGTGGGGAAGGGATCTAGCACTCTGGGCAATGGCAGGCAAGGGATCTAGCAGTCTGGGCAATACTGGGCAAGGGATCTAGTAGTCTGGGCAATGGCGGGCAAGGGATCTAGCACTCTGGGCAATGGCGGGGAAGGGATCTAGCACTCTGGGCAATGGCGGGCAAGGGATCTATCACTCTGGACAATGGTGGGCAAGGGATCTAGCACTTTGGACAATGGCGGGCAAGGGATCTAGCACTCTGGACAATGGCGGGGAAGGGATCTAGCACTCTGGGCAATGGCGGGCAAGGGATCTAGCACTCTGGACAATGGCAGGGAAGGGATCTAGCACTCTGGGCAATGGTGGGCAAGGGATCTAGCACTCTGGGCAATGGCGGGGAAGGGATCTAGCTCTCTGGACAATGGCGGGCAAGGGATCTAGCACTCTGGACAATGGCGGGCAAGGGATCTAGCACTCTGGACAATGGCGGGCAAGGGATCTAGCACTCTGGACAATGGCGGGCAATGGATCTAGCACTCTGGACAATGGTGGGCAAGGAATCTAGCACTCTGGGCAATGGCGGGCAAGGGATCTAGCACTTTGGACAACGGCGGGCAAGGGATCTAGCACTCTGGACAATGGCGGGAAGGGATCTAGCACTCTGGGCAATGGCGGGCAAGGGATCTAGCACTCTGGACAATGGCGGGAAGGGATCTAGCACTCTGGACAATGGCGGGAAGGGATCTAACACTCTGGGCAATGGCGGGGAAGGGATCTAGCACTCTGGACAATGGCGGGGAAGGGATCTAGCACTCTGGGCAATGGCGGGCAAGGGATCTAGCACTCTGGGCAATGGCGGGCAAGGGATCTAGCAGTCTGGGCAATGGCGGGCAAGGGATCTAGCACTCTGGACAATGGCGGGGAAGGGATCTAGCACTCTGGGCAATGGCGGGAAGGGATCTAGCACTCTGGGCAATGGCGGGCAAGGGATCTAGCACTCTGGGCAATGGCGGGGAAGGGATCTAGCACTCTGGGCAATGGCGGGCAAGGGATCTAGCACTCTGGACAATGGCGGGGAAGGGATCTAGCAGTCTGGACAATGGTGGGCAAGGGATCTAGCACTCTGGACAATGGCGGGAAGGATCTAGCAGTCTGGACAATGGTGGGCAAGGGATCTAGCACTCTGGACAATGGCGGGCAAGGGATCTAGGACTCCGGACAATGAAGGGCAAGGGATCTAGCACTCCAGACAATGGCAGGAAGGGATCTAGCACTCTGGACAATGGCGGGCAAGGGATCTAGCACTCTGGGCAATGGCGGGCAAGGGATCTAGCACTCTGGAGAATGGCAGGGAAGGGATCTAGCACTCTGGACAATGGCAGGGAAGGTATCTAGCACTCTGGGCAATGGCGGGCAAGGGATCTAGCACTCTGGGCAATGGCGGGCAAGGGATCTAGCAATCTGGGCAATACCGGGCAAGGGATCTAGTAGTCTGGGCAATGGCGGGCAAGGGATCTAGCACTCTGGGCAATGGCGGGGAAGGGATCTAGCACTCTGGACAATGACGGGGAAGGGATCTAGCACTCTGGGCAATGGCGGGCAAGGGATCTAGCACTTTGGACAATGGCGGGCAAGGGATCTAGCACTCTGGACAATGACGGGGAAGGGATCTAGCACTCTGAACAATGGCAGGGAAGGGATCTAGCACTCTGGGCAATGGCAGGGAAGGGATCTAGCACTCTGGACAATGGCGGGGAAGGGATCTAGCACTCTGGGCAATGGCGGGCAAGGGATCTAGCAGTCTGGGCAATGGCGGGCAAGGGATCTAGTAGTCTGGGCAATGGCAGGCAAGGGATCTAGCACTCTGGGCAATGGTGGGGAAGGGATCTAGCACTCTGGGCAATGGCAGGCAAGGGATCTAGCAGTCTGGGCAATACTGGGCAAGGGATCTAGTAGTCTGGGCAATGGCGGGCAAGGGATCTAGCACTCTGGGCAATGGCGGGGAAGGGATCTAGCACTCTGGGCAATGGCGGGCAAGGGATCTATCACTCTGGACAATGGTGGGCAAGGGATCTAGCACTTTGGACAATGGCGGGCAAGGGATCTAGCACTCTGGACAATGGCGGGGAAGGGATCTAGCACTCTGGGCAATGGCGGGCAAGGGATCTAGCACTCTGGACAATGGCAGGGAAGGGATCTAGCACTCTGGGCAATGGTGGGCAAGGGATCTAGCACTCTGGGCAATGGCGGGGAAGGGATCTAGCACTCTGGGCAATGGCGGGCAAGGGATCTAGCACTCTGGACAATGGCGGGGAAGGGATCTAGCAGTCTGGACAATGGTGGGCAAGGGATCTAGCACTCTGTACAATGGTGGGCAAGGGATTTAGCATTCTGGGCAATGGGGGGAAGGGATCTAGCACTTTGGACAATGGCAGGCAAGGGATCTAGGACTCCGGACAATGACTGGCAAGGGATCTAGCACTCCGGACAATGGTAGGGAAGGGATCTAGCACTCTGGACAATGGCGGGCAAGGGATCTAGCACTCTGTACAATGGCGGGCAAGGGAACTAGCATTCTGGGCAATGGGGGGAAGGGATCTAGCACTTTGGACAATGGCGGGCAAGGGATCTAGGACTCCGGACAATGGCGGGCAAGGGATCTAGCACTCCGGACAATGGCAGGGAAGGGATCTAGCACTCTGGACAATGGCGGGCAAGGGATCTAGCACTCTGGGCAATGGCAGGCAAGGGATCTAGCACTCTGGAGAATGGCAGGGAAGGGATCTAGCACTCTGGACAATGGCGGGTAAGGGATCTATCAGTCTGGGCAATGCCAGGGCAGGGATCTAGCACTCTGGACAATTGCGAGGAAGGGATCTAGCACTCTGGACAATGGCGGGCAAGGGATCTAGCACTCTGGGCAATGGCGGGGAAGGGATCAAGCACTCTGGACAATGGCAGGCAAGGGATCTAGCACTCTGGACAATGGCGGGGAAGGGATCTAGCACTCTGGACAATGGCAGGCAAGGGATCTAGCACTCTGGACAATGGCGGGCAAGGGATCTAGCAGTCTGAACAATGGTGGGGAAGGGATCTAGCACTCTAGACAATGGCAGGGAAGGGATCTAGCACTTTGGACAATGGCAGGGAAGGGATCTAGCACTCTGGACAATGGCGGGGAAGGGATCTAGCACTCTGGGCAATGGCGGGCAAGGGATCTAGCACTCTGGGCAATGGCGGGCAAGGGATCTAGCAGTCTGGGCAATGGCGGGCAAGGGATCTAGCAGTCTGGGCAATGGCGGGCAAGGGATCTAGCACTCTGGGCAATGGTGGGGAAGGGATCTAGCACTCTGGACAATGGCGGGCAAGGGATCTAGCACTCTGGACAATGGCGGGCAAGGGATCTAGCACTCTGGGCAATGGCAGGCAAGGGATCTAGCACTCTGGACAATGGCGGGCAAGGGATCTAGCACTCTGGACAATGGCGGGCAATAGATCTAGCACTCTGGACAATGGTGGGCAAGGGATCTAGCACTCTGGGCAATGGCAGGCAAGGGATCTAGCACTTTGGACAATGGCGGGCAAGGGATCTAGCACTCTGGACAATGGTGGGGAAGGGATCTAGCACTCTGGGCAATGGTGGGCAAGGGATCTAGCACTCTGGACAATGGCGGGGAAGGGATCTAGCACTCTGGGCAATGGCGGACAAGGGATCTAGCACTCTGGACAATGGCGGACAAGGGATCTAGAACTCTGGACAATGGCGGAAAGGGATCTAGCACTCTGGGCAATGGCGGGAAGGGATCTAGCACTCTGGGCATCGGCGGGCAAGGGATCTAGCACTCTGGACAATGGCGGGCAAGGGATCTAGCATTCTGGGCAATGGGTGGAAGGGATCTAGCACTTTGGACAATGGCGGGCAAGGGATCTAGGACTCCGGACAATGGCGGTCAAGGGATCTAGCACTCTGGACAATGGCAGGGAAGGGATCTAGCACTCTGGACAATGGCGGGCAAGGGATCTAGCACTCTGGGCAATGGCGGGCAAGGGATCTAGCACTCTGGGCAATGGCGGGCAAGGGATCTAGCATTCTGGACAATGGCGGGCAAGGGATCTATCAGTCTGGGCAATGGCAGGGCAGGGATCTAGCACTCTGGACAATTGCGGGGAAGGGATCTAGCACTCTGGACAATGGCGGGCAAGGGATCTAGCACTCTGGGCAATGGCGGGTAAGGGATCTAGCACTCTGGACAATGGCAGGCAAGGGATCTAGCACTCTGGACAATGGCGGGGAAGGGATCTAGCACTCTGGACAATGGCGGGCAAGGGAACTAGCACTCTGGACAATGGCGGGCAAGGGATCTAGCAGTCTGAACAATGGTAGGGAAGGGATCTAGCACTCTAGACAATGGTAGGGAAGGGATCTAGCACTCTGGACAATGGAGGGAAGGGATCTAGCACTCTGGACAATGGCGGGGAAGGGATCTAGCACTCTGGGCAATGGCGGGCAACGGATCTAGCACTCTGGGCAATGGCAGGCAAGGGATCTAGCAGTCTGGGCAATACTGGGCAAGGGATCTAGTAGTCTGGGCAATGGCGGGCAAGGGATCTAGCACTCTGGGCAATGGCGGGGAAGGGATCTAGCTCTCTGGACAATGGCGGGCAAGGGATCTAGCACTCTGGACAATGGCGGGCAAGGGATCTAGCACTCTGGACAATGGCGGGCAAGGGATCTAGCACTCTGGACAATGGCGTGCAATGGATCTAGCACTCTGGACAATGGTGGGCAAGGAATCTAGCACTCTGGGCAATGGCGGGCAAGGGATCTAGCACTTTGGACAACGGCGGGCAAGGGATCTAGCACTCTGGACAATGGCGGGGAAGGGATCTAGCACTCTGGGCAATGGCGGGCAAGGGATCTAGCACTCTGGACAATGGCGGGGAAGGGATCTAGCACTCTGGACAATGGCGGGGAAGGGATCTAACACTCTGGGCAATGGCGGGAAGGGATCTAGCACTCTGGACAATGGCGGGGAAGGGATCTAGCACTCTGGGCAATGGCGGGCAAGGGATCTAGCACTCTGGGCAATGGCGGGCAAGGGATCTAGCAGTCTGGGCAATGGCGGGCAAGGGATCTAGTAGTCTGGGCAATGGCGGGCAAGGGATCTAGCACTCTGGGCAATGGCGGGAAGGGATCTAGCACTCTGGGCAATGGCGGGCAAGGGATCTAGCACTCTGGGCAATGGCGGGGAAGGGATCTAGCACTCTGGGCAATGGCGGGCAAGGGATCTAGCACTCTGGACAATGGCGGGGAAGGGATCTAGCAGTCTGGACAATGGTGGGCAAGGGATCTAGCACTCTGGACAATGGCGGGCAAGGGATCTAGGACTCCGGACAATGAAGGGCAAGGGATCTAGCACTCCAGACAATGGCAGGGAAGGGATCTAGCACTCTGGACAATGGCGGGCAAGGGATCTAGCACTCTGGGCAATGGCGGGCAAGGGATCTAGCACTCTGGAGAATGGCAGGGAAGGGATCTAGCACTCTGGACAATGGCAGGGAAGGTATCTAGCACTCTGGGCAATGGCGGGCAAGGGATCTAGCACTCTGGGCAATGGCGGGCAAGGGATCTAGCAGTCTGGGCAATACCGGGCAAGGGATCTAGCACTCTGGGCAATGGTGGGCAAGGGATCTAGCAGTCTGGGCAATACCGGGCAAGGGATCTAGTAGTCTGGGCAATGGCGGGCAAGATTCTAGCACTCTGGGCAATGGCGGGGAAGGGATCTAGCACTCTGGACAATGACGGGGAAGGGATCTAGCACTCTGGGCAATGGCGGGCAAGGGATCTAGCACTTTGGACAATGGCGGGCAAGGGATCTAGCACTCTGGACAATGACGGGGAAGGGATCTAGCACTCTGAACAATGGCGGGGAAGGGATCTAGCACTCTGGGCAATGGCAGGGAAGGGATCTAGCACTCTGGACAATGGCGGGGAAGGGATCTAGCACTCTGGGCAATGGCGGGCAAGGGATCTAGCAGTCTGGGCAATGGCGGGCAAGGGATCTAGTAGTCTGGGCAATGGCGGGCAAGGGATCTAGCACTCTGGGCAATGGTGGGGAAGGGATCTAGCACTCTGGACAATGGCGGGCAAGGGATCTAGCACTCTGGACAATGGCGGGCAAGGGATCTAGCACTCTGGACAATGGCGGGCAAGGGATCTAGCACTCTGGGCAATGGCAGGCAAGGGATCTAGCACTCTGGACAATGGCGGACAAGGGATCTAGAACTCTGGACAATGGCAGGAAAGGGATCTAGCACTCTGGGCAATGGCAGGGAAGGGATCTAGCACTCTGGGCATCGGCGGGCAAGGGATCTAGCACTCTGGACAATGGCGGGCAAGGGATCTAGCATTCTGGGCAATGGGGGAAGGGATCTAGCACTTTGGACAATGGCGGGCAAGGGATCTAGCACTCTGGACAATGGCGGGCAAGGGATCTAGCACTCTGGGCAATGGCAGGCAAGGGATCTAGCACTCTGGACAATGGCGGGCAAGGGATCTAGCACTCTGGACAATGGCGGGCAATAGATCTAGCACTCTGGACAATGGCAGGCAAGGGATCTAGCACTCTGGACAATGGCGGGCAAGGGATCTAGCACTCTGGACAATGGCGGGCAATAGATCTAGCACTCTGGACAATGGTGGGCAAGGGATCTAGCACTCTGGGCAATGGCAGGCAAGGGATCTAGCACTCTGGACAATGGCGGGCAAGGGATCTAGCACTCTGGACAATGGCGGGCAATAGATCTAGCACTCTGGACAATGGTGGGCAAGGGATCTAGCACTCTGGGCAATGGCAGGCAAGGGATCTAGCACTTTGGACAATGGCGGGCAAGGGATCTAGCACTCTGGACAATGGCGGGGAAGGGATCTAGCACTCTGGGCAATGGCGGGCAAGGGATCTAGCACTCTGGACAATGGCGGAGAAGGGATCTAGCACTCTGGGCAATGGCGGACAAGGGATCTAGCACTCTGGACAATGGCGGACAAGGGATCTAGAACTCTGGACAATGGTGGGAAAGGGATCTAGCACTCTGGGCAATGGCGGGAAGGGATCTAGCACTCTGGGCATCGGCGGGCAAGGGATCTAGCACTCTGGACAATGGCGGGCAAGGGATCTAGCATTCTGGGCAATGGGGGAAGGGATCTAGCACTTTGGACAATGGCGGGCAAGGGATCTAGGACTCCGGACAATGGCGGGCAAGGGATCTAGCACTCCGGACAATGGCAGGGAAGGGATCTAGCACTCTGGACAATGGCGGGCAAGGGATCTAGCACTCTGGGCAATGGCGGGCAAGGGATCTAGCAC
This sequence comes from Calotriton arnoldi, assembly GCA_963921515.1. Classification (NCBI taxonomy): domain Eukaryota; kingdom Metazoa; phylum Chordata; class Amphibia; order Caudata; family Salamandridae; genus Calotriton; species Calotriton arnoldi. Next base: position 865,536 of record CAWUFW010007811.1, on the reverse strand, counting down.
TCTGGAGAATGGCAGGGAAGGGATCTAGCATTCTGGACAATGGCGGGCAAGGGATCTATCAGTCTGGGCAATGGCAGGGCAGGGATCTAGCACTCTAGACAATGGTAGGGAAGGGATCTAGCACTCTGGACAATGGCAGGGAAGGGATCTAGCACTCTGGACAATGGCGGGGAAGGGATCTAGCACTCTGGGCAATGGCAGGCAAGGGATCTAGCAGTCTGGGCAATACTGGGCAAGGGATCTAGTAGTCTGGGCAATGGCGGGCAAGGAATCTAGCACTCTGGGCAATGGCGGGGAAGGGATCTAGCTCTCTGGACAATGGCGGGCAAGGGATCTAGCACTCTGGACAATGGCGGGCAAGGGATCTAGCACTCTGGGCAATGGCGGGCAAGGGATCTAGCACTCTGGACAATGGTGGGCAAGGGATCTAGCAGTCTGGGCAATGGCGGGCAAGGGATCTAGTAGTCTGGGCAATGGCGGGCAAGGGATCTAGCACTCTGGGCAATGGCTGGGAAGGGATCTAGCACTCTGGGCAATGGCGGGCAAGGGATCTAGCACTCTGGACAATGGCGGGGAAGGGATCTAGCAGTCTGGACAATGGTGGGCAAGGGATCTAGCACTCTGTACAATGGTGGGCAAGGGATTTAGCATTCTGGGCAATGGGGGGAAGGGATCTAGCACTTTGGACAATGGCAGGCAAGGGATCTAGGACTCCGGACAATGACGGGCAAGGGATCTAGCACTCCGGACAATGGCAGGGAAGGGATCTAGCACTCTGGACAATGGCGGGCAAGGGATCTAGCACTCTGTACAATGGCGGGCAAGGGATCTAGCATTCTGGGCAATGGGGGGAAGGGATCTAGCACTTTGGACAATGGCGGGCAAGGGATCTAGGACTCCGGACAATGGCGGGCAAGGGATCTAGCACTCCGGACAATGGCAGGGAAGGGATCTAGCACTCTGGACAATGGCGGGCAAGGGATCTAGCACTCTGGGCAATGGCAGGCAAGGGATCTAGCACTCTGGAGAATGGCAGGGAAGGGATCTAGCACTCTGGACAATGGCGGGTAAGGGATCTATCAGTCTGGGCAATGCCAGGGCAGGGATCTAGCACTCTGGACAATTGCGAGGAAGGGATCTAGCACTCTGGACAATGGCGGGCAAGGGATCTAGCACTCTGGGCAATGGCGGGGAAGGGATCAAGCACTCTGGACAATGGCAGGCAAGGGATCTAGCACTCTGGACAATGGCGGGGAAGGGATCTAGCACTCTGGACAATGGCAGGCAAGGGATCTAGCACTCTGGACAATGGCGGGCAAGGGATCTAGCAGTCTGAACAATGGTGGGGAAGGGATCTAGCACTCTAGACAATGGCAGGGAAGGGATCTAGCACTTTGGACAATGGCAGGGAAGGGATCTAGCACTCTGGACAATGGCGGGAAGGGATCTAGCACTCTGGGCAATGGCGGGCAAGGGATCTAGCACTCTGGGCAATGGCGGGCAAGGGATCTAGCAGTCTGGGCAATGGCGGGCAAGGGATCTAGCAGTCTGGGCAATGGCGGGCAAGGGATCTAGCACTCTGGGCAATGGTGGGGAAGGGATCTAGCACTCTGGACAATGGCGGGCAAGGGATCTAGCACTCTGGACAATGGCGGGCAAGGGATCTAGCACTCTGGGCAATGGCAGGCAAGGGATCTAGCACTCTGGACAATGGCGGGCAAGGGATCTAGCACTCTGGACAATGGCGGGCAATAGATCTAGCACTCTGGACAATGGTGGGCAAGGGATCTAGCACTCTGGGCAATGGCAGGCAAGGGATCTAGCACTTTGGACAATGGCGGGCAAGGGATCTAGCACTCTGGACAATGGTGGGGAAGGGATCTAGCACTCTGGGCAATGGTGGGCAAGGGATCTAGCACTCTGGACAATGGCGGGGAAGGGATCTAGCACTCTGGGCAATGGCGGACAAGGGATCTAGCACTCTGGACAATGGCGGACAAGGGATCTAGAACTCTGGACAATGGCGGGAAAGGGATCTAGCACTCTGGGCAATGGCGGGGAAGGGATCTAGCACTCTGGGCATCGGCGGGCAAGGGATCTAGCACTCTGGACAATGGCGGGCAAGGGATCTAGCATTCTGGGCAATGGGTGGAAGGGATCTAGCACTTTGGACAATGGCGGGCAAGGGATCTAGGACTCCGGACAATGGCGGTCAAGGGATCTAGCACTCTGGACAATGGCAGGGAAGGGATCTAGCACTCTGGACAATGGCGGGCAAGGGATCTAGCACTCTGGGCAATGGCGGGCAAGGGATCTAGCACTCTGGGCAATGGCGGGCAAGGGATCTAGCATTCTGGACAATGGCGGGCAAGGGATCTATCAGTCTGGGCAATGGCAGGGCAGGGATCTAGCACTCTGGACAATTGCGGGGAAGGGATCTAGCACTCTGGACAATGGCGGGCAAGGGATCTAGCACTCTGGGCAATGGCGGGTAAGGGATCTAGCACTCTGGACAATGGCAGGCAAGGGATCTAGCACTCTGGACAATGGCGGGGAAGGGATCTAGCACTCTGGACAATGGCGGGCAAGGGAACTAGCACTCTGGACAATGGCGGGCAAGGGATCTAGCAGTCTGAACAATGGTAGGGAAGGGATCTAGCACTCTAGACAATGGTAGGGAAGGGATCTAGCACTCTGGACAATGGAGGGAAGGGATCTAGCACTCTGGACAATGGCGGGGAAGGGATCTAGCACTCTGGGCAATGGCGGGCAACGGATCTAGCACTCTGGGCAATGGCAGGCAAGGGATCTAGCAGTCTGGGCAATACTGGGCAAGGGATCTAGTAGTCTGGGCAATGGCGGGCAAGGGATCTAGCACTCTGGGCAATGGCGGGGAAGGGATCTAGCTCTCTGGACAATGGCGGGCAAGGGATCTAGCACTCTGGACAATGGCGGGCAAGGGATCTAGCACTCTGGACAATGGCGGGCAAGGGATCTAGCACTCTGGACAATGGCGTGCAATGGATCTAGCACTCTGGACAATGGTGGGCAAGGAATCTAGCACTCTGGGCAATGGCGGGCAAGGGATCTAGCACTTTGGACAACGGCGGGCAAGGGATCTAGCACTCTGGACAATGGCGGGGAAGGGATCTAGCACTCTGGGCAATGGCGGGCAAGGGATCTAGCACTCTGGACAATGGCGGGGAAGGGATCTAGCACTCTGGACAATGGCGGGGAAGGGATCTAACACTCTGGGCAATGGCGGGGAAGGGATCTAGCACTCTGGACAATGGCGGGGAAGGGATCTAGCACTCTGGGCAATGGCGGGCAAGGGATCTAGCACTCTGGGCAATGGCGGGCAAGGGATCTAGCAGTCTGGGCAATGGCGGGCAAGGGATCTAGTAGTCTGGGCAATGGCGGGCAAGGGATCTAGCACTCTGGGCAATGGCGGGGAAGGGATCTAGCACTCTGGGCAATGGCGGGCAAGGGATCTAGCACTCTGGGCAATGGCGGGGAAGGGATCTAGCACTCTGGGCAATGGCGGGCAAGGGATCTAGCACTCTGGACAATGGCGGGGAAGGGATCTAGCAGTCTGGACAATGGTGGGCAAGGGATCTAGCACTCTGGACAATGGCGGGCAAGGGATCTAGGACTCCGGACAATGAAGGGCAAGGGATCTAGCACTCCAGACAATGGCAGGGAAGGGATCTAGCACTCTGGACAATGGCGGGCAAGGGATCTAGCACTCTGGGCAATGGCGGGCAAGGGATCTAGCACTCTGGAGAATGGCAGGGAAGGGATCTAGCACTCTGGACAATGGCAGGGAAGGTATCTAGCACTCTGGGCAATGGCGGGCAAGGGATCTAGCACTCTGGGCAATGGCGGGCAAGGGATCTAGCAGTCTGGGCAATACCGGGCAAGGGATCTAGCACTCTGGGCAATGGTGGGCAAGGGATCTAGCAGTCTGGGCAATACCGGGCAAGGGATCTAGTAGTCTGGGCAATGGCGGGCAAGATTCTAGCACTCTGGGCAATGGCGGGGAAGGGATCTAGCACTCTGGACAATGACGGGGAAGGGATCTAGCACTCTGGGCAATGGCGGGCAAGGGATCTAGCACTTTGGACAATGGCGGGCAAGGGATCTAGCACTCTGGACAATGACGGGGAAGGGATCTAGCACTCTGAACAATGGCGGGGAAGGGATCTAGCACTCTGGGCAATGGCAGGGAAGGGATCTAGCACTCTGGACAATGGCGGGGAAGGGATCTAGCACTCTGGGCAATGGCGGGCAAGGGATCTAGCAGTCTGGGCAATGGCGGGCAAGGGATCTAGTAGTCTGGGCAATGGCGGGCAAGGGATCTAGCACTCTGGGCAATGGTGGGGAAGGGATCTAGCACTCTGGACAATGGCGGGCAAGGGATCTAGCACTCTGGACAATGGCGGGCAAGGGATCTAGCACTCTGGACAATGGCGGGCAAGGGATCTAGCACTCTGGGCAATGGCAGGCAAGGGATCTAGCACTCTGGACAATGGCGGACAAGGGATCTAGAACTCTGGACAATGGCAGGAAAGGGATCTAGCACTCTGGGCAATGGCAGGGAAGGGATCTAGCACTCTGGGCATCGGCGGGCAAGGGATCTAGCACTCTGGACAATGGCGGGCAAGGGATCTAGCATTCTGGGCAATGGGGGAAGGGATCTAGCACTTTGGACAATGGCGGGCAAGGGATCTAGCACTCTGGACAATGGCGGGCAAGGGATCTAGCACTCTGGGCAATGGCAGGCAAGGGATCTAGCACTCTGGACAATGGCGGGCAAGGGATCTAGCACTCTGGACAATGGCGGGCAATAGATCTAGCACTCTGGACAATGGCAGGCAAGGGATCTAGCACTCTGGACAATGGCGGGCAAGGGATCTAGCACTCTGGACAATGGCGGGCAATAGATCTAGCACTCTGGACAATGGTGGGCAAGGGATCTAGTACTCTGGGCAATGGCAGGCAAGGGATCTAGCACTCTGGACAATGGCGGGCAAGGGATCTAGCACTCTGGACAATGGCGGGCAATAGATCTAGCACTCTGGACAATGGTGGGCAAGGGATCTAGCACTCTGGGCAATGGCAGGCAAGGGATCTAGCACTTTGGACAATGGCGGGCAAGGGATCTAGCACTCTGGACAATGGCGGGGAAGGGATCTAGCACTCTGGGCAATGGCGGGCAAGGGATCTAGCACTCTGGACAATGGCGGAGAAGGGATCTAGCACTCTGGGCAATGGCGGACAAGGGATCTAGCACTCTGGACAATGGCGGACAAGGGATCTAGAACTCTGGACAATGGTGGGAAAGGGATCTAGCACTCTGGGCAATGGCGGGGAAGGGATCTAGCACTCTGGGCATCGGCGGGCAAGGGATCTAGCACTCTGGACAATGGCGGGCAAGGGATCTAGCATTCTGGGCAATGGGGGAAGGGATCTAGCACTTTGGACAATGGCGGGCAAGGGATCTAGGACTCCGGACAATGGCGGGCAAGGGATCTAGCACTCCGGACAATGGCAGGGAAGGGATCTAGCACTCTGGACAATGGCGGGCAAGGGATCTAGCACTCTGGGCAATGGCGGGCAAGGGATCTAGCACTCTGGAGAATGGCAGGGAAGGGATCTAGCATTCTGGACAATGGCGGGCAAGGGATCTATCAGTCTGGGCAATGGCAGGGCAGGGATCTAGCACTCTAGACAATGGTAGGGAAGGGATCTAGCACTCTGGACAATGGCAGGGAAGGGATCTAGCACTCTGGACAATGGCGGGGAAGGGATCTAGCACTCTGGGCAATGGCAGGCAAGGGATCTAGCAGTCTGGGCAATACTGGGCAAGGGATCTAGTAGTCTGGGCAATGGCGGGCAAGGAATCTAGCACTCTGGGCAATGGCGGGGAAGGGATCTAGCTCTCTGGACAATGGCGGGCAAGGGATCTAGCACTCTGGACAATGGCGGGCAAGGGATCTAGCACTCTGGGCAATGGCGGGCAAGGGATCTAGCACTCTGGACAATGGTGGGCAAGGGATCTAGCACTTTGGACAACGGCGGGCAAGGGATCTAGCACTCTGGAGAATGGCGGGGAAGGGATCTAGCACTCTGGGCAATGGCGGGCAAGGGATCTAGCACTCTGGACAATGGCGGGGAAGGGATCTAGCACTCTGGACAATGGCGGGGAAGGGATCTAACACTCTGGGCAATGGCGGGGAAGGGATCTAGCACTCTGGACAATGGCGGGGAAGCGATCTAGCACTCTGGGCAATGGCGGGCAAGGGATCTAGCACTCTGGGCAATGGCGGGCAAGGGATCTAGCAGTCTGGGCAATGGCGGGCAAGGGATCTAGTAGTCTGGGCAATGGCGGGCAAGGGATCTAGCACTCTGGGCAATGGCTGGGAAGGGATCTAGCACTCTGGACAATGGCGGGCAAGGGATCTAGCACTCTGGACAATGGCGGGCAAGGGATCTAGCACTCTGGACAATGGCGGGCAGGGATCTAGCACTCTGGGCAATGGCAGGCAAGGGATCTAGCACTCTGTACAATGGCGGGCAAGGGATCTAGCATTCTGGGCAATGGGGGGAAGGGATCTAGCACTCTGGGCAATGGCAGGGAAGGGATCTAGCACTCTGGACAATGGCGGGGAAGGGATCTAGCACTCTGGACAATGGCGGACAAGGGATCTAGAACTCTGGACAATGGCGGGAAAGGGATCTAGCACTCTGGGCAATGGCAGGCAAGGGATCTAGCACTCTGGACAATGGCGGACAAGGGATCTAGAACTCTGGACAATGGCGGGAAAGGGATCTAGCACTCTGGGCAATGGCGGGGAAGGGATCTAGCACTCTGGGCATCGGCGGGCAAGGGATCTAGCACTCTGGACAATGGCGGGCAAGGGATCTAGCATTCTGGGCAATGGGGGGAAGGGATCTAGCACTTTGGACAATGGCGGGCAAGGGATCTAGCACTCTGGACAATGGCGGGCAAGGGATCTAGCACTCTGGGCAATGGCAGGCAAGGGATCTAGCACTTTGGACAATGGCGGGCAAGGGATCTAGCACTCTGGACAATGGCGGGGAAGGGATCTAGCACTCTGGACAATGGCGGGGAAGGGATCTAGCACTCTGGGCAATGGCGGACAAGGGATCTAGCACTCTGGACAATGGCAGACAAGGGATCTAGAACTCTGGACAATGGCGGGAAAGGGATCTAGCACTCTGGGCAATGGCGGGGAAGGGATCTAGCACTCTAGGCATCGGCGGGCAAGGGATCTAGCACTCTGGACAATGGCGGGCAAGGGATCTAGCATTCTGGGCAATGGGGGAAGGGATCTAGCACTTTGGACAATGGCGGGCAAGGGATCTAGGACTCCGGACAATGGCAGGCAAGGGATCTAGCACTCCGGACAATGGCAGGGAAGGGATCTAGCACTCTGGACAATGGCGGGCAAGGGATCTAGCACTCTGGGCAATGGCGGGCAAGGGATCTAGCACTCTGGACAATGGCGGGCAAGGGATCTATCAGTCTGGGCAATGGCAGGGCAGGGATCTAGCACTCTGGACAATTGCGGGGAAGGGATCTAGCACTCTGGACAATGGCGGGCAAGGGATCTAGCACTCTGGGCAATGGCAGGGAAGGGATCTAGCACTCTGGACAATGGCAGGCAAGGGATCTAGCACTCTGGACAATGGCGGGCAAGGGATCTAGCACTCTGGACAATGGCGGGCAAGGGATCTAGCAGTCTGTACAATGGTGGGGAAGGGATCTAGCACTCTAGACAATGGTAGGGAAGGGATCTAGCACTCTGGACAATGGCAGGGAAGGGATCTAGCACTCTGGAAAATGGCGGGGAAGGGATCTAGCACTCTGGGCAATGGCGGGCAAGGGATCTAGCACTCTGGGCAATGGCAGGCAAGGGATCTAGCAGTCTGGGCAATACTGGGCAAGGGATCTAGTAGTCTGGGCAATGGCGGGCAAGGGATCTAGCACTCTGGGCAATGGCGGGGAAGGGATCTAGCTCTCTGGACAATGGCGGGCAAGGGATCTAGCACTCTGGACAATGGCGGGCAAGGGATCTAGCACTCTGGGCAATGGCGGGCAAGGGATCTAGCACTCTGGACAATGGTGGGCAAGGTGGCGGGGAAGGGATCTAGCACTCTGGGCAATGGCGGGCAAGGGATCTAGCACTCTGGACAATGGCGGGGAAGGGATCTAGCACTCTGGACAATGGCGGGGAAGGGATCTAACACTCTGGGCAATGGCGGGGAAGGGATCTAGCACTCTGGACAATGGCGGGGAAGGGATCTAGCACTCTGGGCAATGGCGGGCAAGGGATCTAGCACTCTGGGCAATGGCGGGCATGGGATCTAGCAGTCTGGGCAATGGCGGGCAAGGGATCTAGTAGTCTGGGCAATGGCGGGCAAGGGATCTAGCACTCTGGGCAATGGCGGGGAAGGGATCTAGCACTCTGGACAATGGCGGGCAAGGGATCTAGCACTCTGGACAATGGCGGGCAAGGGATCTAGCACTCTGGACAATGGCGGGTAGGGATCTAGCACTCTGGGCAATGGCAGGCAAGGGATCTAGCACTCTGGACAATGGCGGGCAAGGGATCTAGCACTCTGGACAACGGCAGGGAAGGGATCTAGCACTCTGGGCAATGGCGGGGAAGGGATCTAGCACTCTGGGCAATGGCGGGGAAGGGATCTAGCATTCTGGGCAATGGCGGGCAAGGGATCTAGCACTCTGGACAATGGCGGGGAAGGGATCTAGCAGTCTGGACAATGGTGGGCAAGGGATCTAGCACTCTGTACAATGGCAGGCAAGGGATCTAGCATTCTGGGCAATGGGGGAAGGGATCTAGCACTTTGGACAATGGCGGGCAAGGGATCTAGGACTCCGGACAATGACGGGCAAGGGATCTAGCACTCCAGACAATGGCAGGAAGGGATCTAGCACTCTGGACAATGGCGGGCAAGGGATCTAGCACTCTGGGCAATGGAGGGCAAGGGATCTAGCATTCTGGAGAATGGCAGGGAAGGGATCTAGCACTCTGGACAATGGCAGGGAAGGTATCTAGCACTCTGGACAATGGCGGGGAAGGGATCTAGCACTCTGGGCAATGGCGGGCAAGGGATCTAGCACTCTGGGCAATGGCGGGCAAGGGATCTAGCACTCTGGGCAATGGCGGGCAAGGGATCTAGCAGTCTGGGCAATGGTGGGCAAGGGATCTAGCACTCTGGACAATGGCGGGGAAGGGATCTAGCAGTCTGGACAATGGTGGGCAAGGGATCTAGCACTCTGTACAATGGCGGGCAAGGGATCTAGCATTCTGGGCAATGGGGGAAGGGATCTAGCACTTTGGACAATGGCGGGCAAGGGATCTAGGACTCCGGACAATGACGGGCAAGGGAACTAGCACTACGGACAATGGCAGGGAAGGGATCTAGCACTCTGGACAATGGCGGGCAAGGGATCTAGCACTCTGGGCAATGGCGGGTAAGGGATCTAGCACTCTGGAGAATGGCAGGGAAGGGATCTAGCACTCTGGACAATGGCAGGGAAGGTATCTAGCACTCTGGACAATGGCGGGGAAGGGATCTAGCACTCTGGACAATGGCGGGCAAGGGATCTAGCACTCTGGGCAATGACGGGCAAGGGATCTAGCAGTCTGGGCAATACCGGGCAAGGGATCTAGTAGTCTGGGCAATGGCGGGCAAGGGATCTAGCACTCTGGGCAATGGCGGGGAAGGGATCTAGCACTCTGGGCAATGGCGGGAAGGGATCTAGCACTCTGGACAATGGCGGGCAAGGGATCTAGCACTCTGGGCAATGGCGGGCAAGGGATCTAGCACTCTGGACAATGGCAGGCAAGGGATCTAGCACTCTGGACAATGGCAGGCAATGGATCTAGCACTCTGGACAATGGTGGGCAAGGGATCTAGCACTTTGGACAATGGCGGGCAAGGGATCTAGCACTCTGGACAATGACGGGGAAGGGATCTTGCACTCTGGGCAATGGCGGGCAAGGGATCTAGCACTCTGGACAATGGCGGGGAAGGGATCTAGCACTCTGAACAATGGCGGGGAAGGGATCTAGCACTCTGGGCAATGGCAGGGAAGGGATCTAGCACTCTGGACAATGGCGGGGAAGGGATCTAGCACTCTGGGCAATGGCGGGCAAGGGATCTAGCAGTCTGGGCAATGGCGGGCAAGGGATCTAGTAGTCTGGGCAATGGCGGGCAAGGGATCTAGCACTCTGGGCAATGGCGGGGAAGGGATCTAGCACTCTGGACAATGGCGGGCAAGGGATCTAGCACTCTGGACAATGGCGGGCAAGGGATCTAGCACTCTGGGCAATGGCAGGCAAGGGATCTAGCACTCTGGACAATGGCAGACAAGGGATCTAGAACTCTGGACAATGGCGGGAAAGGGATCTAGCACTCTGGGCAATGGCGGGGAAGGGATCTAGCACTCTGGGCATCGGCGGGCAAGGGATCTAGCACTCTGGACAATTGCGGGGAAGGGATCTAGCACTCTGGACAATGGCGGGCAAGGGATCTAGCACTCTGGGCAATGGCGGGGAAGGGATCTAGCACTCTGGACAATGGCAGGCAAGGGATCTAGCACTCTGGACAATGGCGGGGAAGGGATCTAGCACTCTGGACAATGGCGGGCAAGGGAACTAGCACTCTGGACAATGGCGGGCAAGGGATCTAGCAGTCTGAACAATGGTGTGGAAGGGATCTAGCACTCTAGACAATGGTAGGGAAGGGATCTAGCACTCTGGACAATGGCAGGGAAGGGATCTAGCACTCTGGACAATGGCGGGGAAGGGATCTAGCACTCTGGGCAATGGCGGGCAAGGGATCTAGCACTCTGGGCAATGGCAGGCAAGGGATCTAGCAGTCTGGGCAATACTGGGCAAGGGATCTAGTAGTCTGGGCAATGGCGGGCAAGGGATCTAGCACTCTGGGCAATGGCGGGGAAGGGATCTAGCTCTCTGGACAATGGCGGGCAAGGGATCTAGCACTCTGGACAATGGCGGGCAAGGGATCTAGCACTCTGGGCAATGGCGGGCAAGGGATCTATCACTCTGGACAATGGTGGGCAAGGGATCTAGCACTTTGGACAACGGCGGGCAAGGGATCTAGCACTCTGGACAATGGTGGGGAAGGGATCTAGCACTCTGGGCAATGGCGGGCAAGGGATCTAGCACTCTGGGCAATGGCGGGGAAGGGATCTAGCACTCTGGGCAATGGCGGGCAAGGGATCTAGCACTCTGGACAATGGCGGGGAAGGGATCTAGCAGTCTGGACAATGGTGGGCAAGGGATCTAGCACTCTGTACAATGGTGGGCAAGGGATCTAGCATTCTGGGCAATGGGGGAAGGGATCTAGCACTTTGGACAATGGCGGGCAAGGGATCTAGGACTCCGGACAATGACGGGCAAGGGATCTAGCACTCCGGACAATGGCAGGGAAGGGATCTAGCACTCTGGACAATGGCGGGCAAGGGATCTAGCACTCTGTACAATGGCGGGCAAGGGATCTAGCATTCTGGGCAATGGGGGAAGGGATCTAGCACTTTGGACAATGGCGGGCAAGGGATCTAGGACTCCGGACAATGGCGGGCAAGGGATCTAGCACTCCGGACAATGGCAGGGAAGGGATCTAGCACTCTGGACAATGGCGGGCAAGGGATCTAGCACTCTGGGCAATGGCAGGCAAGGGATCTAGCACTCTGGAGAATGGCAGGGAAGGGATCTAGCACTCTGGACAATGGCGGGTAAGGGATCTATCAGTCTGGGCAATGCCAGGGCAGGGATCTAGCACTCTGGACAATTGCGAGGAAGGGATCTAGCACTCTGGACAATGGCGGGCAAGGGATCTAGCACTCTGGGCAATGGCGGGGAAGGGATCAAGCACTCTGGACAATGGCAGGCAAGGGATCTAGCACTCTGGACAATGGCGGGGAAGGGATCTAGCACTCTGGACAATGGCAGGCAAGGGATCTAGCACTCTGGACAATGGCGGGCAAGGGATCTAGCAGTCTGAACAATGGTGGGGAAGGGATCTAGCACTCTAGACAATGGCAGGGAAGGGATCTAGCACTTTGGACAATGGCAGGGAAGGGATCTAGCACTCTGGACAATGGCGGGGTAGGGATCTAGCACTCTGGGCAATGGCGGACAAGGGATCTAGCACTCTGGGCAATGGCGGGCAAGGGATCTAGCAGTCTGGGCAATGGCGGGCAAGGGATCTAGCAGTCTGGGCAATGGCGGGCAAGGGATCTAGCACTCTGGGCAATGGTGGGGAAGGGATCTAGCACTCTGGACAATGGCGGGCAAGGGATCTAGCACTCTGGACAATGGCGGGCAAGGGATCTAGCACTCTGGGCAATGGCAGGCAAGGGATCTAGCACTCTGGACAATGGCGGGCAAGGGATCTAGCACTCTGGACAATGGCGGGCAATAGATCTAGCACTCTGGACAATGGTGGGCAAGGGATCTAGCACTCTGGGCAATGGCAGGCAAGGGATCTAGCACTTTGGACAATGGCGGGCAAGGGATCTAGCACTCTGGACAATGGTGGGGAAGGGATCTAGCACTCTGGGCAATGGTGGGCAAGGGATCTAGCACTCTGGACAATGGCGGGGAAGGGATCTAGCACTCTGGGCAATGGCGGACAAGGGATCTAGCACTCTGGACAATGGCGGACAAGGGATCTAGAACTCTGGACAATGACGGGAAAGGGATCTAGCACTCTGGGCAATGGCGGGGAAGGGATCTAGCACTCTGGGCATCGGCGGGCAAGGGATCTAGCACTCTGGACAATGGCGGGCAAGGGATCTAGCATTCTGGGCAATGGGTGGAAGGGATCTAGCACTTTGGACAATGGCGGGCAAGGGATCTAGGACTCCGGACAATGGCGGTCAAGGGATCTAGCACTCTGGACAATGGCAGGGAAGGGATCTAGCACTCTGGACAATGGCGGGCAAGGGATCAAGCACTCTGGGCAATGGCGGGCAAGGGATCTAGCACTCTGGAGAATGGCAGGGAAGGGATCTAGCATTCTGGACAATGGCGGGCAAGGGATCTATCAGTCTGGGCAATGGCAGGGCAGGGATCTAGCACTCTGGACAATTGTGGGGAAGGGATCTAGCACTCTGGACAATGGCGGGCAAGGGATCTAGCACTCTGGGCAATGGCGGGTAAGGGATCTAGCACTCTGGACAATGGCAGGCAAGGGATCTAGCACTCTGGACAATGGCGGGGAAGGGATCTAGCACTCTGGACAATGGCGGGCAAGGGAACTAGCACTCTGGACAATGGCGGGCAAGGGATCTAGCAGTCTGAACAATGGTAGGGAAGGGATCTAGCACTCTAGACAATGGTAGGGAAGGGATCTAGCACTCTGGACAATGGAGTGAAGGGATCTAGCACTCTGGACAATGGCGGGGAAGGGATCTAGCACTCTGGGCAATGGCGGGCAACGGATCTAGCACTCTGGGCAATGGCAGGCAAGGGATCTAGCAGTCTGGGCAATACTGGGCAAGGGATCTAGTAGTCTGGGCAATGGCGGGCAAGGGATCTAGCACTCTGGGCAATGGCGGGGAAGGGATCTAGCTCTCTGGACAATGGCGGGCAAGGGATCTAGCACTCTGGACAATGGCGGGCAAGGGATCTAGCACTCTGGACAATGGCGGGCAAGGGATCTAGCACTCTGGACAATGGCGGGCAATGGATCTAGCACTCTGGACAATGGTGGGCAAGGAATCTAGCACTCTGGGCAATGGCGGGCAAGGGATCTAGCACTTTGGACAACGGCGGGCAAGGGATCTAGCACTCTGGACAATGGCGGGGAAGGGATCTAGCACTCTGGGCAATGGCGGGCAAGGGATCTAGCACTCTGGACAATGGCGGGGAAGGGATCTAGCACTCTGGACAATGGCGGGGAAGGGATCTAACACTCTGGGCAATGGCGGGGAAGGGATCTAGCACTCTGGACAATGGCGGGGAAGGGATCTAGCACTCTGGGCAATGGCGGGCAAGGGATCTAGCACTCTGGGCAATGGCGGGCAAGGGATCTAGCAGTCTGGGCAATGGCGGGCAAGGGATCTAGCACTCTGGACAATGGCGGGGAAGGGATCTAGCACTCTGGGCAATGGCGGGGAAGGGATCTAGCACTCTGGGCAATGGCGGGCAAGGGATCTAGCACTCTGGGCAATGGCGGGGAAGGGATCTAGCACTCTGGGCAATGGCGGGCAAGGGATCTAGCACTCTGGACAATGGCGGGGAAGGGATCTAGCAGTCTGGACAATGGTGGGCAAGGGATCTAGCACTCTGGACAATGGCGGGCAAGGGATCTAGGACTCCGGACAATGAAGGGCAAGGGATCTAGCACTCCAGACAATGGCAGGGAAGGGATCTAGCACTCTGGACAATGGCGGGCAAGGGATCTAGCACTCTGGGCAATGGCGGGCAAGGGATCTAGCACTCTGGAGAATGGCAGGGAAGGGATCTAGCACTCTGGACAATGGCAGGGAAGGTATCTAGCACTCTGGGCAATGGCGGGCAAGGGATCTAGCACTCTGGGCAATGGCGGGCAAGGGATCTAGCAATCTGGGCAATACCGGGCAAGGGATCTAGTAGTCTGGGCAATGGCGGGCAAGGGATCTAGCACTCTGGGCAATGGCGGGGAAGGGATCTAGCACTCTGGACAATGACGGGGAAGGGATCTAGCACTCTGGGCAATGGCGGGCAAGGGATCTAGCACTTTGGACAATGGCGGGCAAGGGATCTAGCACTCTGGACAATGACGGGGAAGGGATCTAGCACTCTGAACAATGGCAGGGAAGGGATCTAGCACTCTGGGCAATGGCAGGGAAGGGATCTAGCACTCTGGACAATGGCGGGGAAGGGATCTAGCACTCTGGGCAATGGCGGGCAAGGGATCTAGCAGTCTGGGCAATGGCGGGCAAGGGATCTAGTAGTCTGGGCAATGGCGGGCAAGGGATCTAGCACTCTGGGCAATGGTGGGGAAGGGATCTAGCACTCTGGGCAATGGCAGGCAAGGGATCTAGCAGTCTGGGCAATACTGGGCAAGGGATCTAGTAGTCTGGGCAATGGCGGGCAAGGGATCTAGCACTCTGGGCAATGGCGGGGAAGGGATCTAGCACTCTGGGCAATGGCGGGCAAGGGATCTATCACTCTGGACAATGGTGGGCAAGGGATCTAGCACTTTGGACAATGGCGGGCAAGGGATCTAGCACTCTGGACAATGGCGGGGAAGGGATCTAGCACTCTGGGCAATGGCGGGCAAGGGATCTAGCACTCTGGACAATGGCAGGGAAGGGATCTAGCACTCTGGGCAATGGTGGGCAAGGGATCTAGCACTCTGGGCAATGGCGGGGAAGGGATCTAGCTCTCTGGACAATGGCGGGCAAGGGATCTAGCACTCTGGACAATGGCGGGCAAGGGATCTAGCACTCTGGACAATGGCGGGCAAGGGATCTAGCACTCTGGACAATGGCGGGCAATGGATCTAGCACTCTGGACAATGGTGGGCAAGGAATCTAGCACTCTGGGCAATGGCGGGCAAGGGATCTAGCACTTTGGACAACGGCGGGCAAGGGATCTAGCACTCTGGACAATGGCGGGGAAGGGATCTAGCACTCTGGGCAATGGCGGGCAAGGGATCTAGCACTCTGGACAATGGCGGGGAAGGGATCTAGCACTCTGGACAATGGCGGGGAAGGGATCTAACACTCTGGGCAATGGCGGGGAAGGGATCTAGCACTCTGGACAATGGCGGGGAAGGGATCTAGCACTCTGGGCAATGGCGGGCAAGGGATCTAGCACTCTGGGCAATGGCGGGCAAGGGATCTAGCAGTCTGGGCAATGGCGGGCAAGGGATCTAGCACTCTGGACAATGGCGGGGAAGGGATCTAGCACTCTGGGCAATGGCGGGCAAGGGATCTAGCACTCTGGGCAATGGCGGGCAAGGGATCTAGCACTCTGGGCAATGGCGGGGAAGGGATCTAGCACTCTGGGCAATGGCGGGCAAGGGATCTAGCACTCTGGACAATGGCGGGGAAGGGATCTAGCAGTCTGGACAATGGTGGGCAAGGGATCTAGCACTCTGGACAATGGCGGGCAAGGGATCTAGGACTCCGGACAATGAAGGGCAAGGGATCTAGCACTCCAGACAATGGCAGGGAAGGGATCTAGCACTCTGGACAATGGCGGGCAAGGGATCTAGCACTCTGGGCAATGGCGGGCAAGGGATCTAGCACTCTGGAGAATGGCAGGGAAGGGATCTAGCACTCTGGACAATGGCAGGGAAGGTATCTAGCACTCTGGGCAATGGCGGGCAAGGGATCTAGCACTCTGGGCAATGGCGGGCAAGGGATCTAGCAATCTGGGCAATACCGGGCAAGGGATCTAGTAGTCTGGGCAATGGCGGGCAAGGGATCTAGCACTCTGGGCAATGGCGGGGAAGGGATCTAGCACTTTGGACAATGGCGGGCAAGGGATCTAGGACTCCGGACAATGGCGGTCAAGGGATCTAGCACTCCGGACAATGGCAGGGAAGGGATCTAGCACTCTGGACAATGGCGGGCAAGGGATCTAGCACTCTGGGCAATGGCGGGCAAGGGATCTAGCACTCTGGAGAATGGCAGGGAAGGGATCTAGCATTCTGGACAATGGCGGGCAAGGGATCTATCAGTCTGGGCAATGGCAGGGCAGGGATCTAGCACTCTGGACAATTGCGGGGAAGGGATCTAGCACTCTGGACAATGGCGGGCAAGGGATCTAGCACTCTGGGCAATGGCGGGTAAGGGATCTAGCACTCTGGACAATGGCAGGCAAGGGATCTAGCACTCTGGGCAATGGCGGGTAAGGGATCTAGCACTCTGGACAATGGCAGGCAAGGGATCTAGCACTCTGGACAATGGCGGGGAAGGGATCTAGCACTCTGGACAATGGCGGGCAAGGGAACTAGCACTCTGGACAATGGCGGGCAAGGGATCTAGCAGTCTGAACAATGGTAGGGAAGGGATCTAGCACTCTAGACAATGGTAGGGAAGGGATCTAGCACTCTGGACAATGGAGGGAAGGGATCTAGCACTCTGGACAATGGCGGGGAAGGGATCTAGCACTCTGGGCAATGGCGGGCAACGGATCTAGCACTCTGGGCAATGGCAGGCAAGGGATCTAGCAGTCTGGGCAATACTGGGCAAGGGATCTAGTAGTATGGGCAATGGCGGGCAAGGGATCTAGCACTCTGGGCAATGGTGGGGAAGGGATCTAGCACTCTGGACAATGGCGGGCAAGGGATCTAGCACTCTGGACAATGGCGGGCAAGGGATCTAGCACTCTGGGCAATGGCAGGCAAGGGATCTAGCACTCTGGACAATGGCGGGCAAGGGATCTAGCACTCTGGACAATGGCGGGCAATAGATCTAGCACTCTGGACAATGGTGGGCAAGGGATCTAGCACTCTGGGCAATGGCAGGCAAGGGATCTAGCACTTTGGACAATGGCGGGCAAGGGATCTAGCACTCTGGACAATGGTGGGGAAGGGATCTAGCACTCTGGGCAATGGTGGGCAAGGGATCTAGCACTCTGGACAATGGCGGGGAAGGGATCTAGCACTCTGGGCAATGGCGGACAAGGGATCTAGCACTCTGGACAATGGCGGACAAGGGATCTAGAACTCTGGACAATGGCGGGAAAGGGATCTAGCACTCTGGGCAATGGCGGGGAAGGGATCTAGCACTCTGGGCATCGGCGGGCAAGGGATCTAGCACTCTGGACAATGGCGGGCAAGGGATCTAGCATTCTGGGCAATGGGTGGAAGGGATCTAGCACTCTGGACAATGACGGGGAAGGGATCTAGCACTCTGGGCAATGGCGGGCAAGGGATCTAGCACTTTGGACAATGGCGGGCAAGGGATCTAGCACTCTGGACAATGACGGGGAAGGGATCTAGCACTCTGAACAATGGCAGGGAAGGGATCTAGCACTCTGGGCAATGGCAGGGAAGGGATCTAGCACTCTGGACAATGGCGGGGAAGGGATCTAGCACTCTGGGCAATGGCGGGCAAGGGATCTAGCAGTCTGGGCAATGGCGGGCAAGGGATCTAGTAGTCTGGGCAATGGCGGGCAAGGGATCTAGCACTCTGGGCAATGGTGGGGAAGGGATCTAGCACTCTGGGCAATGGCAGGCAAGGGATCTAGCAGTCTGGGCAATACTGGGCAAGGGATCTAGTAGTCTGGGCAATGGCGGGCAAGGGATCTAGCACTCTGGGCAATGGCGGGGAAGGGATCTAGCACTCTGGGCAATGGCGGGCAAGGGATCTATCACTCTGGACAATGGTGGGCAAGGGATCTAGCACTTTGGACAATGGCGGGCAAGGGATCTAGCACTCTGGACAATGGCGGGGAAGGGATCTAGCACTCTGGGCAATGGCGGGCAAGGGATCTAGCACTCTGGACAATGGCAGGGAAGGGATCTAGCACTCTGGGCAATGGTGGGCAAGGGATCTAGCACTCTGGGCAATGGCGGGGAAGGGATCTAGCACTCTGGGCAATGGCGGGCAAGGGATCTAGCACTCTGGACAATGGCGGGGAAGGGATCTAGCAGTCTGGACAATGGTGGGCAAGGGATCTAGCACTCTGTACAATGGTGGGCAAGGGATTTAGCATTCTGGGCAATGGGGGAAGGGATCTTGCACTTTGGACAATGGCGGGCAAGGGATCTAGGACTCCGGACAATGACGGGCAAGGGATCTAGCACTCCGGACAATGGCAGGGAAGGGATCTAGCACTCTGGACAATGGCGGGCAAGGGATCTAGCACTCTGTACAATGGCGGGCAAGGGATCTAGCATTCTGGGCAATGGGGGAAGGGATCTAGCACTTTGGACAATGGCGGGCAAGGGATCTAGGACTCCGGACAATGGCGGGCAAGGGATCTAGCACTCCGGACAATGGCAGGGAAGGGATCTAGCACTCTGGACAATGGCGGGCAAGGGATCTAGCACTCTGGGCAATGGCAGGCAAGGGATCTAGCACTCTGGAGAATGGCAGGGAAGGGATCTAGCACTCTGGACAATGGCGGGTAAGGGATCTATCAGTCTGGGCAATGCCAGGGCAGGGATCTAGCACTCTGGACAATTGCGAGGAAGGGATCTAGCACTCTGGACAATGGCGGGCAAGGGATCTAGCACTCTGGGCAATGGCGGGGAAGGGATCTAGCACTCTGGACAATTGCGGGGAAGGGATCTAGCACTCTGGACAATGGCGGGCAAGGGATCTAGCACTCTGGGCAATGGCGGGTAAGGGATCTAGCACTCTGGACAATGGCAGGCAAGGGATCTAGCACTCTGGACAATGGCGGGGAAGGGATCTAGCACTCTGGACAATGGCGGGCAAGGGAACTAGCACTCTGGACAATGGCGGGCAAGGGATCTAGCAGTCTGAACAATGGTAGGGAAGGGATCTAGCACTCTAGACAATGGTAGGGAAGGGATCTAGCACTCTGGACAATGGAGGGAAGGGATCTAGCACTCTGGACAATGGCGGGGAAGGGATCTAGCACTCTGGGCAATGGCGGGCAACGGATCTAGCACTCTGGACAATGGCGGGGAAGGGATCTAGCACTCTGGACAATGGCAGGCAAGGGATCTAGCACTCTGGACAATGGCGGGCAAGGGATCTAG
Source organism: Calotriton arnoldi (assembly GCA_963921515.1). Taxonomy (NCBI): domain Eukaryota; kingdom Metazoa; phylum Chordata; class Amphibia; order Caudata; family Salamandridae; genus Calotriton; species Calotriton arnoldi. The sequence goes on along the minus strand of CAWUFW010007811.1, from coordinate 845,784 downwards.
CAGTCTGAACAATGGTGGGGAAGGGATCTAGCACTCTAGACAATGGCAGGGAAGGGATCTAGCACTTTGGACAATGGCAGGGAAGGGATCTAGCACTCTGGACAATGGCGGGGAAGGGATCTAGCACTCTGGGCAATGGCGGGCAAGGGATCTAGCACTCTGGGCAATGGCGGGCAAGGGATCTAGCAGTCTGGGCAATGGCGGGCAAGGGATCTAGCTCTCTGGACAATGGCGGGCAAGGGATCTAGCACTCTGGACAATGGCGGGCAAGGGATCTAGCACTCTGGACAATGGCGGGCAAGGGATCTAGCACTCTGGACAATGGCGTGCAATGGATCTAGCACTCTGGACAATGGTGGGCAAGGAATCTAGCACTCTGGGCAATGGCGGGCAAGGGATCTAGCACTTTGGACAACGGCGGGCAAGGGATATAGCACTCTGGACAATGGCGGGGAAGGGATCTAGCACTCTGGGCAATGGCGGGCAAGGGATCTAGCACTCTGGACAATGGCGGGCAAGGGATCTAGCACTCTGGACAATGGTGGGGAAGGGATCTAGCACTCTGGGCAATGGTGGGCAAGGGATCTAGCACTCTGGACAATGGCGGGGAAGGGATCTAGCACTCTGGGCAATGGCGGACAAGGGATCTAGCACTCTGGACAATGGCGGACAAGGGATCTAGAACTCTGGACAATGGCGGGAAAGGGATCTAGTAGTCTGGGCAATGGCGGGCAAGGGATCTAGCACTCTGGGCAATGGCGGGGAAGGGATCTAGCACTCTGGGCAATGGCGGGCAAGGGATCTAGCACTCTGGGCAATGGCGGGGAAGGGATCTAGCACTCTGGGCAATGGCGGGCAAGGGATCTAGCACTCTGGACAATGGCGGGGAAGGGATCTAGCAGTCTGGACAATGGTGGGCAAGGGATCTAGCACTCTGGAGAATGGCAGGGAAGGGATCTAGCACTCTGGACAATGGCAGGGAAGGTATCTAGCACTCTGGGCAATGGCGGGCAAGGGATCTAGCACTCTGGGCAATGGCGGGCAAGGGATCTAGCAGTCTGGGCAATACCGGGCAAGGGATCTAGCACTCTGGGCAATGGTGGGCAAGGGATCTAGCAGTCTGGGCAATACCGGGCAAGGGATCTAGTAGTCTGGGCAATGGCGGGCAAGATTCTAGCACTCTGGGCAATGGCGGGGAAGGGATCTAGCACTCTGGACAATGACGGGGAAGGGATCTAGCACTCTGGGCAATGGCGGGCAAGGGATCTAGCACTTTGGACAATGGCGGGCAAGGGATCTAGCACTCTGGACAATGACGGGGAAGGGATCTAGCACTCTGAACAATGGCGGGGAAGGGATCTAGCACTCTGGGCAATGGCAGGGAAGGGATCTAGCACTCTGGACAATGGCGGGGAAGGGATCTAGCACTCTGGGCAATGGCGGGCAAGGGATCTAGCAGTCTGGGCAATGGCGGGCAAGGGATCTAGTAGTCTGGGCAATGGCGGGCAAGGGATCTAGCACTCTGGGCAATGGTGGGGAAGGGATCTAGCACTCTGGACAATGGCGGGCAAGGGATCTAGCACTCTGGACAATGGCGGGCAAGGGATCTAGCACTCTGGACAATGGCGGGCAAGGGATCTAGCACTCTGGGCAATGGCAGGCAAGGGATCTAGCACTCTGGACAATGGCGGACAAGGGATCTAGAACTCTGGACAATGGCAGGAAAGGGATCTAGCACTCTGGGCAATGGCAGGGAAGGGATCTAGCACTCTGGGCATCGGCGGGCAAGGGATCTAGCACTCTGGACAATGGCGGGCAAGGGATCTAGCATTCTGGGCAATGGGGGAAGGGATCTAGCACTTTGGACAATGGCGGGCAAGGGATCTAGCACTCTGGACAATGGCGGGCAAGGGATCTAGCACTCTGGGCAATGGCAGGCAAGGGATCTAGCACTCTGGACAATGGCGGGCAAGGGATCTAGCACTCTGGACAATGGCGGGCAATAGATCTAGCACTCTGGACAATGGCAGGCAAGGGATCTAGCACTCTGGACAATGGCGGGCAAGGGATCTAGCACTCTGGACAATGGCGGGCAATAGATCTAGCACTCTGGACAATGGTGGGCAAGGGATCTAGCACTCTGGGCAATGGCAGGCAAGGGATCTAGCACTCTGGACAATGGCGGGCAAGGGATCTAGCACTCTGGACAATGGCGGGCAATAGATCTAGCACTCTGGACAATGGTGGGCAAGGGATCTAGCACTCTGGGCAATGGCAGGCAAGGGATCTAGCACTTTGGACAATGGCGGGCAAGGGATCTAGCACTCTGGACAATGGCGGGGAAGGGATCTAGCACTCTGGGCAATGGCGGGCAAGGGATCTAGCACTCTGGACAATGGCGGTGAAGGGATCTAGCACTCTGGGCAATGGCGGACAAGGGATCTAGCACTCTGGACAATGGCGGACAAGGGATCTAGAACTCTGGACAATGGTGGGAAAGGGATCTAGCACTCTGGGCAATGGCGGGGAAGGGATCTAGCACTCTGGGCATCGGCGGGCAAGGGATCTAGCACTCTGGACAATGGCGGGCAAGGGATCTAGCATTCTGGGCAATGGGGGAAGGGATCTAGCACTTTGGACAATGGCGGGCAAGGGATCTAGGACTCCGGACAATGGCGGGCAAGGGATCTAGCACTCCGGACAATGGCAGGGAAGGGATCTAGCACTCTGGACAATGGCGGGCAAGGGATCTAGCACTCTGGGCAATGGCGGGCAAGGGATCTAGCACTCTGGAGAATGGCAGGGAAGGGATCTAGCATTCTGGACAATGGCGGGCAAGGGATCTATCAGTCTGGGCAATGGCAGGGCAGGGATCTAGCACTCTAGACAATGGTAGGGAAGGGATCTAGCACTCTGGACAATGGCAGGGAAGGGATCTAGCACTCTGGACAATGGCGGGGAAGGGATCTAGCACTCTGGGCAATGGCAGGCAAGGGATCTAGCAGTCTGGGCAATACTGGGCAAGGGATCTAGTAGTCTGGGCAATGGCGGGCAAGGAATCTAGCACTCTGGGCAATGGCGGGGAAGGGATCTAGCTCTCTGGACAATGGCGGGCAAGGGATCTAGCACTCTGGACAATGGCGGGCAAGGGATCTAGCACTCTGGGCAATGGCGGGCAAGGGATCTAGCACTCTGGACAATGGTGGGCAAGGGATCTAGCACTTTGGACAATGGCGGGCAAGGGATCTAGCACTCTGGAGAATGGCGGGGAAGGGATCTAGCACTCTGGGCAATGGCGGGCAAGGGATCTAGCACTCTGGACAATGGCAGGGAAGGGATCTAGCACTCTGGACAATGGCAGGGAAGGGATCTAACACTCTGGGCAATGGCGGGGAAGGGATCTAGCACTCTGGACAATGGCGGGGAAGCGATCTAGCACTCTGGGCAATGGCGGGCAAGGGATCTAGCACTCTGGGCAATGGCGGGCAAGGGATCTAGCAGTCTGGGCAATGGCGGGCAAGGGATCTAGCACTCTGGGCAATGGCGGGCAAGGGATCTAGCACTCTGGACAATGGCGGACAAGGGATCTAGAACTCTGGACAATGGCGGGAAAGGGATCTAGCACTCTGGGCAATGGCGGGGAAGGGATCTAGCACTCTGGGCATCGGTGGGCAAGGGATCTAGCACTCTGGACAATGGCGGGCAAGGGATCTAGCATTCTGGGCAATGGGGGGAAGGGATCTAGCACTTTGGACAATGGCGGGCAAGGGATCTAGCACTCTGGACAATGGCGGGCAAGGGATCTAGCACTCTGGACAATGGCGGGGAAGGGATCTAGCACTCTGGACAATGGCGGGGAAGGGATCTAGCACTCTGGGCAATGGCGGACAAGGGATCTAGCACTCTGGACAATGGCAGACAAGGGATCTAGAACTCTGGACAATGGCGGGAAAGGGATCTAGCACTCTGGGCAATGGCGGGGAAGGGATCTAGCACTCTAGGCATCGGCGGGCAAGGGATCTAGCACTCTGGACAATGGCGGGCAAGGGATCTAGCATTCTGGGCAATGGGGGAAGGGATCTAGCACTTTGGACAATGGCGGGCAAGGGATCTAGGACTCCGGACAATGGCAGGCAAGGGATCTAGCACTCCGGACAATGGCAGGGAAGGGATCTAGCACTCTGGACAATGGCGGGCAAGGGATCTAGCTCTCTGGGCAATGGCGGGCAAGGGATCTAGCACTCTGGAGAATGGCAGGGAAGGGATCTAGCATTCTGGACAATGGCGGGCAAGGGATCTATCAGTCTGGGCAATGGCAGGGCAGGGATCTAGCACTCTGGACAATTGCGGGGAAGGGATCTAGCACTCTGGACAATGGCGGGCAAGGGATCTAGCACTCTGGGCAATGGCAGGGAAGGGATCTAGCACTCTGGACAATGGCAGGCAAGGGATCTAGCACTCTGGACAATGGCGGGCAAGGGAACTAGCACTCTGGACAATGGCGGGCAAGGGATCTAGCAGTCTGAACAATGGTGGGGAAGGGATCTAGCACTCTAGACAATGGTAGGGAAGGGATCTAGCACTCTGGACAATGGCAGGGAAGGGATCTAGCACTCTGGAAAATGGCGGGGAAGGGATCTAGCACTCTGGGCAATGGCGGGCAAGGGATCTAGCACTCTGGGCAATGGCAGGCAAGGGATCTAGCAGTCTGGGCAATACTGGGCAAGGGATCTAGTAGTCTGGGCAATGGCGGGCAAGGGATCTAGCACTCTGGGCAATGGCGGGGAAGGGATCTAGCTCTCTGGACAATGGCGGGCAAGGGATCTAGCACTCTGGACAATGGCGGGCAAGGGATCTAGCACTCTGGGCAATGGCGGGCAAGGGATCTAGCACTCTGGACAATGGTGGGCAAGGTGGCGGGGAAGGGATCTAGCACTCTGGGCAATGGCGGGCAAGGGATCTAGCACTCTGGACAATGGCGGGGAAGGGATCTAGCACTCTGGACAATGGCGGGGAAGGGATCTAACACTCTGGGCAATGGCGGGGAAGGGATCTAGCACTCTGGACAATGGCGGGGAAGGGATCTAGCACTCTGGGCAATGGCGGGCAAGGGATCTAGCACTCTGGGCAATGGCGGGCATGGGATCTAGCAGTCTGGGCAATGGCGGGCAAGGGATCTAGTAGTCTGGGCAATGGCGGGCAAGGGATCTAGCACTCTGGGCAATGGCGGGGAAGGGATCTAGCACTCTGGACAATGGCGGGCAAGGGATCTAGCACTCTGGACAATGGCGGGCAAGGGATCTAGCACTCTGGACAATGGCGGGTAGGGATCTAGCACTCTGGGCAATGGCAGGCAAGGGATCTAGCACTCTGGACAATGGCGGGCAAGGGATCTAGCACTCTGGACAATGGCAGGGAAGGGATCTAGCACTCTGGGCAATGGCGGGGAAGGGATCTAGCACTCTGGGCAATGGCGGGGAAGGGATCTAGCATTCTGGGCAATGGCGGGCAAGGGATCTAGCACTCTGGACAATGGCGGGGAAGGGATCTAGCACTCTGGACAATGGCAGGGAAGGTATCTAGCACTCTGGACAATGGCGGGGAAGGGATCTAGCACTCTGGGCAATGGCGGGCAAGGGATCTAGCACTCTGGGCAATGGCGGGCAAGGGATCTAGCACTCTGGGCAATGGCGGGCAAGGGATCTAGCAGTCTGGGCAATGGTGGGCAAGGGATCTAGCACTCTGGACAATGGCGGGGAAGGGATCTAGCAGTCTGGACAATGGTGGGCAAGGGATCTAGCACTCTGTACAATGGCGGGCAAGGGATCTAGCATTCTGGGCAATGGGGGAAGGGATCTAGCACTTTGGACAATGGCGGGCAAGGGATCTAGGACTCCGGACAATGACGGGCAAGGGAACTAGCACTACGGACAATGGCAGGGAAGGGATCTAGCACTCTGGACAATGGCGGGCAAGGGATCTAGCACTCTGGGCAATGGCGGGTAAGGGATCTAGCACTCTGGAGAATGGCAGGGAAGGGATCTAGCACTCTGGACAATGGCAGGGAAGGTATCTAGCACTCTGGACAATGGCGGGGAAGGGATCTAGCACTCTGGACAATGGCGGGCAAGGGATCTAGCACTCTGGGCAATGACGGGCAAGGGATCTAGCAGTCTGGGCAATACCGGGCAAGGGATCTAGTAGTCTGGGCAATGGCGGGCAAGGGATCTAGCACTCTGGGCAATGGCGGGGAAGGGATCTAGCACTCTGGGCAATGGCGGGGAAGGGATCTAGCACTCTGGACAATGGCGGGCAAGGGATCTAGCACTCTGGGCAATGGCGGGCAAGGGATCTAGCACTCTGGACAATGGCAGGCAAGGGATCTAGCACTCTGGACAATGGCAGGCAATGGATCTAGCACTCTGGACAATGGTGGGCAAGGGATCTAGCACTTTGGACAATGGCGGGCAAGGGATCTAGCACTCTGGACAATGACGGGGAAGGGATCTTGCACTCTGGGCAATGGCGGGCAAGGGATCTAGCACTCTGGACAATGGCGGGGAAGGGATCTAGCACTCTGAACAATGGCGGGGAAGGGATCTAGCACTCTGGGCAATGGCAGGGAAGGGATCTAGCACTCTGGACAATGGCGGGGAAGGGATCTAGCACTCTGGGCAATGGCGGGCAAGGGATCTAGCAGTCTGGGCAATGGCGGGCAAGGGATCTAGTAGTCTGGGCAATGGCGGGCAAGGGATCTAGCACTCTGGGCAATGGCGGGGAAGGGATCTAGCACTCTGGACAATGGCGGGCAAGGGATCTAGCACTCTGGACAATGGCGGGCAAGGGATCTAGCACTCTGGGCAATGGCAGGCAAGGGATCTAGCACTCTGGACAATGGCAGACAAGGGATCTAGAACTCTGGACAATGGCGGGAAAGGGATCTAGCACTCTGGGCAATGGCGGGGAAGGGATCTAGCACTCTGGGCATCGGCGGGCAAGGGATCTAGCACTCTGGACAATTGCGGGGAAGGGATCTAGCACTCTGGACAATGGCGGGCAAGGGATCTAGCACTCTGGGCAATGGCGGGGAAGGGATCTAGCACTCTGGACAATGGCAGGCAAGGGATCTAGCACTCTGGACAATGGCGGGGAAGGGATCTAGCACTCTGGACAATGGCGGGCAAGGGAACTAGCACTCTGGACAATGGCGGGCAAGGGATCTAGCAGTCTGAACAATGGTGTGGAAGGGATCTAGCACTCTAGACAATGGTAGGGAAGGGATCTAGCACTCTGGACAATGGCAGGGAAGGGATCTAGCACTCTGGACAATGGCGGGGAAGGGATCTAGCACTCTGGGCAATGGCGGGCAAGGGATCTAGCACTCTGGGCAATGGCAGGCAAGGGATCTAGCAGTCTGGGCAATACTGGGCAAGGGATCTAGTAGTCTGGGCAATGGCGGGCAAGGGATCTAGCACTCTGGGCAATGGCGGGGAAGGGATCTAGCTCTCTGGACAATGGCGGGCAAGGGATCTAGCACTCTGGACAATGGCGGGCAAGGGATCTAGCACTCTGGGCAATGGCGGGCAAGGGATCTATCACTCTGGACAATGGTGGGCAAGGGATCTAGCACTTTGGACAACGGCGGGCAAGGGATCTAGCACTCTGGACAATGGTGGGGAAGGGATCTAGCACTCTGGGCAATGGCGGGCAAGGGATCTAGCACTCTGGGCAATGGCGGGAAGGGATCTAGCACTCTGGGCAATGGCGGGCAAGGGATCTAGCACTCTGGACAATGGCGGGGAAGGGATCTAGCAGTCTGGACAATGGTGGGCAAGGGATCTAGCACTCTGTACAATGGTGGGCAAGGGATCTAGCATTCTGGGCAATGGGGGGAAGGGATCTAGCACTTTGGACAATGGCGGGCAAGGGATCTAGGACTCCGGACAATGACGGGCAAGGGATCTAGCACTCCGGACAATGGCAGGGAAGGGATCTAGCACTCTGGACAATGGCGGGCAAGGGATCTAGCACTCTGTACAATGGCGGGCAAGGGATCTAGCATTCTGGGCAATGGGGGGAAGGGATCTAGCACTTTGGACAATGGCGGGCAAGGGATCTAGGACTCCGGACAATGGCGGGCAAGGGATCTAGCACTCCGGACAATGGCAGGGAAGGGATCTAGCACTCTGGACAATGGCGGGCAAGGGATCTAGCACTCTGGGCAATGGCAGGCAAGGGATCTAGCACTCTGGAGAATGGCAGGGAAGGGATCTAGCACTCTGGACAATGGCGGGTAAGGGATCTATCAGTCTGGGCAATGCCAGGGCAGGGATCTAGCACTCTGGACAATTGCGAGGAAGGGATCTAGCACTCTGGACAATGGCGGGCAAGGGATCTAGCACTCTGGGCAATGGCGGGGAAGGGATCAAGCACTCTGGACAATGGCAGGCAAGGGATCTAGCACTCTGGACAATGGCGGGGAAGGGATCTAGCACTCTGGACAATGGCAGGCAAGGGATCTAGCACTCTGGACAATGGCGGGCAAGGGATCTAGCAGTCTGAACAATGGTGGGGAAGGGATCTAGCACTCTAGACAATGGCAGGGAAGGGATCTAGCACTTTGGACAATGGCAGGGAAGGGATCTAGCACTCTGGACAATGGCGGGGTAGGGATCTAGCACTCTGGGCAATGGCGGACAAGGGATCTAGCACTCTGGGCAATGGCGGGCAAGGGATCTAGCAGTCTGGGCAATGGCGGGCAAGGGATCTAGCAGTCTGGGCAATGGCGGGCAAGGGATCTAGCACTCTGGGCAATGGTGGGGAAGGGATCTAGCACTCTGGACAATGGCGGGCAAGGGATCTAGCACTCTGGACAATGGCGGGCAAGGGATCTAGCACTCTGGGCAATGGCAGGCAAGGGATCTAGCACTCTGGACAATGGCGGGCAAGGGATCTAGCACTCTGGACAATGGCGGGCAATAGATCTAGCACTCTGGACAATGGTGGGCAAGGGATCTAGCACTCTGGGCAATGGCAGGCAAGGGATCTAGCACTTTGGACAATGGCGGGCAAGGGATCTAGCACTCTGGACAATGGTGGGGAAGGGATCTAGCACTCTGGGCAATGGTGGGCAAGGGATCTAGCACTCTGGACAATGGCGGGGAAGGGATCTAGCACTCTGGGCAATGGCGGACAAGGGATCTAGCACTCTGGACAATGGCGGACAAGGGATCTAGAACTCTGGACAATGACGGGAAAGGGATCTAGCACTCTGGGCAATGGCGGGGAAGGGATCTAGCACTCTGGGCATCGGCGGGCAAGGGATCTAGCACTCTGGACAATGGCGGGCAAGGGATCTAGCATTCTGGGCAATGGGTGGAAGGGATCTAGCACTTTGGACAATGGCGGGCAAGGGATCTAGGACTCCGGACAATGGCGGTCAAGGGATCTAGCACTCTGGACAATGGCAGGGAAGGGATCTAGCACTCTGGACAATGGCGGGCAAGGGATCAAGCACTCTGGGCAATGGCGGGCAAGGGATCTAGCACTCTGGAGAATGGCAGGGAAGGGATCTAGCATTCTGGACAATGGCGGGCAAGGGATCTATCAGTCTGGGCAATGGCAGGGCAGGGATCTAGCACTCTGGACAATTGTGGGGAAGGGATCTAGCACTCTGGACAATGGCGGGCAAGGGATCTAGCACTCTGGGCAATGGCGGGTAAGGGATCTAGCACTCTGGACAATGGCAGGCAAGGGATCTAGCACTCTGGACAATGGCGGGGAAGGGATCTAGCACTCTGGACAATGGCGGGCAAGGGAACTAGCACTCTGGACAATGGCGGGCAAGGGATCTAGCAGTCTGAACAATGGTAGGGAAGGGATCTAGCACTCTAGACAATGGTAGGGAAGGGATCTAGCACTCTGGACAATGGAGTGAAGGGATCTAGCACTCTGGACAATGGCGGGGAAGGGATCTAGCACTCTGGGCAATGGCGGGCAACGGATCTAGCACTCTGGGCAATGGCAGGCAAGGGATCTAGCAGTCTGGGCAATACTGGGCAAGGGATCTAGTAGTCTGGGCAATGGCGGGCAAGGGATCTAGCACTCTGGGCAATGGCGGGGAAGGGATCTAGCTCTCTGGACAATGGCGGGCAAGGGATCTAGCACTCTGGACAATGGCGGGCAAGGGATCTAGCACTCTGGACAATGGCGGGCAAGGGATCTAGCACTCTGGACAATGGCGGGCAATGGATCTAGCACTCTGGACAATGGTGGGCAAGGAATCTAGCACTCTGGGCAATGGCGGGCAAGGGATCTAGCACTTTGGACAACGGCGGGCAAGGGATCTAGCACTCTGGACAATGGCGGGGAAGGGATCTAGCACTCTGGGCAATGGCGGGCAAGGGATCTAGCACTCTGGACAATGGCGGGGAAGGGATCTAGCACTCTGGACAATGGCGGGGAAGGGATCTAACACTCTGGGCAATGGCGGGGAAGGGATCTAGCACTCTGGACAATGGCGGGGAAGGGATCTAGCACTCTGGGCAATGGCGGGCAAGGGATCTAGCACTCTGGGCAATGGCGGGCAAGGGATCTAGCAGTCTGGGCAATGGCGGGCAAGGGATCTAGCACTCTGGACAATGGCGGGGAAGGGATCTAGCACTCTGGGCAATGGCGGGGAAGGGATCTAGCACTCTGGGCAATGGCGGGCAAGGGATCTAGCACTCTGGGCAATGGCGGGGAAGGGATCTAGCACTCTGGGCAATGGCGGGCAAGGGATCTAGCACTCTGGACAATGGCGGGGAAGGGATCTAGCAGTCTGGACAATGGTGGGCAAGGGATCTAGCACTCTGGACAATGGCGGGCAAGGGATCTAGGACTCCGGACAATGAAGGGCAAGGGATCTAGCACTCCAGACAATGGCAGGGAAGGGATCTAGCACTCTGGACAATGGCGGGCAAGGGATCTAGCACTCTGGGCAATGGCGGGCAAGGGATCTAGCACTCTGGAGAATGGCAGGGAAGGGATCTAGCACTCTGGACAATGGCAGGGAAGGTATCTAGCACTCTGGGCAATGGCGGGCAAGGGATCTAGCACTCTGGGCAATGGCGGGCAAGGGATCTAGCAATCTGGGCAATACCGGGCAAGGGATCTAGTAGTCTGGGCAATGGCGGGCAAGGGATCTAGCACTCTGGGCAATGGCGGGGAAGGGATCTAGCACTCTGGACAATGACGGGGAAGGGATCTAGCACTCTGGGCAATGGCGGGCAAGGGATCTAGCACTTTGGACAATGGCGGGCAAGGGATCTAGCACTCTGGACAATGACGGGGAAGGGATCTAGCACTCTGAACAATGGCAGGGAAGGGATCTAGCACTCTGGGCAATGGCAGGGAAGGGATCTAGCACTCTGGACAATGGCGGGGAAGGGATCTAGCACTCTGGGCAATGGCGGGCAAGGGATCTAGCAGTCTGGGCAATGGCGGGCAAGGGATCTAGTAGTCTGGGCAATGGCGGGCAAGGGATCTAGCACTCTGGGCAATGGTGGGGAAGGGATCTAGCACTCTGGGCAATGGCAGGCAAGGGATCTAGCAGTCTGGGCAATACTGGGCAAGGGATCTAGTAGTCTGGGCAATGGCGGGCAAGGGATCTAGCACTCTGGGCAATGGCGGGGAAGGGATCTAGCACTCTGGGCAATGGCGGGCAAGGGATCTATCACTCTGGACAATGGTGGGCAAGGGATCTAGCACTTTGGACAATGGCGGGCAAGGGATCTAGCACTCTGGACAATGGCGGGGAAGGGATCTAGCACTCTGGGCAATGGCGGGCAAGGGATCTAGCACTCTGGACAATGGCAGGGAAGGGATCTAGCACTCTGGGCAATGGTGGGCAAGGGATCTAGCACTCTGGGCAATGGCGGGGAAGGGATCTAGCTCTCTGGACAATGGCGGGCAAGGGATCTAGCACTCTGGACAATGGCGGGCAAGGGATCTAGCACTCTGGACAATGGCGGGCAAGGGATCTAGCACTCTGGACAATGGCGGGCAATGGATCTAGCACTCTGGACAATGGTGGGCAAGGAATCTAGCACTCTGGGCAATGGCGGGCAAGGGATCTAGCACTTTGGACAACGGCGGGCAAGGGATCTAGCACTCTGGACAATGGCGGGGAAGGGATCTAGCACTCTGGGCAATGGCGGGCAAGGGATCTAGCACTCTGGACAATGGCGGGGAAGGGATCTAGCACTCTGGACAATGGCGGGGAAGGGATCTAACACTCTGGGCAATGGCGGGGAAGGGATCTAGCACTCTGGACAATGGCGGGGAAGGGATCTAGCACTCTGGGCAATGGCGGGCAAGGGATCTAGCACTCTGGGCAATGGCGGGCAAGGGATCTAGCAGTCTGGGCAATGGCGGGCAAGGGATCTAGCACTCTGGACAATGGCGGGGAAGGGATCTAGCACTCTGGGCAATGGCGGGCAAGGGATCTAGCACTCTGGGCAATGGCGGGCAAGGGATCTAGCACTCTGGGCAATGGCGGGGAAGGGATCTAGCACTCTGGGCAATGGCGGGCAAGGGATCTAGCACTCTGGACAATGGCGGGGAAGGGATCTAGCAGTCTGGACAATGGTGGGCAAGGGATCTAGCACTCTGGACAATGGCGGGCAAGGGATCTAGGACTCCGGACAATGAAGGGCAAGGGATCTAGCACTCCAGACAATGGCAGGGAAGGGATCTAGCACTCTGGACAATGGCGGGCAAGGGATCTAGCACTCTGGGCAATGGCGGGCAAGGGATCTAGCACTCTGGAGAATGGCAGGGAAGGGATCTAGCACTCTGGACAATGGCAGGGAAGGTATCTAGCACTCTGGGCAATGGCGGGCAAGGGATCTAGCACTCTGGGCAATGGCGGGCAAGGGATCTAGCAATCTGGGCAATACCGGGCAAGGGATCTAGTAGTCTGGGCAATGGCGGGCAAGGGATCTAGCACTCTGGGCAATGGCGGGGAAGGGATCTAGCACTTTGGACAATGGCGGGCAAGGGATCTAGGACTCCGGACAATGGCGGTCAAGGGATCTAGCACTCCGGACAATGGCAGGGAAGGGATCTAGCACTCTGGACAATGGCGGGCAAGGGATCTAGCACTCTGGGCAATGGCGGGCAAGGGATCTAGCACTCTGGAGAATGGCAGGGAAGGGATCTAGCATTCTGGACAATGGCGGGCAAGGGATCTATCAGTCTGGGCAATGGCAGGGCAGGGATCTAGCACTCTGGACAATTGCGGGGAAGGGATCTAGCACTCTGGACAATGGCGGGCAAGGGATCTAGCACTCTGGGCAATGGCGGGTAAGGGATCTAGCACTCTGGACAATGGCAGGCAAGGGATCTAGCACTCTGGGCAATGGCGGGTAAGGGATCTAGCACTCTGGACAATGGCAGGCAAGGGATCTAGCACTCTGGACAATGGCGGGGAAGGGATCTAGCACTCTGGACAATGGCGGGCAAGGGAACTAGCACTCTGGACAATGGCGGGCAAGGGATCTAGCAGTCTGAACAATGGTAGGGAAGGGATCTAGCACTCTAGACAATGGTAGGGAAGGGATCTAGCACTCTGGACAATGGAGGGAAGGGATCTAGCACTCTGGACAATGGCGGGGAAGGGATCTAGCACTCTGGGCAATGGCGGGCAACGGATCTAGCACTCTGGGCAATGGCAGGCAAGGGATCTAGCAGTCTGGGCAATACTGGGCAAGGGATCTAGTAGTATGGGCAATGGCGGGCAAGGGATCTAGCACTCTGGGCAATGGTGGGGAAGGGATCTAGCACTCTGGACAATGGCGGGCAAGGGATCTAGCACTCTGGACAATGGCGGGCAAGGGATCTAGCACTCTGGGCAATGGCAGGCAAGGGATCTAGCACTCTGGACAATGGCGGGCAAGGGATCTAGCACTCTGGACAATGGCGGGCAATAGATCTAGCACTCTGGACAATGGTGGGCAAGGGATCTAGCACTCTGGGCAATGGCAGGCAAGGGATCTAGCACTTTGGACAATGGCGGGCAAGGGATCTAGCACTCTGGACAATGGTGGGGAAGGGATCTAGCACTCTGGGCAATGGTGGGCAAGGGATCTAGCACTCTGGACAATGGCGGGGAAGGGATCTAGCACTCTGGGCAATGGCGGACAAGGGATCTAGCACTCTGGACAATGGCGGACAAGGGATCTAGAACTCTGGACAATGGCGGGAAAGGGATCTAGCACTCTGGGCAATGGCGGGGAAGGGATCTAGCACTCTGGGCATCGGCGGGCAAGGGATCTAGCACTCTGGACAATGGCGGGCAAGGGATCTAGCATTCTGGGCAATGGGTGGAAGGGATCTAGCACTCTGGACAATGACGGGGAAGGGATCTAGCACTCTGGGCAATGGCGGGCAAGGGATCTAGCACTTTGGACAATGGCGGGCAAGGGATCTAGCACTCTGGACAATGACGGGGAAGGGATCTAGCACTCTGAACAATGGCAGGGAAGGGATCTAGCACTCTGGGCAATGGCAGGGAAGGGATCTAGCACTCTGGACAATGGCGGGGAAGGGATCTAGCACTCTGGGCAATGGCGGGCAAGGGATCTAGCAGTCTGGGCAATGGCGGGCAAGGGATCTAGTAGTCTGGGCAATGGCGGGCAAGGGATCTAGCACTCTGGGCAATGGTGGGGAAGGGATCTAGCACTCTGGGCAATGGCAGGCAAGGGATCTAGCAGTCTGGGCAATACTGGGCAAGGGATCTAGTAGTCTGGGCAATGGCGGGCAAGGGATCTAGCACTCTGGGCAATGGCGGGGAAGGGATCTAGCACTCTGGGCAATGGCGGGCAAGGGATCTATCACTCTGGACAATGGTGGGCAAGGGATCTAGCACTTTGGACAATGGCGGGCAAGGGATCTAGCACTCTGGACAATGGCGGGGAAGGGATCTAGCACTCTGGGCAATGGCGGGCAAGGGATCTAGCACTCTGGACAATGGCAGGGAAGGGATCTAGCACTCTGGGCAATGGTGGGCAAGGGATCTAGCACTCTGGGCAATGGCGGGGAAGGGATCTAGCACTCTGGGCAATGGCGGGCAAGGGATCTAGCACTCTGGACAATGGCGGGGAAGGGATCTAGCAGTCTGGACAATGGTGGGCAAGGGATCTAGCACTCTGTACAATGGTGGGCAAGGGATTTAGCATTCTGGGCAATGGGGGAAGGGATCTTGCACTTTGGACAATGGCGGGCAAGGGATCTAGGACTCCGGACAATGACGGGCAAGGGATCTAGCACTCCGGACAATGGCAGGGAAGGGATCTAGCACTCTGGACAATGGCGGGCAAGGGATCTAGCACTCTGTACAATGGCGGGCAAGGGATCTAGCATTCTGGGCAATGGGGGAAGGGATCTAGCACTTTGGACAATGGCGGGCAAGGGATCTAGGACTCCGGACAATGGCGGGCAAGGGATCTAGCACTCCGGACAATGGCAGGGAAGGGATCTAGCACTCTGGACAATGGCGGGCAAGGGATCTAGCACTCTGGGCAATGGCAGGCAAGGGATCTAGCACTCTGGAGAATGGCAGGGAAGGGATCTAGCACTCTGGACAATGGCGGGTAAGGGATCTATCAGTCTGGGCAATGCCAGGGCAGGGATCTAGCACTCTGGACAATTGCGAGGAAGGGATCTAGCACTCTGGACAATGGCGGGCAAGGGATCTAGCACTCTGGGCAATGGCGGGGAAGGGATCTAGCACTCTGGACAATTGCGGGGAAGGGATCTAGCACTCTGGACAATGGCGGGCAAGGGATCTAGCACTCTGGGCAATGGCGGGTAAGGGATCTAGCACTCTGGACAATGGCAGGCAAGGGATCTAGCACTCTGGACAATGGCGGGGAAGGGATCTAGCACTCTGGACAATGGCGGGCAAGGGAACTAGCACTCTGGACAATGGCGGGCAAGGGATCTAGCAGTCTGAACAATGGTAGGGAAGGGATCTAGCACTCTAGACAATGGTAGGGAAGGGATCTAGCACTCTGGACAATGGAGGGAAGGGATCTAGCACTCTGGACAATGGCGGGGAAGGGATCTAGCACTCTGGGCAATGGCGGGCAACGGATCTAGCACTCTGGACAATGGCGGGGAAGGGATCTAGCACTCTGGACAATGGCAGGCAAGGGATCTAGCACTCTGGACAATGGCGGGCAAGGGATCTAGCAGTCTGAACAATGGTGGGGAAGGGATCTAGCACTCTAGACAATGGCAGGGAAGGGATCTAGCACTTTGGACAATGGCAGGGAAGGGATCTAGCACTCTGGACAATGGCGGGGAAGGGATCTAGCACTCTGGGCAATGGCGGGCAAGGGATCTAGCACTCTGGGCAATGGCGGGCAAGGGATCTAGCAGTCTGGGCAATGGCGGGCAAGGGATCTAGCTCTCTGGACAATGGCGGGCAAGGGATCTAGCACTCTGGACAATGGCGGGCAAGGGATCTAGCACTCTGGACAATGGCGGGCAAGGGATCTAGCACTCTGGACAATGGCGTGCAATGGATCTAGCACTCTGGACAATGGTGGGCAAGGAATCTAGCACTCTGGGCAATGGCGGGCAAGGGATCTAGCACTTTGGACAACGGCGGGCAAGGGATATAGCACTCTGGACAATGGCGGGGAAGGGATCTAGCACTCTGGGCAATGGCGGGCAAGGGATCTAGCACTCTGGACAATGGCGGGCAAGGGATCTAGCACTCTGGACAATGGTGGGGAAGGGATCTAGCACTCTGGGCAATGGTGGGCAAGGGATCTAGCACTCTGGACAATGGCGGGGAAGGGATCTAGCACTCTGGGCAATGGCGGACAAGGGATCTAGCACTCTGGACAATGGCGGACAAGGGATCTAGAACTCTGGACAATGGCGGGAAAGGGATCTAGTAGTCTGGGCAATGGCGGGCAAGGGATCTAGCACTCTGGGCAATGGCGGGGAAGGGATCTAGCACTCTGGGCAATGGCGGGCAAGGGATCTAGCACTCTGGGCAATGGCGGGGAAGGGATCTAGCACTCTGGGCAATGGCGGGCAAGGGATCTAGCACTCTGGACAATGGCGGGGAAGGGATCTAGCAGTCTGGACAATGGTGGGCAAGGGATCTAGCACTCTGGAGAATGGCAGGGAAGGGATCTAGCACTCTGGACAATGGCAGGGAAGGTATCTAGCACTCTGGGCAATGGCGGGCAAGGGATCTAGCACTCTGGGCAATGGCGGGCAAGGGATCTAGCAGTCTGGGCAATACCGGGCAAGGGATCTAGCACTCTGGGCAATGGTGGGCAAGGGATCTAGCAGTCTGGGCAATACCGGGCAAGGGATCTAGTAGTCTGGGCAATGGCGGGCAAGATTCTAGCACTCTGGGCAATGGCGGGGAAGGGATCTAGCACTCTGGACAATGACGGGGAAGGGATCTAGCACTCTGGGCAATGGCGGGCAAGGGATCTAGCACTTTGGACAATGGCGGGCAAGGGATCTAGCACTCTGGACAATGACGGGGAAGGGATCTAGCACTCTGAACAATGGCGGGGAAGGGATCTAGCACTCTGGGCAATGGCAGGGAAGGGATCTAGCACTCTGGACAATGGCGGGGAAGGGATCTAGCACTCTGGGCAATGGCGGGCAAGGGATCTAGCAGTCTGGGCAATGGCGGGCAAGGGATCTAGTAGTCTGGGCAATGGCGGGCAAGGGATCTAGCACTCTGGGCAATGGTGGGGAAGGGATCTAGCACTCTGGACAATGGCGGGCAAGGGATCTAGCACTCTGGACAATGGCGGGCAAGGGATCTAGCACTCTGGACAATGGCGGGCAAGGGATCTAGCACTCTGGGCAATGGCAGGCAAGGGATCTAGCACTCTGGACAATGGCGGACAAGGGATCTAGAACTCTGGACAATGGCAGGAAAGGGATCTAGCACTCTGGGCAATGGCAGGGAAGGGATCTAGCACTCTGGGCATCGGCGGGCAAGGGATCTAGCACTCTGGACAATGGCGGGCAAGGGATCTAGCATTCTGGGCAATGGGGGAAGGGATCTAGCACTTTGGACAATGGCGGGCAAGGGATCTAGCACTCTGGACAATGGCGGGCAAGGGATCTAGCACTCTGGGCAATGGCAGGCAAGGGATCTAGCACTCTGGACAATGGCGGGCAAGGGATCTAGCACTCTGGACAATGGCGGGCAATAGATCTAGCACTCTGGACAATGGCAGGCAAGGGATCTAGCACTCTGGACAATGGCGGGCAAGGGATCTAGCACTCTGGACAATGGCGGGCAATAGATCTAGCACTCTGGACAATGGTGGGCAAGGGATCTAGCACTCTGGGCAATGGCAGGCAAGGGATCTAGCACTCTGGACAATGGCGGGCAAGGGATCTAGCACTCTGGACAATGGCGGGCAATAGATCTAGCACTCTGGACAATGGTGGGCAAGGGATCTAGCACTCTGGGCAATGGCAGGCAAGGGATCTAGCACTTTGGACAATGGCGGGCAAGGGATCTAGCACTCTGGACAATGGCGGGGAAGGGATCTAGCACTCTGGGCAATGGCGGGCAAGGGATCTAGCACTCTGGACAATGGCGGAGAAGGGATCTAGCACTCTGGGCAATGGCGGACAAGGGATCTAGCACTCTGGACAATGGCGGACAAGGGATCTAGAACTCTGGACAATGGTGGGAAAGGGATCTAGCACTCTGGGCAATGGCGGGGAAGGGATCTAGCACTCTGGGCATCGGCGGGCAAGGGATCTAGCACTCTGGACAATGGCGGGCAAGGGATCTAGCATTCTGGGCAATGGGGGGAAGGGATCTAGCACTTTGGACAATGGCGGGCAAGGGATCTAGGACTCCGGACAATGGCGGGCAAGGGATCTAGCACTCCGGACAATGGCAGGGAAGGGATCTAGCACTCTGGACAATGGCGGGCAAGGGATCTAGCACTCTGGGCAATGGCGGGCAAGGGATCTAGCACTCTGGAGAATGGCAGGGAAGGGATCTAGCATTCTGGACAATGGCGGGCAAGGGATCTATCAGTCTGGGCAATGGCAGGGCAGGGATCTAGCACTCTAGACAATGGTAGGGAAGGGATCTAGCACTCTGGACAATGGCAGGGAAGGGATCTAGCACTCTGGACAATGGCGGGGAAGGGATCTAGCACTCTGGGCAATGGCAGGCAAGGGATCTAGCAGTCTGGGCAATACTGGGCAAGGGATCTAGTAGTCTGGGCAATGGCGGGCAAGGAATCTAGCACTCTGGGCAATGGCGGGGAAGGGATCTAGCTCTCTGGACAATGGCGGGCAAGGGATCTAGCACTCTGGACAATGGCGGGCAAGGGATCTAGCACTCTGGGCAATGGCGGGCAAGGGATCTAGCACTCTGGACAATGGTGGGCAAGGGATCTAGCACTTTGGACAATGGCGGGCAAGGGATCTAGCACTCTGGAGAATGGCGGGGAAGGGATCTAGCACTCTGGGCAATGGCGGGCAAGGGATCTAGCACTCTGGACAATGGCAGGGAAGGGATCTAGCACTCTGGACAATGGCAGGGAAGGGATCTAACACTCTGGGCAATGGCGGGCAAGGGATCTAGCACTCTGGGCAATGGCGGGCAAGGGATCTAGCACTCTGGGCAATGGCGGGCAAGGGATCTAGCACTCTGGGCAATGGCGGGCAAGGGATCTAGCACTCTGGGCAATGGCGGGCAAGGGATCTAGCACTCTGGGCAATGGCGGGCAAGGGATCTAGCACTCTGGGCATCGGTGGGCAAGGGATCTAGCACTCTGGACAATGGCGGGCAAGGGATCTAGCATTCTGGGCAATGGGGGAAGGGATCTAGCACTTTGGACAATGGCGGGCAAGGGATCTAGCACTCTGGACAATGGCGGGCAAGGGATCTAGCACTCTGGACAATGGCGGGGAAGGGATCTAGCACTCTGGACAATGGCGGGGAAGGGATCTAGCACTCTGGGCAATGGCGGACAAGGGATCTAGCACTCTGGACAATGGCAGACAAGGGATCTAGAACTCTGGACAATGGCGGGAAAGGGATCTAGCACTCTGGGCAATGGCGGGGAAGGGATCTAGCACTCTAGGCATCGGCGGGCAAGGGATCTAGCACTCTGGACAATGGCGGGCAAGGGATCTAGCATTCTGGGCAATGGGGAAGGGATCTAGCACTTTGGACAATGGCGGGCAAGGGATCTAGGACTCCGGACAATGGCAGGCAAGGGATCTAGCACTCCGGACAATGGCAGGGAAGGGATCTAGCACTCTGGACAATGGCGGGCAAGGGATCTAGCTCTCTGGGCAATGGCGGGCAAGGGATCTAGCACTCTGGAGAATGGCAGGGAAGGGATCTAGCATTCTGGACAATGGCGGGCAAGGGATCTATCAGTCTGGGCAATGGCAGGGCAGGGATCTAGCACTCTGGACAATTGCGGGGAAGGGATCTAGCACTCTGGACAATGGCGGGCAAGGGATCTAGCACTCTGGGCAATGGCAGGGAAGGGATCTAGCACTCTGGACAATGGCAGGCAAGGGATCTAGCACTCTGGACAATGGCGGGCAAGGGAACTAGCACTCTGGACAATGGCGGGCAAGGGATCTAGCAGTCTGAACAATGGTGGGGAAGGGATCTAGCACTCTAGACAATGGTAGGGAAGGGATCTAGCACTCTGGACAATGGCAGGGAAGGGATCTAGCACTCTGGACAATGGCGGGGAAGGGATCTAGCACTCTGGGCAATGGCGGGCAAGGGATCTAGCACTCTGGGCAATGGCAGGCAAGGGATCTAGCAGTCTGGGCAATACTGGGCAAGGGATCTAGTAGTCTGGGCAATGGCGGGCAAGGGATCTAGCACTCTGGGCAATGGCGGGGAAGGGATCTAGCTCTCTGGACAATGGCGGGCAAGGGATCTAGCACTCTGGACAATGGCGGGCAAGGGATCTAGCACTCTGGGCAATGGCGGGCAAGGGATCTAGCACTCTGGACAATGGTGGGCAAGGTGGCGGGGAAGGGATCTAGCACTCTGGGCAATGGCGGGCAAGGGATCTAGCACTCTGGACAATGGCGGGGAAGGGATCTAGCACTCTGGACAATGGCGGGGAAGGGATCTAACACTCTGGGCAATGGCGGGGAAGGGATCTAGCACTCTGGACAATGGCGGGGAAGGGATCTAGCACTCTGGGCAATGGCGGGCAAGGGATCTAGCACTCTGGGCAATGGCGGGCATGGGATCTAGCAGTCTGGGCAATGGCGGGCAAGGGATCTAGTAGTCTGGGCAATGGCGGGCAAGGGATCTAGCACTCTGGGCAATGGCGGGGAAGGGATCTAGCACTCTGGACAATGGCGGGCAAGGGATCTAGCACTCTGGACAATGGCGGGCAAGGGATCTAGCACTCTGGACAATGGCGGGTAGGGATCTAGCACTCTGGGCAATGGCAGGCAAGGGATCTAGCACTCTGGACAATGGCGGGCAAGGGATCTAGCACTCTGGACAATGGCAGGGAAGGGATCTAGCACTCTGGGCAATGGCGGGGAAGGGATCTAGCACTCTGGGCAATGGCGGGGAAGGGATCTAGCATTCTGGGCAATGGCGGGCAAGGGATCTAGCACTCTGGACAATGGCGGGGAAGGGATCTAGCAGTCTGGACAATGGTGGGCAAGGGATCTAGCACTCTGTACAATGGCAGGCAAGGGATCTAGCATTCTGGGCAATGGGGGGAAGGGATCTAGCACTTTGGACAATGGCGGGCAAGGGATCTAGGACTCCGGACAATGACGGGCAAGGGATCTAGCACTCCAGACAATGGCAGGGAAGGGATCTAGCACTCTGGACAATGGCGGGCAAGGGATCTAGCACTCTGGGCAATGGAGGGCAAGGGATCTAGCATTCTGGAGAATGGCAGGGAAGGGATCTAGCACTCTGGACAATGGCAGGGAAGGTATCTAGCACTCTGGACAATGGCGGGGAAGGGATCTAGCACTCTGGGCAATGGCGGGCAAGGGATCTAGCACTCTGGGCAATGGCGGGCAAGGGATCTAGCACTCTGGGCAATGGCGGGCAAGGGATCTAGCAGTCTGGGCAATACCGGGCAAGGGATCTAGTAGTCTGGGCAATGGCGGGCAAGGGATCTAGCACTCTGGGCAATGGCGGGGAAGGGATCTAGCACTCTGGGCAATGGCGGGGAAGGGATCTAGCACTCTGGACAATGGCGGGCAAGGGATCTAGCACTCTGAACAATGGCGGGCAAGGGATCTAGCACTCTGGGCAATGGCGGGCAAGGGATCTAGCACTCTGGACAATGGCAGGCAAGGGATCTAGCACTCTGGACAATGGCGGGCAATGGATCTAGCACTCTGGACAATGGTGGGCAAGGGATCTAGCACTTTGGACAATGGCGGGCAAGGGATCTAGCACTCTGGACAATGACGGGGAAGGGATCTAGCACTCTGGGCAATGGCGGGCAAGGGATCTAGCACTCTGGACAATGGCGGGGAAGGGATCTAGCACTCTGAACAATGGCGGGGAAGGGATCTAGCACTCTGGGCAATGGCAGGGAAGGGATCTAGCACTCTGGACAATGGCGGGGAAGGGATCTAGCACTCTGGGCAATGGCGGGCAAGGGATCTAGCAGTCTGGGCAATGGCAGGCAAGGGATCTAGTAGTCTGGGCAATGGCGGGCAAGGGATCTAGCACTCTGGGCAATGGCAGGGAAGGGATCTAGCACTCTGGACAATGGTGGGCAAGGGATCTAGCACTCTGGACAATGGCGGGCAAGGGATCTAGCACTCTGGACAATGGCGGGCAAGGGATCTAGCACTCTGGGCACTGGCAGGCAAGGGATCTAGCACTCTGGACAATGGCGGGCAAGGGATCTAGCACTCTGGACAATGGCGGGGAAGGGATCTAGCACTCTGGGCAATGGCGGGCAAGGGATCTAGCACTCTGGGCAATGGCGGGCAAGGGATCTAGCACTCTGGACAATGGCGGGGAAGGGATCTAGCAGTCTGGACAATGGTGGGCAAGGGATCTAGCACTCTGTACAATGGCGGGCAAGGGATCTAGCATTCTGGACAATGGCAGGAAGGGATCTAGCACTTTGGACAATGGCGGGCAAGGGATCTAGGACTCCGGACAATGGCGGGCAAGGGATCTAGCACTCGGGACAATGGCAGGGAAGGGATCTAGCACTATGGACAATGGCGGGGAAGGGATCTAGCACTCTGGACAATGGCGGGCAAGGGATCTAGCACTCTGGGCAATGGCGGGGAAGGGATCTAGCACTCTGGACAATGGCAGGCAAGGGATCTAGCACTCTGGACAATGGCGGGCAAGGGATCTAGCACTCTGGAGAATGGCAGGGAAGGGATCTAGCACTCTGGACAATGGCGGGCAAGGGATCTATCAGTCTGGGCAATGGCAGGGCAGGGATCAAGCACTCTGGACAATGGCGGGGAAGGGATCTAGCACTCTGGACAATGGCAGGCAAGGGATCTAGCACTCTGGACAATGGTGGGGAAGGGATCTAGCACTCTAGACAATGGTAGGGAAGGGATCTAGCACTCTGGACAATGGCAGGCAAGGGATCTAGCACTCTGGACAATGGTGGGCAAGGGATCTAGCAGTCTGAACAATGGTGGGGAAGGGATCTAGCACTCTAGACAATGGTAGGGAAGGGATCTAGCACTCTGGACAATGGCAGGGAAGGGATCTAGCACTCTGGACAATGGCGGGGAAGGGATCTAGCACTCTGGGCAATGGCGGGCAAGGGATCTAGCACTCTGGGCAATGGCAGGCAAGGGATCTAGCAGTCTGGGCAATACTGGGCAAGTGATCTAGTAGTCTGGGCAATGGCGGGCAAGGGATCTAGCACTCTGGGCAATGGCGGGGAAGGGATCTAGCTCTCTGGACAATGGCGGGCAAGGGATCTAGCACTCTGGACAATGGCGGGCAAGGGATCTAGCACTCTGGACAATGGCGGGGAAGGGATCTAACACTCTGGGCAATGGCGGGGAAGGGATCTAGCACTCTGGACAATGGTGGGGAAGGGATCTAGCACTCTGGGCAATGGCGGGCAAGGGATCTAGCACTCTGGGCAATGGCGGGCAAGGGATCTAGCACTCTGGACAATGGAGGGGAAGGGATCTAGCACTCTGGACAATGGCGGGGAAGGGATCTAACACTCTGGGCAATGGCGGGGAAGGGATCTAGCACTCTGGACAATGGCGGGGAAGGGATCTAGCACTCTGGGCAATGGCGGGCAAGGGATCTAGCACTCTGGGCAATGGCGGGCAAGGGATCTAGCAGTCTGGGCAATGGCGGGCAAGGGATCTAGTAGTCTGGGCAATGGTGGGCAAGGGATCTAGCACTCTGGGCAATGGCGGGCAAGGGATCTAGCACTCTGGACAATGGCGGGCAAGGGATCTAGCACTCTGGGCAATGGCAGGCAAGGGATCTAGCACTCTGGACAATGGCGGGCAAGGGATCTAGCACTCTGGACAATGGCGGGGAAGGGATCTAGCATTCTGGGCAATGGCGGGCAAGGGATCTAGCACTCTGGGCAATGGCAGGGAAGGGATCTAGCACTCTGGGCAAAGGCGGGCAAGGGATCTAGCACTCTGGACAATGGCGGGGAAGGGATCTAGCAGTCTGGACAATGGTGGGCAAGGGATCTAGCACTCTGTACAATGGCGGGCAAGGGATCTAGCATTCTGGGCAATGGGGGAAGGGATCTAGCACTTTGGACAATGGCGGGCAAGGGATCTAGGACTCCGGACAATGACGGGCAAGGGATCTAGCACTCCGGACAATGGCAGGGAAGGGATCTAGCACTCTGGACAATGGCGGGCAAGGGATCTAGCACTCTGGGCAATGGCGGGCAAGCGATCTAGCACTCTGGAGAATGGCAGGGAAGGGATCTAGCACTCTGGACAATGGCAGGGAAGGTATCTAGCACTCTGGACAATGGCGGGGAAGGGATCTAGCACTCTGGGCAATGGCGGGCAAGGGATCTAGCACTCTGGACAATGGCAGGCAAGGGATCTAGCACTCTGGACAATGGCGGGGAATGGATCTAGCACTCTGGACAATGGTGGGCAAGGGATCTAGCACTCTGGGCAATGGCAGGCAAGGGATCTAGCACTTTGGACAATGGCGGGCAAGGGATCTAGCACTCTGGACAATGGTGGGGAAGGGATCTAGCACTCTGGGCAATGGCGGGCAATGGATCTAGCACTCTGGACAATGGCGGGGAAGGGATCTAGCACTCTGAACAATGGCGGGGAAGGGATCTAGCACTCTGGGCAATGGCAGGGAAGGGATCTAGCACTCTGGACAATGGCGGGGAAGGGATCTAGCACTCTGGGCAATGGCGGGCAAGGGATCTAGCACTCTGGCCAATGGCGGGCAAGGGATCTAGCAGTCTGGGCAATGGTGGGCAAGGGATCTAGTAGTCTGGGCAATGGCGGGCAAGGGATCTAGCACTCTGGGCAATGGCGGGGAAGGGATCTAGCACTCTGGACAATGGCGGGCAAGGGATCTAGCACTCTGGACAATGGCGGGCAAGGGATCTAGCACTCTGGACAATGGCGGGCAAGGGATCTAGCACTCTGGGCAATGGCAGGCAAGGGATCTAGCACTCTGGACAATGGCGGGCAAGGGATCTAGCACTCTGGACAATGGCGGGGAAGGGATCTAGCACTCTGGGCAATGGCGGGCAAGGGATCTAGCAGTCTGGACAATGGTGGGCAAGGGATCTAGCACTCTGTACAATGGCGGGCAAGGGATCTAGCATTCTGGGCAATGGGGGAAGGGATCTAGCACTTTGGACAATGGCGGGCAAGGGATCTAGGACTCCGGACAATGACGGGCAAGGGATCTAGCACTCCGGACAATGGCAGGGAAGGGATCTAGCACTCTGGACAATGGCGGGCAAGGGATCTAGCACTCTGGGCAATGGCGGGCAAGGGATCTAGCACTCTGGAGAATGGCAGGGAAGGGATCTAGCACTCTGGATAATGGCAGGGAAGGTATCTAGCACTCTGGACAATGGCGGGGAAGGGATCTAGCACTCTGGGCAATGGCGGGCAAGGGATCTAGCACTCTGGGCAATGGCAGGCAAGGGATCTAGCACTTTGGACAATGGCGGGCAAGGGATCTAGCACTCTGGACAATGGCGGGGAAGGGATCTAGCACTCTGGGCAATGGCGGGCAATGGATCTAGCACTCTGGACAATGGCGGGGAAGGGATCTAGCACTCTGAACAAAGGCGGGGAAGGGATCTAGCACTCTGGGCAATGGCAGGGAAGGGATCTAGCACTCTGGACAATGGCGGGAAGGGATCTAGCACTCTGGGCAATGGCGGGCAAGGGATCTAGCACTCTGGCCAATGGCGGGCAAGGGATCTAGCAGTCTGGGCAATGGTGGGCAAGGGATCTAGTAGTCTGGGCAATGGCGGGCAAGGGATCTAGCACTCTGGGCAATGGCGGGGAAGGGATCTAGCACTCTGGACAATGGCGGGCAAGGGATCTAGCACTCTGGACAATGGCAGGCAAGGGATCTAGCAATCTGGACAATGGCGGGCAAGGGATCTAGCACTCTGGGCAATGGCAGGCAAGGGATCTAGCACTCTGGACAATGGCGGGCAAGGGATCTAGCACTCTGGACAATGGCGGGGAAGGGATCTAGCACTCTGGGCAATGGCGGGCAAGGGATCTAGCACTCTGGGCAATGGCGGGGAAGGGATCTAGCACTCTGGGCAATGGCGGGCAAGGGATCTAGCACTCTGGACAATGGCGGGGAAGGGATCTAGCAGTCTGGACAATGGTGGGCAAGGGATCTAGCACTCTGTACAATGGTGGGCAAGGGATCTAGCATTCTGGACAATGGCGGGAAGGGATCTAGCACTTTGGACAATGGCGGGCAAGGGATCTAGGACTCCGGACAATGGCGGGCAAGGGATCTAGCACTCCGGACAATGGCAGGGAAGGGATCTAGCACTCTGGACAATGGCGGGCAAGGGATCTAGCACTCTGGGCAATGGCGGGCAAGGGATCTAGAACTCTGGAGAATGGCAGGGAAGGGATCTAGCACTCTGGACAATGGCGGGCAAGGGATCTATCAGTCTGGGCAATGGCAGGGCAGGGATCAAGCACTCTGGACAATGGCGGGGAAGGGATCTAGCACTCTGGACAATGGCGGGCAAGGGATCTAGCACTCTGGGCAATGGCGGGGAAGGGATCTAGCACTCTGGACAATGGCAGGCAAGGGATCTAGCACTCTGGACAATGGCGGGGAAGGGATCTAGCACTCTGGACAATGGCGGGCAAGGGATCTAGCAGTCTGAACAGTGGTGGGGAAGGGATCTATCACTCTAGACAATGGCAGGGAAGGGATCTAGCACTCTGGACAATGGCAAGGAAGGGATCTAGCACTCTGGACAATGGCGGGGAAGGGATCTAGCACTCTGGACAATGGCGGGCAAGGGATCTAGCACTCTGGACAATGGCGGGGAAGGGATCTAGCACCCTGGGCAATGGCGGACAAGGGATCTAGCACTCTGGACAATGGCGGGCAAGGGATCTAGAACTCTGGACAATGGCGGGAAAGGGATCTAGCACTCTGGGCAATGGCAGGGAAGGGATCTAGCACTCTAGGCAATGGCGGGCAAGGGATCTAGCACTCTGACAATGGCGGGGAAGGGATCTAGCAGTCTGGACAATGGTGGGCAAGGGATCTAGCACTCTGTACAATGGCGGGCAAGGGATCTAGCATTCTGGGCAATGGGGGAAGGGATCTAGCACTTTGGACAATGGCGGGCAAGGGATCTAGGACTCCGGACAATGGCGGGCAAGGGATCTAGCACTCTGGACAATAGCAGGGAAGGGATCTAGCACTCTGGACAATGGCGGGCAAGCGATCTAGCACTCTGGGCAATGGCAGGGAAGGGATCTAGCACTCTGGAGAATGGCAGGGAAGGGATCTAGCACTCTGGACAATGGCGGGCAAGGGATCTATCAGTCTGGGCAATGGCAGGGCAGGGATCTAGCACTCTGGACAATTGCGGGGAAGGGATCTAGCACTCTGGACAATGGCGGGCAAGGGATCTAGCACTCTGGGCAATGGCGGGGAAGGGATCTAGCACTCTGGACAATGGCAGGCAAGGGATCTAGCACTCTGGACAATGGCGGGGATGGGATCTAGCATTCTGGACAATGGCGGGCAAGGGATCTAGTACTCTGGAAAATGGCGGGCAAGGGATCTAGCAGTCTGAACAATGGTGGGGAAGGGATCTAGCACTCTAGACAATGGCAGGGAAGGGATCTAGCACTCTGGACAATGGCAGGGAAGGGATCTAGCACTCTGGGCAATGGCGGGCAAGGGATCTAGCACTCTGGGCAATGGCGGGCAAGGGATCTAGCAGTCTGGGCAATGATAGGCAAGGGATCTAGTAGTCTGGGCAATGGCGGGCAAGGGATCTAGCACTCTGGGCAATGGCGGGCAAGGGATCTAGCACTCTGGGCAATGGCGGGCAAGGGATCTAGCACTCTGGGCAATGGCTGGCAAGGGATCTAGCACTCTGGACAATGGCGGGCAAGGGATCTAGCACTCTGGACAATGGCGGGCAATGGATCTAGCACTCTGGACAATGGTGGGCAAGGGATCTAGCACTCTGGGCAATGGCAGGCAAGGGATCTAGCACTTTGGACAATGGCGGGCAAGGGATCTAGCACTCTGGACAATGGCGGGGAAGGGATCTAGCACTCTGGGCAATGGCGGGCAAGGGATCTAGCACTCTGGACAATGGCGGGGAAGGGATCTAGCACTCTGGACAATGGCAGGGAAGGGATCTAGTACTCTGGGCAATCGCGGGGAAGGGATCTAGCACTCTGGGCAATGGCGGGCAAGGGATCTAGCACTCTGGACAATGGCGGGCAAGGGATCTAGCACTCTGGACAATGGCGGGCAAGGGATCTAGCACTCTGGGCAATGGCGGGCAAAGGATCTAGCACTCTGAAGAATGGCAGGGAAGGGATCTAGCACTCTGGACAATGGTGTGC
The DNA here is from genome assembly GCA_963921515.1 of Calotriton arnoldi. NCBI lineage: Eukaryota > Metazoa > Chordata > Amphibia > Caudata > Salamandridae > Calotriton > Calotriton arnoldi. The sequence goes on along the minus strand of CAWUFW010007811.1, from coordinate 816,675 downwards.
AAGGGATCTATCAGTCTGGGCAATGGCAGGGCAGGGATCTAGCACTCTGGACAATGGCGGGGAAGGGATCTAGCACTCTGGACAATGGCGGGCAAGGGATCTAGCACTCTGGGCAATGGCAGGGAAGGGATCTAGCACTCTGGACAATGGCAGGCAAGGGATCTAGCACTCTGGACAATGGTGGGGAAGGGATCTAGCACTCTGGACAATGGCGGGCAAGGGATCTAGCACTCTGGACAATGGCGGGCAAGGGATCTAGCAGTCTGAACAATGGTGGGGAAGGGATCTATCACTCTAGACAATGGCAGGGAAGGGATCTAGCACTCTGGACAATGGCGGGGAAGGGATCTAGCACTCTGGACAATGGCGGGCAAGGGATCTAGCACTCTGGACAATGGCAGGGAAGGGATCTAGCACTCTGGGCAATGGCGGGCAAGGGATCTAGCAGTCTGGACAATGGCGGGGAAGGGATCTAGCACTCTGGATAATGGCGGGGAAGGGATCTAGCACTCTGGGCAATGGCGGACAAGGGATCTAGCACTCTGGACAATGGCGGGCAAGGGATCTAGAACTCTGGAGAATGGCAGTAAAGGGATCTAGCACTCTGGGCAATGGCGGGGAAGGGATCTAGCACTCTGGGCAATGGCGGGCAAGGTATCTAGCACTCTGGACAATGGCGGGGAAGGGATCTAGCAGTCTGGACAATGGTGGGCAAGGGATCTAGCACTCTGTACAATGGCGGGCAAGGGATCTAGCATTCTGGGCAATGGGGGGAAGGGATCTAGCACTTTGGACAATGGCGGGCAAGGGATCTAGGACTCCGGACAATGGCGGGCAAGGGATCTAGCACTCCAGACAATGGCAGGGAAGGGATCTAGCACTCTGGACAATGGCGGGCAAGGGATCTTGCACTCTGGAGAATGGCAGGGAAGGGATCTACCACTCTGGACAATGGGGGGCAAGGTATATATCAGTCTGGGCAATGGCAGGGCAGGGATCTAGCACTCTGGACAATGGCGGGGAAGGGATCTAGCACTCTGGACAATGGGGGCAAGGGATCTAGCACTGTGGGCAATGGCGGGGAAGGGATCTAGTACTCTGGACAATGGCAGGCAAGGGATCTAGCACTCTGGACAATGGCGGGGAAGGGATCTAGCACTCTGGCCAATGGCGTGCAAGGGATCTAGCACTCTGGACAATGGCGGGCAAGCTATCTAGCAGTCTGAACAATGGTGGGGAAGGGATCTAGCACTCTAGACAATGGCAGGGAAGGGATCTAGCACTCTGGACAATGGCAGGGAAGGGATCTAGCACTCTGGACAATGGCGGGGAAGGGATCTAGCACTCTGGTCAATGGCGGGCAAGGGATCTAGCACTCTGGACAATGGCAGGGAAGGGATCTAGCACTCTGGGAAATGGCGGGCTAGGGATATAGCAGTCTGGACAATGGCGGGGAAGGGATCTAGCACTCTGGGCAATGGCGGGGAAGGGATCTAGCACTCTGGGCAATGGCGGGCAAGGGATCTAGCACTCTGGACAATGGTGGGCAAGGGATATAGAACTCTGGACAATAGCGGGAAAGGGATCTAGCACTCTGGACAATGGCAGGGAAGGGATCTAGCACTCTGGCTCCCTGACTCTAGCTCCCTGACCCCAGCTCCCTGACTCTGGCTCCCTGACTCTAGTTACTGACTCCTGCTCCCTGACTCCTGCTCCCTGACTCTAGCTCCCTGACTCTGGCTCCCTGACTCTAGCTCCCTGACCCCGGGTCCCTGACTCCCGCTCCCTGACTCCAGCTCCCTGACTCCCGCTCCCTGACTCCCTGACTCTAGCTCTCTGACTCCTGCTCCCTGACTCTAGTTACTGACTCCCGCTCCCTGACTCCCGCTCCCTGGATCTAACTCCCTGACTCTCGCTCCCTGACTCCAGCTCCCTGACTCCCGCACCCTGACTCCCACTCCCTGACTCTCTGACTCCCGCTCCCTGACTCCCACTCCCTGACTCTAGCTCCCTGACTCCCGCTCCCTGACTCTAGCTCCCTGACTCCTGCTCCCTTAGTCTAGCTCCCTGACTCCCGCTCCCTGACTCTAGCTCCCTTACTCCTGCTCCCTGACTCCCGCTCCCTGACTCCCGCTCCCTGACTCTAGCTCCCTGACTCCTGCTTCCTGACTCTAGCTCCCTGACTCTGGCTCCCTGACTCTAGCTCCTTGACTCTGGCTCCCTGACTCTAGCTCCCTGACTCCAGCTCCCTGACTTTGGCTCCCTGATTCTAGTTACTGACTCCCGCTCCCTGACTCTAGCTCCCTGACTCTAGCTCACTGACTCTAGCTCCCTGACTCTAGCTTCCTGACTCTAGCTCCCTGACTCCTGCTCCCTGACTCCCGCTCCCTGACTCAAGCTCCCTGATTCAAGCTCCCTGACTCAAGCTCCCTGACTCAAGCTCCCTGACTCAAGCTCCCTGACTCAAGCTTCCTGACTCCCGCTCCCTGACTCCCGCTCCCTCTGACTCCCGCTCCCTGACTCCCACTCCCTGACTCTAGTTACTGACTCCTGCTCCCTGACTCTAGCTCACTGACTCTAGTTACTCACTCCCGCTCCCTGACTCTAGCTTCCTGACTCTAGCTCCCTGACTCAAGCTCCCTGACTCCAGCTCCCTGACTCTGGCTCCTTGACTCTGGCTCCCTGACTCTAGTTACTGACTCCCGCTCCCTGACTCTAGCTCCCTGACTCTAGCTCCCTAACTCCCGCTCCCTGACTCCCACTCTCTGACTCCCGCTCCATGACACTAGCTCCCTGACTCTTCCTCCCTGACTCTAGCTCCCTGACCCCAGATCCCTGACTTTAGTTACTGACTCCCGCTCCCTGACTCCCACTCCTTGTCTCCCGCTCCCTGACTCTTGCTCCCTGACTCTGGCTCCCTGACTCTAGCTCCCTGACCCCCGGTCTCTGACTCCTGCTCCCTGGCTCTAGCTCCCTGACCCCAGCTCCCTGACTCTGGCTCCCTGACTCTAGTTACTGACTCCTGCTCCCTGATTCCCGCTCCCAAACTCTAGTTCCCTGACTCTGGATCCCTGACTCTAGCTCCCTGACTCCTGCTCCCTGACTCCTGCTCCCTGACTCTAGCTCCCTGACTCTGGCTCCCTGACTCTAGCTCCCTGACCCCCGCTCCCTGACTCTCGCTCCCTGACTCCAGCTCCCTGACTGTCGCTCCCTGACTCCCTGATTCTAGCTCCCTGACTCCCACTCCCTGACTCCCTGACTCTAGCTCTCTGACTCCCGCTCCCTGACTCTAGTTACTGACTCCCGCTCCCTGACTCCGCTCCCTGGATCTAGCTCCCTGACTCTTGCTCCCTGACTCCAGCTCCCTGACTCCCGCTCCCTGACTCCCACTCCCTGACTCCCTGACTCTAGCTCCCTGACTCCCGCTCCCTGACTCTAGCTTCCTGACTCTAGTTCCCTGACTCCCGCTCCCTGACTCCCGCTCCCTGTCTCCCGCTCCCTGACTCCCGCTTCCTGACTCTAGTTACTGACTCCCGCTCCCTGACTCTAGCTCACTGACTCTAGTTACTGACTCCCGCTCCCTGACTCTAGCTCACGGACTCTACCTCCCTGACTCTACCTCCCTGACTCTGGCTCCCTGACTCTGGCTCCCTGACTCCAGGTCCCTGACTCTGGCTCCCTGACTCTAGTTACTGACTCCCGCTCCCTGACTCTAGCTCCCTGACTCTGGCTCCCTGACTCTGGATCCCTGACTCCCGCTCACCTGACTCTAGTTCCCTGACTCTGGATCCCTGACTCTAGCTCCCTGACTCCCGCTCCCTGACTCCCACTCTCTGACTCCCGCTCCCTGACTCTAGCTCCCTGACTCTGGCTCCCTGACTCTAGCTCCCTGACCCCAGCTCCCTGACTTTAGTTACTGACTCCTGCTCCCTGACTCCCGCTCCCTAACTCTAGTTCCCTGACTCTGGATCCCTGACTCTAGTTCCCTGACTCCCGCTCCCTGACTCCCACTCCTTGACTCCCGCTCCCTGACTCTTGCTCCCTGACTCTGGCTCCCTGACTCTAGCTCCCTGACCCCGCTCCCTGACTCCCGCTCCCTGACTCCCGCTCCCTGACTCCCGCTCCCTGACTCCCGCTCCCTGGCTCTAGCTCCCTGGCTCTAGCTCCCTGACCCCAGCTCCCTGACTCTGGCTCCCTGACTCTAGTTACTGACTCCTGCTCCCTGATTCCCGCTCCCTAACTCTAGTTCCCTGACTCTTGATCCCTGACTCTAGCGCCCTGACTCCCGCTCCCTGACTCCCGCTCCCTGACTCTAGTTCCCTGACTCTTGATCCCTGACTCTAGCGCCCTGACTCCCGCTCCCTGACTCCCGCTCCCTGACTCTGGCTCCCTGACTCTGGCTCCCTGACTCTAGCTCCCTGACCCCCGCTCCCTGACTCCCGCTCCCTGACTCCCGCTCCCTGACTCCCGCTCCTTGGCTCTAGCTCCCTGGCTCCAGCTCCCTGACTCTCGCTCCCTGACTCCAGCTCCCTGACTCCCGCTCCCTGACTCCCTGACTCTAGCTCTCTGACTCCCGCTCCCTGACTCTAGTTACTGACTCCCGCTCCCTGACTCCCGCTCCCTGGATATAGCTCCCTGACTCTCGCTCCCTGACTCCAGCTCCCTGACTCCAGCTCCCTGACTCCCGCTCCCTGACTCCCACTCCCTGACTCTACCTCCCTTACTCCCGCTCCCTGACTCTAGTTACTGACTCCCGCTCCCTGTCTCTAGCTCACTGACTCTAGCTCCCTGACTCCCGCTCCCTGACTCTAGTTACCGACTCCCGCTCCCTGTCTCTAGCGCCCTGACTCTGGCTCCCTGACTCCCGCTCACGACAGTAGATGGTGGGCTCGCTGGGGATCTTGAAAGAGAAGAGTCCTCCTCCTTGAGGTTAAATCATGCTGAAAACTCAGAACACACGGCAGAAATGCTCATTGCACATGAGGAGTTTTGCACACGGTAGTTGTACTGGACGCTGACTGGACACCTTAAGGTCAATAATGCAAACCAGAAACACACAGGGATACCTGAAAGCACCACCACACAAAGCTGTTCACCTGCTGAGCCCTCATAAACCGAGCACAGAGCCACTAAGCACATGCAAGCAAAGGCATAGAGTGTTCCTACGAGGTACAGAGTTTTAATATCGTGGAATAGGCGTCATTGGTGCATTTCTCTCAGTTGATACTTTTAAATGCCAAAGCACATTCCTCCAGATGGGGGATCCAACCAGAGCCCGCCTCTCCTCAGTAGGCGCCCTGGGCGAAACCACAGTTTGCCCTCTCTTTACTCGTCTTTAATTATCTGTGTATTAAAACCTTTGGAGGTGTGAGGGGGGACGGGGAAGGTTAGAGGGCTCCATGAGAAGCAAACCAAACCAAATGAGGACACGGGTACCCGCAGTCTTCCTAAAAGTGTTTACCCGCACTTTTCTTTGCAGCTAGTTCGAGGGGAGAGCATGGCGGGCAGCTCCTGTGCCCCTCTTGGGGGCAGCGCCCAGGGTGTGGGCCCAGCTCGCCCCTGCTAAAGTCCGGCCCTGTATCCAACACTTATATAATGCTTCTTCTCCAGTAAACTTGTCTGAAACTCTCCCTTTTTGCCCCGTATCACAAACTTTAAAAAGCAAAGCCAGAAAATTAGTAGGGCTGGTCGTGGTTTTATGCCCACGTAATCCGAGGAAGTTGTGAAACCTCAGAGTTGGCCAAAGTTTCCCGCATGGAGCACAGTTAAGGCATCCTCAGTCCTCCTCTGATGACCATTTCCTGTTCAGGAAACACCTGTCAGAGGTTTATAAGGAAATGGTCTAGCTAGAAGGACTAACGGCAGGTTGGTATGGAGCATGCCATGGTGGGAGGGCCCCGGATATGATGGCGGCCACATCCTGGGCATTGGCGGAGTTACAAGGCAATCCGGAGGCTGATTGGTACAAAGGGGATCCCTTTCAGGAGCACAGAGTGTGCCTTATGCCAAACCCCAGGAGTCTTTAGGGCAGGACCGTGGATGAAAACGTCGGCGCCCTGCTAGTCCTTCAGGCGGTTGTAAGCCTGAGCAACCGGGGGCTGGCCTTGCAACGCTCCGCCCCTGAAAAAGGCGTAACGAAAGTTATGGACTGCTGGTCCATGGATTTTAAGGGGGATAGTTCCCACATAAATGGTAGCACCGATTGGATTGGCCTCGGTGCAGTTTGGCTCGTCAGGTGGGCAGGGCAGATTAGGTTAGTCACCGCTGCCTGCCCTTGGATCGCCCGTAAGTTAACCCACCACGTTGGCATAATTCTTGTATGAAATAAACCTGCAGCAAACTGTTTTCCAACAAAAACTTGTGTGGACTGATTATTTTCTGCAGCGCGACCAATTACTGCTAAGCGGGGGATTGCCGATATCAACACTTTCACGGTGACAGCGTGCAGGCCTCACGCATTCACACGGTGCGAGGTGCCAGCCAGAGACCTGTGTGACAAGGATGGAAGTGGGGCCGGAATAAGGCGAGGGACAGGCAGACACCCAAGCAGTCTTTGCCCCTGTGCACGTGCCTAGAAGTCTTTGCTGCTGTGCACAGGCCTAGAAGACTTTGCCACTGTGCATGCGCCCAGATGTCTTTGCCGCTGTGCACGCGCCCAGAAGACTTTGCCGCTGTTGTAAGAAACTGGTTCTATATATACTACACCAAAATGAGGTATAGTGTGTATAGGGTCCAGGTGACTCCAGAGGTAGGCAGAGGTTAAAGTCAGATAGAACCTTACTCTCTAATAGTGGTAGCTTGGTCGAGCAGTAAGGCAGTATCAGAGGACAGTGTTAAGCATTTGATGTACACACTCAGTCAGCAAATGAATTCACACACTCAAGAACTGAACTCTAGGCCAATTGTTTTTGTATAAAAAATATACTGTTGTTTATTTTTAGAACCAAGCAAGCCTGGCACAGGTAAGCATTAAATACTTTTCAGTAATAAGTTACTGGATATAGAACAGTTTGAAAATGCAATAGAAATTGTACTTTGTTTGATTTCCCGGGAGCAGTAGTATGCAACACTTAGCAAATATAGTACATTGAAATGAATGGGCTTTTTCAACAAATTGCAGGTAAGTTACTTTTACGTTACTTTTTCTAACTCAGTGCTGGATGCCTGGATTCAGCACTGGGACATTTCCTGCAAACAGGTGAGAAAACACATTTTGGTTAATTGTACGATTTTTAAAGAATATCTTTAGTTTTCAACACTCCACAGTCGTTTTTTGGAAGAAAAATTGTCAATGTTATCCTATGGAGGAAAAACAGGTTATCGGTTTGCAGGTAAGTAAACGACTAAGGGAGTTAAGGTCTGGGGTTAGAACAAGGGTTCCCCCAGGGTCAGTGATGCACTTTTGGTGCACCCTCAGCGGCACTAGGGCGGCCGGGTGCAGAGTGTTGAGGCCCAATGTTATCCTATGGAGGATAGGGGGTCTCCGGTTGGTGGCTACTGGCAAGCAGGCCACTGGGTTGTGGAGCAAAGCTCCTGGGGTTTAGGTCAGGGCAAATGGGGAAACAAGTTGGCACAAAAGTGCACCCTCAGCGGCACTAGGGTGGCCGGGTGCAGAGTGCTGTTTCGAGCGCCGGACGCCCTGTTGTTTTCTATGGAGAGCCTCCGGTTTGGAAAAGCACTGCAGGCAGGGAGACGAAGGACTTCTGGGTGCGACCACCACTTTGAGAGGTAAGTTGGGAAGTTAAGGGTTGGTTAGGCACCGTTGGTTTGGGCACACAAGGCCGTGGGGCGTCGGGTGCAGGGGTGCCTTTGGGGTTGGATCTTCTTACCAGCTCCGGGTCGCGGTTAGAGGGGCCTTCTGGATTTAGGCTGCAAGCGTCGGCTGGAGGCTTGAGGCAGGTCAGGGGTCGCCGGATCTCGGGTCAGGATCGCCGGGGTGACCTCCTCGTGGTGTTTTTCCACTCGAGCTCGGGCCGGGTTCGGCGGGTGCAGAGTGGGCTGGATTCGCGGTATCCGGCCGGAGCCAGAAGCTGCAGTTTAAACACGTCCGGTGTTCACGGGAGAAACAGTCTTGGAAGTGAAGGCAGGCAGGTCCTCCGGGGTTTATGAGGTTGCTGGCTGCTGGACACGCCGGGATTTCGCAGGAGCAGGTTCGAGGGGAGACAGGCCTGTAGGGCTGGGGCCAAGTCAGTGGGCGTCGTCCACTTGTTAGCTCTGCACGGCTCTTCGTCCTTCTTCTTCTTTTCTTCTTGTAGGTAAGCTGGATCTGAGGAAGCAAGGTTCTGGGTGCCCCCTAAATACTAAATTTAGGGGTGTTACAGGTAGGTAAAGGGCAGGGACCAATGGGTCCCTTCCCTGGGGTGGGTACACCCCCTATTCTGCCACTCTCCAGTGGGAGGTGGGCAGGAGCCTGTCCCTGGTTGGCTGGGTCCCCCATCCTCAAGATGGCGGGGACTCGAGGTTGTGCTTCACCTCGCCTCCCCCTCCTGAGGGGTGGAGTTGGCAGAGGTGGGCACACCTCCCTTCCTCACTTGTTTTTCCCGCCAGTTCTCCCGCCCAAAGTGGGGGGTAGAACCAGTGGGGACCAGTTGCTGAAAGCAGCAAATGGTCTGGAGAGGCTCACAAAGGCGGCATGCCTTTGAAGATTCTCCTTCGTGAACCCTGCCCATCCTGGGGGAGGAGGCTTGGCACCTCATCCCAGGATGTGCATTGTTTCAGGCCCCCGAGAGCAGCAGGCTCTTGACCCAGGGGTCCAGAAACATGTCTGGTGGTGGCAGCCTAAGCAGCCACTCAGTCAGGTCACTAGAAGTTGGTTGGGTTTCAGGGGGCATCTCTAAGATGCCCTCTGTTGTGCATTTTACATTAAATCCCACAGTGGCATCAGTGTGGGTTTAATGTGCTGAGAAGTTTGATACCAAACTTCCCAGTCTTCAGTGTAGCTATCATGGTGCTGTGGAGTTCATAATGACAAACTCCCAGCACCATATACTCTTAATGGCAGCACTGCACTTACAGTGCCCAGGAATGGACTTGGGCACTGTAGGGGTACAGGGCTCATGCACCTGTACCCTCACCACTGGCATAGGGCACCCAGCTAGAGGGGTGACTGATGTATGCCAGGGCAGTGGTTTGTGGGCATGGCACACAGGAATGTGTGCCATGTCGACTCTTCACTTTGTTCTGCACTAAGACACACAGCCTGCAAAGGCAGTGTGTGAGTGTCAGGGTACAGGACATCTAAGGGTGGCACAATAAGTGCTGCAGCCCTTAGAGGCCTTCTCTGGTCACAGTGCCCTGGGTACCTGTGGTACCATTTACCAGGGGCTGACATGTGGCCAGAGATGCCAATTGGGTTTAGGCTTCAATGCAGTTTTAGGGAAGGAACATAGGCCCTGGGCACCTGATTAGCAGGAGCCCAGGGCACACTCAGTCAAAGAACATCAGCAATTCAGCAAAAAGTGGGGGCATACCATGCAAGAAAGAGGGCACTTTCTCACAGCTGTGCACACACCTAGAATTTAATCTCAGGTTCACATCATTGATTTGTGACAATTTCTGTCATTCGTGGAGTTTACAAAGAGTTCAGGAGGTCTCTTTGGAAGCTTATTGTACAGATGGAAAAGTCCTGCTGCTCTGTGTTTTTTTCTTTCTTACAATTCTTAATCTGCAGCCTCATGGTGTCCTGCTGCGGCTAATCTAAAAATACAGCCAGAGGAGGAGTTACATACAACATAACATAAGTATTTGTAAAGCGCATGTTCACCCAGAAGGGTATCTTGGCACTGAATAACAGATGTTAATTGTTACCCAATTCAATGGTACTCATTTTATCAACCTCAAGAGGATGAAAGACTGCGTGGACACGCCGGGATTTGAACCATGAGATTGCACACAGGCCCCTACAATGGACGCATTAGTCCAGCCACCCACCAGACCCGGCTAAGTACGGAGTCGGAGTCAGAATCTGAGGCAAGATGTAGACACCAGGAAATGTGCAGCTATTGCACAGATTGTGAGTAATGTGTAGGAGAGAGTTTATAATTGTCGCGCAATAGATCAGTGGGTTGAGGCACCTAATGCAGAAACCTGTGTCACCAAAATGTCTTAGTTCTACTCCTTACGTAATACCTCACTCACAGTAAGAGATTTTTTTTCGATTTCATCCATTAAAACAAAGACTGTTCCCCCTCGTAGAGATGTGAGCACTGCTGGGAAAATATCCCAGATTTACAGTTACATTTGTGATTCCAGCCAAATTTACATACGGGGACTATGCATTTCTTGGCCATGTTGGGTTACTGTACATCATGTGCCATTATAGATACAGGCCTGGGACAGTGCATTACATACTGTGGGGCTTATTTACAAACCCCTTGCGCCGCTGGTACGTCACGTTGCGTGACGTACCGGCGGCGCAACTTGCTGCCCGATATTTACAAGGACACATAAAGCCACCCTGCGTGGCTTTACGTGTGCTTGTAAATATCGCCCCTTCTCACTCATCACTTTACATGTTAGGAGCGTGACATGGGTGTTGCTGTGGGTGTTCCCACACAACACGCATGTATACACGCATGTATTCTGATGCATTTCCAGATTTCCGAGAAATCGTAAACCTGGAAAGGGGTAGCGAGGCTCAACAAGGAGAAATGTTTACATTTATCCTCGCTTTTTTCCTCTTTCAATGCGTGCTGCATTCTACTGCACGCATTGAAAGAGGAAATCACCTCAATTGATTGTTTTTGTGCAGGAAAGTGCAAGGGTGCCTGGCCCGGTGCATGGCAGCCCATTGTGCACCAGAGCAGGGGGAAGCACAGAGATGCGACATATTGTTGTAAATATGCCGCATCCCTGTGCTCTGAAAGTGGCGCAGCGCGGCGCAGCCAAATGGCTTGCGGCACGCACTGAGTCACTTTCATTGTAAATATGGCCCAAGGATCTTTGCGTCCTGACTTGTTTTTTTGCTTTACATACTGTGGTATTACGGATTATGGACTGTAATCAGCTTCACACACTGAAGAAACTGTACTGAAAAATTGCGATAACTGCCCTCCCTGCCATATTTTAAAGAAACTGTCCTGGAGCATAGTGATAACCGCCCTCCCTGCCATACTTTACACACTGGTGAACTAATGTGTGGAGACCTGCTGGCTCGGGTAGGGCCCCTTTCCTACTAAGGCACTGTGAAACCTCGCCTTGTCAGGCTGCGTGTAAGAAGTGTTTGTGGGGCCGGGTCTGCAAGCTCACGTCTTCTGGCGCCATCTAGTGGTACAGCCGGGTGAGACGCTTCATCAGTGATAAATAGAGCTGGACTTTTTGAGTCTCTATAAGTAAATGTCGAGGCACCAGAAAAAGAGCCAGGCCGGCTGAACTATGACCTCTCGCCTCACTTCTGATGGCCACACTGAAGTACTGGGATAGTTCATTCTCTTTCGTTCTGAACTGCCACCATAAACACTGCTACACTGTCTGTATAATTAATACATTGTGATGTGTAATCTATAATCTGGCCCCATTTTTTCAAATTATGTTGGGAGTCTAAAGTCCCGCAGTTATGCTATGTTATGTGCTGCATTGTGCTGACCTGGGGCGTACAAGATGCTACATTTCTGAGGGAGACATGGAAACTTTTGTGGACTTTCCAGTGGCCCTATGGAAATCGCCCATTATGTGAGACCGCACACCCAATAAACGGTGCCTGATAATTCCAATATCCCTAAGCATCTCTGGCAAGAAGGTTTTGTGCTCGGCTATCTACCTAAAAGCAGATCCAGTGATAACCTAAGGAGTGTTTGACGTTCCTATCTCGCTGAAGGATGGCTTCATGAGGCTTGAAGGCTCAGACATGGTGCAGGGAACCTCTACCCTCTATCCAACCACTTCACTGCCAGGGCCTGGCTCTCAAAATATATAGGGGAGTGAGTACCAAATAGGCAGTTAATGGCAGTCCCCGGACTTAAAAATCAAAAGAAAAATAGTGCAAATACTATGTTCATTTTTTGTACGGAAGGTGGAACCCCTGCAGGTGGACATTTTACACATTGAAGAAACACCGCTTTAAAGAACACTACTTCCCAAAGCATTAATAGCCCAGAAACCAGCTAACTCTACCACCACTGGTAGACTTTGAGCTTGTCTTTGATCCTGTACAGTGCTCCACTGCCTTTTGCCTGGGTTCTTTCTAAAGAAATACCACATACATACATACATACATACATACATACATACATACATACATACATATATACAGGAAGACTAGTGCCATGATAAAGAGTGGTAGCGAAACACATGGTCAAAAGAAAATGAGTGATTCTGCCAACCAAAAAGGAGTATTTTCCCATTTTCCAGCTCTCAGACCTGTTATTAGACATTGCCCTGTGTGTGTTTGGGGTCTTTCTGATCACTTTCTAGGGGAACCGAGCAAGAAAGAGGGTGGCCGAGGGAACTGCCTACCCACCCTGTATAATCTTCATAATGTCTCTGCTGACATTCCATTATCATTGGTAACAGCAGCTTGGCCATCACCTCCGCTGCCTTTAGCACCACACTGGAAACTAAAATCAGCTCAAAAATGTTCTGATCGGCCCCAAACTACAGGAGGCTGAGAGATGAAGGGAGCCGGGGGGCGCTGTTGGGTAGGCAGTAAGCTTCATTTGTAAAAGAATGAGTGCAGGTCACCCAATTTTGTTTTTTCAACAGAAGCTTGCATGTATCATTGCCAAATGCTGTGCAGAAGCTCGCATGCATCATTGGTGAATGCCGAGTAGAAGCTTGTATGCATCATTGCCACATGCTGAGGAGAAGCTCGCATGCATCGTTGGTGAATGCCGAGTAGAAGCTTGCATGCATCATTGGTGAATGCCGAGTAGAAGCTTGCAGGTATCATTACCACATGCTGAGGAGAAGCTCGCATGCATCGTTGGCGAATGCCGAGCAGAAGCTCGCATGCATCATTGCCACATGCTGAGGAAAAGCTCGCATGCATCGTTGGTGAATGCCGAGTAGAAGCTCGCATGCATCATTGGTGAATGCCGAGTAGAAGCTTGCATGCATCATTGCCACATGCTGAGGAAAAGCTTGCATGCATCATTGGTGAATGCCTAGTAGAGGCTTGCAGGTATCATTGCCACATGCTGAGGAGAAGCTCGCATGCATCGTTGGCGAATGCCGAGTAGAAGCTCGCATGCATCATTGGCGAATGCCGAGTAGAAGCTTGCATGCATCATTGCCACATGCTGAGGAGAAGCTCGCATGCATCATTGGTGAATGCTGAGTAGAAGCTTGCAAGTATCATTGCCACATGCTGAGGAGAAGCTCGCATGCATCGTTGGCGAATGCCGAGTAGAAGCTCGCATGCATCATTGGCGAATGCCGAGTAGAAGCTTGCATGCATCATTGCCACATGCTGAGGAGAAGCTCGCATGCATCGTTGGCGTAGGCCGAGTAGAAGCTCGCATGCATCATTGGCGAATGCCGAGTAGAAGCTCGCATGCATCATTGGCGAATGCCGAGTAGAAGCTTGCATGCATCATTGCCACATGCTGAGGAGAAGCTCGCATGCATCATTGGTGAATGCTGAGTAGAAGCTTGCAAGTATCATTGCCACATGCTGAGGAGAAGCTCGCATGCATCGTTGGCGAATGCCGAGTAGAAGCTCGCATGCATCATTGGCGAATGCCGAGTAGAAGCTCGCATGCATCATTGGCGAATGCCGAGTAGAAGCTTGCAAGTATCATTGCCACATGCTGAGGAGAAGCTCGCATGCATCATTGGTGAATGCTGAGTAGAAGCTTGCAAGTATCATTGCCACATGCTGAGGAGAAGCTCGTATGCATCATTGGCGAATGCCGAGTAGAAGCTCGCATGCATCATTGGCGAATGCCGAGTAGAAGCTTGCATGCATCATTGCCACATGCTGAGGAGAAGCTCGCATGCGTCGTTGGCGAATGCCGAGTAGAACCTTGCATGCATCATTGCCACATGCTGAGGAGAAGCTTGCAAGTATCATTGCCACATGCTGAGGAGAAGCTCGCATGCATCATTGGTGAATGCTGGGGGCGTTGAATACCAAGGCGGTCTACTCTTGATTTCAGCTCCTGGCTCTTTCATCCACCAACATGCTCTCCCTCCATATTATCTCACTCTTGCATCTTCTTTCTCATTGTTGCTTTCTCCCTTTTCACTGTTTTCCATATTTCCCTTCCTCCTTCTGCCCACACCCCATGATGCCTTTCTCTCTCTTTTTTGGCTTTACACTCTGATGGTTTAAAACGTGTATCAGTCTCTAAAAAGGAATGCAGTTGGGCCCGCCTGCAGCCACCAGCTTAAATTAAGCATCCTTACCTTGCAACCCACAAAGAAAATGCCAGAGTGGCTAGTCTGACCCTTTCTGCATTTTATCTCCTGCCTGAAGAACAGATACACCCTCTTCTCTACTACTGCAAGACACAAGTACCCCAGCCTTCTCCCTTCCCCATGACGTAGCACAGAAATATTACATATGACCAGAAAAAAGGGCCACAGGGTCAACCTCATCTCAGAGTCCCTGCCTCCTTTCTACCCAAAACAGTCTCGAAGTTAACTGTGCTTACCCAGAACGACACTGGCGTTAATCCAAGTCCATTTTAATGTCTCTTCTCCAATCCTTGGTACTTCTGCTGGGGTACATACATTACTATTTCCATCAGAGTGAAAGCTGCTTCAGAGCATCTCCAGTCTCTTGTCTGTAATTGTCGGAGGTTTCCACCACTAAAGGATGCTTACCAACTGCACTGTGTGCAGCTTCTGCTGTTTCACATTCATGCCTCTCCACACATAGCTTCCCTCGGACTATGCAAGAATATGGAGCCTCCACAGGCAGGACTTTACGCTTGAGCCCTGTGCCATCGTATTCACATTGATGGTATTGTAAAGTGCACACGTAGTTGAATAGCAGCGGAGTGCTGTACAGGCTCAAAGGCAGAGATCCAACCAGAAAGTGAATCTGGGTGGGAGGTCCTGGGATCTGCGTTGGGAGGTGGACTCCTTACTGTGTTGTGATGTAGTGTTCTTTATGTTCAATCATTTTTATTAACGGAATAAGCAAGCGATGAACACAGCTTACTGCCTACAGCTCAAAGCCGGCAGAGCGAAGCCCAATATACATTTCAATTCTTAACTTCACAACCCGGAGGCCGGGCATGACTATGTGCCGTGCGAAGGCAGTACTATAATTCCATTTTCAAAATGTTACTAAAAACCATCTATTTAACTAAACAAAATCCAAATAAAATACAAAACCAAAACAACAACCCCCTCCCTCCTCCCTGTTCCTCCACCCACCCACCCTCCTCCGCATCAGCTTCTGCTACGTAACACATACTAAGGCCTGAGAACCCTCATTCCTTTGTTGAGCCCAGTTACTGTATTCACGATGAGGTAGAACCCGGGGGCTCCAGGGGGATCAATCGCAGGATCTGCAGGTATTTTGGACACGTCACTTCTCTGAGATCTTTGGTAAGTAAGCCTAGGAAGGGCCTCCACACTGTTGGGAACTCCCGCCCCGTCCCTCCACTGTCATGGACATTCGTTCCATAGCTAGCAACTGCCAAAGTCTGTACACCCAAGCTCCCACCTCCGGCTGCTTAGTCGTGCCCCACGAAGCCAAGAGAACTTGTCTAGCTGCCAGAAGCGCCAGCGCTATCTGCCTGCCCTGCATAGTGCGCAGCGGGAAACTTTTCGCATGCGGGAGACCCAAAAGCGTATACTCTGGTGAGCGGGGTAGCGCAATCTGGAAAACTGCATCTATATCATTTAGGACTGCCGTCCAATATCGATGTAGTTTCGGGCAGTGCCATAAGAGGTGTGCTAGCGTCCCTGTCATTCCGCAGCCTCTCCAACACTGGTCTGTTTTGTTTTTGTTCCAGGCATGCACCCGAGCTGGAGTATAATACCAGTATGAGGTCACCTTGAATGCTGCCTCCGTGCCCGTCGTGCTGCGAGCAGTGTGGTGCGCCCTATAGAGAATGTACTCCCACTCTTTGAAGGTTAGGGGCTTACCCAGTTCTGTCTCCCATCGCACCTGAGCTTTCGTTCTGTGCTCCCCAGGACGCTCCTGCAGCAGCGCATATAGCTCCGAGATCAGCCGCCGGTCGTCCGTCTTACCCACCACCCAGCGCTCAAACGCCGAAAGGGGCCTTGACATGTGTGTACAGTTAGCAGGCTTAGTGACCCAGTGACAAACCTGCGCGTAAGCAAAGGCATCCTTCGCCGGGAGGTCATAATCTTCTCGCAGCTGTTTAAAGGGAATTACCCCTTCTAAGTCGAATAGAAACCCTGCCCTTTTACATCCTGCTTCCCGCCATCTGTGGAACACCGTTGAGGCTTTTCCTGGTACAAAGTCCGGGTTATCTACAATGGGGGTCATAGGCGAGGGGAAGGTCGTCCAGCCCTTTGCCACCGCCACTCTGTCCCAAACCCTGAGGGTAGGTGAGGTCACCGGAGAAGAATACAATCCCCATGCCCTGTGTTTCCGAGGCAGCCATAGCTCTCTCCAAATATTGATACCTGCCACTGTTTGATCCATAAAGTTCCAGTGCTTACTGGACTCCGGCCTGTTCCATTCAATGAGATACCGGAGACAGGACGCTTGATAGTAGCCTTCTATTAGTGGTAGTCCCAGGCCCCCTTTCGATTTCGGGCTAACCATCTGCTTCAGGGAGAGCCGGGGTTTCCGTCCCTCCCAGACGAACTTATTAATGAGGGATTGTAATTTCTTAAGCGCCCCTTGTGGTGGTGTTAGCGGGAGCATTTGAAATAAGTACAGGATACGTGGCAGGATCGTCATCTTCACCGCCGCTATCCTCCCGAACCATGCCAGCCGCAGCCGTGACCAGGCGTCCAGCGCCTTGGCCGTGTTTTCGAGCAGCAGGGCATAGTTCAGCGCCACCGTCCGTGCGATGGTCGGGGCAAGCCGAAATCCCAAATAAGTGATGTCGGTCTGCGTCCATTGGAAGGGGAAGTCCCTCTGCAGGGTGTCCACGTCAGCCTCAGGGAGCGACAGATTGAGAATCATCGATTTGCTCAGATTTACTTTGAATCCGGAGGTTGCCCCAAAGGACGCAAGTTCTGTCATCAGAGCAGGGAACGACAGCCGGGCCCGTGTCAACGAGAGAATGACATCATCGGCATATAAACTGATCTTATGCTCGTCAGCTCCGAATTTTAGGCCCACTATGCGTTGATTAGCGCGAATGCGTTGCGCGAAGGGCTCCATATAGAGCGCAAATAACAGAGGGGACAGAGGGCATCCCTGCCGTGTCCCCCGTGCTATGGGAAAGAATGTCGACCTATCTCCGTTAACTCGCACAAATGCCTTCGGGGCTTGGTAGATGCACCCGATCCACTTCAGAAAGTTGTCCCCGAACCCAAATCTGCGTAATACTCCGAACAGGTAGCCCCACCCCACGCGGTCAAAGGCCTTCTCCGCGTCGATTGCCAGCAGGAAGGCCGGCTTCCCGGAGCGCTGTATACTGTCAATGAGGTGTAGTAATCGCTTTGCATTATCCCCTCCTTGCCGTGTGGGAATGAACCCGGACTGGTCTGGGTCAATAATATCAGTCATAAGGGGGTTCAGGCGGGCTGCTAAAATTCCAGCAAACAGTTTTGCATCAATGTTGAGGAGCGAAATCGGTCGGTACGACCCGCATTCCTTCGGTTCTTTTCCGGGTTTCAAAATCACCGAAATCGCTGCCTCCGCCATTGTCGGTGTCACCGCACCGGTCTCGAGAAAAGAGTTAAACAATTTCGTTAAAAAGGGAGCCAGCTCCGCACAGAACGCTTTATAAAATGCTGCCGGGAAGCCATCCGGGCCCGGGGCCTTCGCTACCTTCAATCTCGCTATAGCCGCGATGACCTCCTCTACACGGATCTCCGCCTCTAGCTGTTCTGCCGCTACTCCAGAGATCGGAGTTATCTCGCTCATATCTAAGTACTCCTTTGGGTCTAGCGGCGGAGGGTCTTGTTCTGTGTATAGCTGCTGGTAGAAGTTTTGGAAAGCTTCCACTATGCGCGCATCCGTGGTGTGTTCCGTCCCCCTTGAGTCTCGTACCGCCTGAATGAGAGACTTGTGTGATTGCGCTCGAAGCCTATGCGCCAACATTCTCCCGCATTTGTCGCTACTAAGGAAAAATTTGTGTCGCAGCCGCAGCAGTGCATGCTCCGCTCTGTCTATATCGAGGTGCTTCAGCAGCCGTCTACGCTTCTCCAGCTCCCGCCACACTCTCTGTGCCCCTGTCCGCTTATGTATTGTTTCTAGTTCCCCTACCTCCCTTTCCAACTCTGCACGCTTTGCCCTGCGCATTGCATTGTACCTGGCCGCTATCGCAATAAATTCTCCGCGCACCACTAACTTCAGGGCTTCCCAGACCGCCGCCAGTGGAGTGGAACCGATATCATTTTCTTGAAAATAATGCACTATCGCCTCCCTCACTCGTTGACACTGATCTTCCGAGTGCAGCAAGCTTTCTCTAAGTCTCCACCCTGGTGGCAACGTACGCCTATACTGCACTGGTAGCAGAACGGTAAGTGGGGCGTGATCGGACAGTGTGCGCGGTTCAATAGTAGCAGAGCCCAGGCTAGACATTAATTCTGTAGAGGCTAGAAAGTGATCCAACCTCGCGTAAGTTTTGTGGGCAGCTGAGTAATAAGTATAATCCCTCTCCAATGGATGTTGTGCGCGCCATACATCATGCAACCCATGTTCCTCAAGCCACCCTTTGCCTACTGGGGACAGGGCCCCTGACTGGTGCACTCTTAGGCCCGACCTGTCTAACCCCGCCTCCATCACAAGATTCAGATCTCCCCCACCAAGATCGCTGCATCCTGCGAGGTGAGGACGTCCGACAATGCTGACAGAAGGAAAGACTCCTGTTTCTCGTTGGGGCCGTATATTGACCCGATAGTGAGATGCGTGTCGCCCCATTGTACTCTAAGGACCAGCAGCCTCCCCTTATCTCAGCTACAGTCGAGATCACCTTGCATGGGCACTGGGCCCCAATTAAGATAGCCACCCCGTTTTTTTTTGACGGCCCTGTAGACCATACCTGTTGGGGAAATCGCCTGTCGCGCATGCGTGCAGTGTCCTTGCCCAGCAAATGAGTCTCCTGGAGGAGACAAATGTCACCTCCTATATTCTCAAGAAGGGAGAGCACTGCTGCCCTTTTCACCGGGTTGTTCAGCCCCGAACATTGAGGCTCACAACCTTAAACTCCCTACCCATATCTTAGTCTTGAGTATGTTACTGCTATTCCTTTCATTAGGTCCCTATCTTGTCTCGTCCCCACACCACTCTTCATGGTAACACCCCCGTATGGAGTATCTATAAGCAGGCTGATGCGGAGATCCCCCAAACCCTCAACAAAAAACCATTTCCCCTTATAACCAACCCTTATAAAAACAAAAACCACCCTCCAAGAAAAAACCCACATGACGAAAGTCTGTCACAGTTGAAGAAAGTCAGGGGGTCGCAGCAGCTTCTCACGACCCTGGCTGGACGATCGTACCTCCACCAAGTCGCAGGAAACAGATGTGAAGATGGTGTAGCACACCAGTCCGTCCCCCCGGCCCCTCTCTGTTCGCCCGTCCCGAGAGTATCAGCCATCAAAATCTCCACGCATCTCAAGGGGTGACAGGCCTCGCTGATGTTTGAGAAAGGGTAGACAACACATCCTCCCTCTCCCTCTCTCTCATAGCTTGGTCAGGTTTCGTGGCCCACACCCCCCTGCCCACCCTCTGCCAGTCCCCAGGTTGCTTCCGACGTTGTGACCTGGGCAAGTCCACTTCTTCTGACGCCACTGCCTGTTCGAGCCCCAGCACCTCCACAGCTTCCGCAACCGACCTTATCTGTAGTAATTTCCCATTGTGTTTGAAAATGAGGCGAAAAGGATGCCCCCAGGAGTATGGGATCTTGGACTCCCGCAGATGCATGGTCACCTCACGGAAGGCTCGCCGTTTGCTGAGCGTAGAGGCCGCCAGATCCTGAAAGAGAGCCGGCCGATGACCCCTAAAAAGAGTAGGCTGAGAGTCCCTGGCCTGGCGAAGGATTCGTTCCTTCAGTTGGAAGTCATGGATGCATACCAGGATGTCTGATGGGGGCGCCTTCAGACCCCGGGGAAACCTACTCGGTGGACACGATCCATCTGGATGTCTGTCCCCTCACCTTCTCCCAGAAGCTGTTGGAACAGAGCCCGGACATAGGCCCGGAGGTCGTCCCCCTCCTCCTTCCACGGAACGCCTCGGATGAGGATGTTATTCCTCCGGGAGCGGTTCTCCAAATCCTCGGTGTGGGCCTGTAGGTCGAGGTTTTGCTCCCGGAGGCGCAGCATCTCTTGTTGTAGTTGGTGCATTTCTTCTGCCCTGCTGATGTCGTGCTCTTCCAACGTCGCAACTCGCTCCCCGACCTCATCCACGTCGCGCCGCACCTCTCTCAGGTCCGCCGCCAGCTGTGACTTGATTTCTTGGATGTCAGCCTTCATGGTCGCGAAAAGTTCAACCATGAAGGCTTTCGTTGCAGGGGTCTCATCGCCTTCCAGCTGGCCTGCTCCTGCCTCACCCGAGGTCCCAGGTTGCCCCATCGGCTTGGAGAGGGCATCCTTCAGCGCCTTATCCTTACGGCCCCGTGGCACTGCCATACCTCTCGTGCTCTGTTCCGCTGGGCTAGTCCGCTCCAACGCCGTCGCCCAGGATGCGGGATAGTCCACCACCTCTACTCACCGCCGCACCCAGCCAGCCCTTGCGTACTCTCTTGTGCCACTGCAGCTGGCCTCCTGTAGACCGGTCCGTAGATATCCCCTCCTCAGCCGAGCAGGGATGCGAGAGGCCTCGCGTACACCACCGCTGCTCAGTATGCCTCCGTCTCCATCCACTCCGGCCGCCAGCCAGCAGTTCTCCGCGGTCCCTGTCCGCCACCCTCACCTCCTTACTGGGTCGGCGGGCGCTCTGGCGCAGGCAGCCTCATCGGGGGGCATCCGCCCCAACTCTGGCTCTGATCTTTGCTGCGCCACAGGGCTTCGCGGTCACCGCCGGCACCTCCACAGCCCCTTTAGCCACCCGAGTGCTAGCTATCACACGCTGGGGCACCTTCCGCCCGGCCTGCCCTTGCTCTGCACAGTGCCCTGTGGGGTCCAGCCTGTAGTTGGCCCAGTCGGAGCCCTTGGCCTGCTTTGCCCAGCCGCAGCTCCTAGGGTTCCAGGCCGATGGTTCGCCAGGCCTGGTGATCTAGCACGGCAGCTCCTCTCTATCTCCCGGTGGGTTCCGGACGTGAGGGGCAGCCACTCTGGTACAGGCGCAACACCGCTGGGCGCCAAGCTCACCTGCTCCCGCTCTCGTGCCCCCTTAGCTCTGCTCCAGCCCGGCCTCCAGGCACCCCGAGGCCTCTCGGAACGGCGCCTCAAAATGGCGGCGACCCGTACTCCGCAGCACCGTCTCAGGGGTCTCTCCAGCCTCGCAGCTCTCCTCCCACCGCAACCGGGGCCGTCCCTCACCTCCGGAGCAGCGTACAGCGCCCCGCGGGGGCCGGTTAGCGTTCCCTGGCCTCACCCTTCCGTAGACGCCTCACCGCACCACATCCGAGCGTCGCAGCTTATCGGCCTCACAGGCTCCGTTCAGCCGGGCCCGCACCGCACCTCACTCTTGCCGATTTCGGACCCAGGGTCGCACCAGCATCACCCCCAGTCGATAGCGGGGACGTCCACTGCCACAGGCGGTCCGCTGATTCCCGGGACAGGCGCTAATACGAAGCTAAGTATCGGCGGTGCCGGAGGAACGCGATTCTGCGTCCTACCGCTCCGCCATCTTGGCCACGCCCCTCCCCTGTAGTGTTCTTTAAAGACAGACATCTTCAACTCCTTCCTAACTTGGAGCATCTGGAGAGATAATTCTCTGCCATTTTCCTACTGAGATGTTATTTCACAAGCACCAGATTCAGAAAACGCAACCGGAGCATGCAAATGACAGTAAAGCACTATGCAAATAAACTTAACATAATAAAGAACAGTCCAGCACAATCTACCCGCTCCCTGTACAAGCGATATAGGAAACAGATATGGTCTTAAGAGGCTGTTGTCCCAGTTCTCAGTTAATAGAGCCTGGTCACTGATTAGAGTTCAGCACTGGCCTGTTAGGCACCCTCCGGCTTATTATACTAAGAAGAGCGGTGGAGGTGGATGTGAGTTTTTGTGATGTTGGAGAGGCTGATGCCCCCTCCCCTGGACCTTCCAGCCGCGGTGTAGGGCTGCAAGTCCTAATGGAGGAGACCTCCTCTGCTACATGATGACTGGGAGGCACAATGGGGGCATTTAAGCTCGCTGTAATGGCTGCACATGAGTGGACAGTTTCCTTCATCCTAAAGTGCATTTCTAACTACATCTTCACATGTGCATCATGAACCTGCCCTTATAGTGTTTGTATGACTGCATTGTTCACGTTTCTGATGTGTATCCATGAAGTACTTTCAACCTAACTTTTCTGGGATGCTTATCAGTGGATTAGACCCTGCTCCTTTCCTCTCTGCTGACACTTTCTATCTCTTTCCATCCATCCATCTGGAGATCCATTCTCTCTCTCACTCCTTTGCTTCACTCACTCACTCACACTCTTACTCTTATGAGGCCCTTCCTGTGCCTGCTGATATTAGCCCCAGGGAGCTGAAGGAAGTGACAGAGGTGCCTGCAGCCCTCTCCCCCCGGGCCTGCAAACACCTGGCTGATGGAAGAAAGAGCCAGTGCAGCCCAGACCCATCCAAGGACCCATCTGCTCCTCCCAGTGATGCTGTCACTTGCGTGGATTGCCCTGGGACCAAGGCAGAGCATTTCTGGCAAAAGTGCAAAACAGTACAAAGTGAATACCAATTCCAATTCCAAAAGTCTTCATTTTGGTAATATACCATAAAAGAGAATACAAGCTGTAGGAAAGTAAAACTATAAGTAGGATAATGTAAACAGGGTGTGTGCTGAAAAGATTGAAGTCTCACACTGACACAGGGGAGCACATTGTGTCCATTTACATTAACAAACTATCGTAAGTGATTTGGGACAACACACATCAAAAATGATTATAACATTGCACGTGCCACGTGCCACCAACAGAGCTGTCTCTAGGTCCTCATCCCACTCATTTCATCAACTTGGGAAAGTTCAATCAATCAATCAGTAATCTTATAAAACGCGACTACTCACCCGTGAGGGTCTCAAGGTACTGAGTGTGGGAGTTTGCAGTTCAGCCAGGTTTTAAGGTCTTTCTGAATTGCGGCAGCAATGGTGATTGCCTGAGGTGCAGAGGCAGGGAGTTCCAGGTCTTTGCAGCGAGGTAGGAGAAGGATCTTCCTCCAGCCGTGGTCTTGGGGATCCGTGCGATGGTGGCCTGGGCCAGTTGGGTGGAGCAGAGATGTCTGGTGGGAGTGTAGAAGAAGAGGGGGTGGCTGAGGTATGCAGGTCTGGTATTGTGGAGGGCTTTGTAGGCATGCGTGAGGAGCTTGAAGGTAATCCTTTTGTTGATCGGGAGCCAGTGGAGGTCTCTCAGGTGACCGGTGATGTGGTTGCAGCGTAGGATGTTCTGGATGAGTCTGGTGGAGGCGTTCTGGACGGTCTCTAGTTTTTTTTTTGTTTTTTTTTTTTTTAAAGTTTCTGGGTATTGACGGCATAGAGTGCGTTGCTGTAGTCAAGTCAACTGCAGACGAGCACATGGATGACCATTTTCCTGGACTCGTGGGGATCCACTTGAAGATCTTACGAAGGAGGCGGAGTGTGTGGAAGCAGGAGGATGAAACGGCAGTGATTTGGCGGTTCATTGAGAGCGAGGAGTGCAGGGTGAAGCCGAGGTTACGTGCGTGGTCCGTGGGTGTGTGGGGGAATCCGAGAGTTGCAAGCCACCAAGAGTCATCCCAGGTGGAGCCCAGGATGAGGACTTCAATCTTGTCTGAGTTAATCTTGAGGCAGCTGTCCTTCATCCGTGTGGCGACTGCCTTCATTCCGTTGTGGAAGTAAACTAACGGCACCAAGTTTTACCTTTTCCATTAAACTTAGTTCTGTAGGAGAATACACAGCACTGGCTAAAAGTCACCATCATGACATAAGGACTAGTATAGAATGTATATTAGGGCTGCAGAAAAGTGGAACTATGTCAACCTTTGTGTAGGTTATATTGGGAAGCTATAGTGTAATGGAAGTTAATGTTTACCTGCATAGGGCAACATAGCTACAGTCCAGGCTGTGAAACCGCAGCTTCTGAAGTTGTAAACCTGTTTGCATAGGGTACCCATGCTGCAGCCCTATTTACATAAAGCCTGAACAGGGAAGTGTCCTGCAGTCTGACTTGCAAGCTGCTGCATGGTGAACTTAAGGGTCCTATGCCTGGAGTAGTTGTGCTTCCTTCCAAACCACGTAAGCTGCAGCACTGTGTACTCATAAGACATTATGCACAGGGCAGCAGTGCTGTCAACTGAAGTAGAAAGCTGCAGCCTGATGAACTGACATCACATATTCACAGACCAATGGTAGAGGTGGACAAGCCACTAAGGACTCAAGCGAGAAGCCCAAATCTGGCTAAGCTCGAGGTCCTCTCAGACGCTTAAGCCCAAAACGAGCCGAGCTTTCATTTCTTATGTGTGCCACCTATGGTCTAACCTTGTGCGACAAGAATAAAAAGAAAGCAATAAACTTTCATGTAAAAAAGAAGAAAGAGATGCCCATCTTTCCCCTCGATTGCACTATCTAATACCAGAATACCTTGAATCAATCAGGGCTTTCCCCCTTGAACAGTGTGTGATCCTAGGCACATATTTTATTTCAGTGTGCCTCCTTTTTCTTCATTATCACATGCTAGCACCTTGAAATTTGTGAGCTCAGGATGTGCGCTGTACAAAATCTCTCTGATTTGATTTGATGCACTGTAGTGTTGCTTCATATATAATAAAAATCTATGCCAAGTATGTGGTACACGATGACTGACGGCCTCATATTTCACTAGTAGCATTGTCGGCAGGGCTGGGGTGGGGAGGCATTAATGTTTCTAAATGCATGTTACAAAAAAACTATCACTTCTAAGAAATGTTTTCTGGTGTACTAAGTTAAAACTCTTCCCTCATGTAAAAGAAATACACTTTTTAGAAACTTAAAGAGACTCTTTTGTATCTTTACATGACGGTTTTTCACAAATTACATATTCATGGCTCGCCTCAAGCATGGACTCTTAAAGCCAAGCTAGACCCTTGGTTCGGCTCCCCTTGTTAATTTGTTGGCTTACCTACATCTCTAAGCAGTAGTGCTGCCATCTGCAATGAGAAGCCGTAGGTCTATGTGTTTTCTTGGGCATCTCAGCCATTCCGTGGCTCTGTGTGCTCGATAAGGGGGGGGAGGGGGCTCCTTCCCTGCATGTGGCAGCCCTGGTTCAGTGCTGAGAGGCCCAGGGGAGTTCACAACTCAGAGTTGAAGGCCCCCTCTCCTTGGTCTCACAGCCATGGTATAATTCTAGTACTGCTTCGCCCAGAGTAGGGGGCCCTCTCTCTTGCCATTGTGTAGTGCTGTGAGGCCCAGGGGAGGGGGGGGGGCTCCATTAGGCTTAGCAGTGATGGTGACCAAGACAGCAAATGAGGCACCCTCATGAGCAGGAGAGACAGCGTGGCTACTCTGTCCTCCACCCAACCCCTGACCTGTGCAAACTGAATATTCATCACCCCCACCTTCCCAGAAAATCTACCTCACCCTTTGAAGTGCGAGTTGTGAGGCTGAGTCACACCTCGCTGCTAAATAGTGATTGGATGGGGGAGGGACAACAAGAGGTGCACACAGCCTGGACCGAGATAAAAGTGAGAAGCATGCTGTGTGGTTTGTGGCCAACTGATGCAGGCCCCATGTGGATAAGGTGAATGTGGGGCCCTGGGCAGCTGCCCACGCTGCCCATGCCTAGCTCCAGCCCTGTCTGACTGGAGACAGGTCACAGGTCAAGTGCAGGGCTATTATAGGTAGTGCTTTCGCGCACTAATGGCCCTGCCAATCACAGAAGGGAGAGGGGAAGTTCTTTTGTGCCCTCATCCCCCCACCCTTGTCCCCCAATTTACCCCACTCGGAAATCTGGTGGGGATATATCCCCTGCGTCCCCCACATGTCCTACGCCCATGGTGCTGACAAAGTAGAAACGTCTCGTGTCTTAGTTTTACATGACGTGGCTCCAGCTTGTGGCCTCCTCCGTTGCACAGAGACCCACCCCCCCTCACCGTAGTCAGTAGAGGAGTTACATAACATAACCATCATCCAGGGGCCCCACAGGTCGCAGCTGCTCCTGGTCTGTTCGTTGCGACCCCTGGCACTGCTCTTGTGACCCCAGGCTTCCGTATTCACAAAACAGCAGGAACACAGACCACTTCTTCCTGATTCTACCCCTTCCATAAACAACAGCAGCCCAAGGCTGGGCCCAGCAGAAACCCTTAGATAGTTGCACTTTGAACCTGTTACAGTTTGTCTGGTCACCTAGCAACCCTCCTTCAGGCCCAGGCTTTGATGACTGGGTGGAAAGCACCTTCAGTGCAATGTGTCAGGAAGGACAGAGAGTTATAGCCTTCTCCAAGTTTACTTCTTAACTTAGACAGGGAGTGTGTGTGGGAAAACACTGGAAATATTCAAACTCTCTTGCTTAGCCCATGCCAGTGGCGGCTGGTGGATTCTCAAAGTGGTGAGGCGAAAAGTTTATACTCAAGTATAATGAGTGAGCAAGTGAAGTGAGCAAGCCCGTAGTGGAAAAGATGGGTGTGGGGGAGTTCTCCCCCCCCCCTGCCTGCAAGAAACTTTTGAAAAAAATGGATACAAATAGTGGATTTAACAGCACATATTTACTGCAAATTGTTGAAAAAAGGGGATCCAAATATAGTATTTTAAAGGACAAGTGTGAAGAAAACATTAGAAACAAGTCAAAAATTTCCCCAATCCAGCCTGCATTTGCTGTTGGTTGCACATCCACCTCCCGCCAATCGCTGTTTGCCCCGCTGAACTCAGTTGCACAGATCCCCTCCTCCCCTGACTCTGCTTTTCACATTTTTTTGGTACAGTTTTATATAGCGCCAACACGACCTGAGGGTAGTGGAGTGCTTTACGTTAGCACCAGTTACTTTTTTTGTACAGTTTTATGTAGCGCCATGTGGCGCGGTGGAGAAGCAGACAGGGACAAAACCAATAACCTTTGGAAGGCTTTATTAGCAAGTCAAATGCTGTCAGGATTGTCAGAACACAGTTTGTTAGCTATAAGGCTTCTTTCGGGGTCTTTTGTGGGCGGACGTCGTCTTCTCTCTCTTCTCCCAGAGAGTGCGGAAGTCCTCGACTTTCCGTCGCCACGGCTCACAGGGGGAAGATCTCACCGGATTGTCAGTGGCCCAAAAACATAAGGAAAAAAAGAAAAATACTCCTTAAGGAGGAGGCTCCGTTTGTTTAAGCAGTGGTCAGGGACGGGGAGTGAGGGGACTGTTCACCCGATACCAGCACCAATGTGGTTGTGCACTGAAGAGCAGTTACGCGCTCAACGTTACACCACCTAGCAAAAGCCCGTTGCGGTACTCAGTACCCTCCACCCTTGCCTCCCGTGGGAGTACCGGTCCCCTTTCCCCACACGGTCTCCACCCTGGCCCGTACCTTGTGGAGCCACGTCCCTCCAGGGATGCGGCAGGCGTCTGCGCGATGCTGGATGGGGTCCGGCTCCCTCTCTGGTTTCCGTCTGGAAAGGGTATTTGCGGGTCCTTGTTCCGGCGTCGCTTTCTCCCCGTCTTCGGACGTCGTCGGGATCGGCAGTCCTGGAGAGACGAAGAAGGTCTGTGCTCGCCCCTCTGCTTCCTCCGATTCCTCCATCCCCGTCCACGGTGTTCCGGATGAACGCGCCCTCCTTACCGCCTCTTCCGCTTTTAGCGAGAGCGGATTTCCTGATGCAGGCACGTGATCGGGGAGCGGATCCGATGAGAACCAGTCCTTAAAGGAACAGTGTATGTCTTGTCCTGCAGCAGCATTCTGCAAAAAGAGGAGGGGACAGGGAGACAGGTAAGGGGAGCCTGGTTCTGATCCTGTGTGTGGGGTATGAGCCTGAGGGAGTAGCGCTTCGTCACACACCCCTACCCCAGTCTGTTCACGGTCAGGGAACAGGGAAATGCGCAAAAGGAAGTCTGCGTTCCCCTTATCCGAGCCCTTGCGGTGGTGGATTTCGAATGAAAAAGGCTGGAGGGAGAGGAACCAGCGTAAGATTCATGGGTTGTTCCCTTTGTTTTGACTCATCCATAGGAGTGGGGCATGGTCGGTATAGAGGAGGAAGTGGGAACCCTCCAAGTAGTACCTTAGCTTGTCCACCGCCCATTTGATCGCTAGGCACTCTTTTTCTATTATTGGGTATCATTGCTCCCGAGGGTAGAGTTTGCGGCTTATGAAGAGGACCGGGTGTTCCACCCCCTCAGGTGAGATTTGGGACAACACCGCCCCCACCCCATGTTCAGAGGCGTCAGTCTGAAGTAAAAAAGGCTGTGAGAAATCTGGTGACCTTAGAATGGGACCGGAGGTGATAGCAGCCTTTAGGTCAGAAAAAGCCTTCTCGGCTTCAGGGGAGGGATGCAGTAGGTCTTTTGTCTTTACCTGTTTTTGTAACAAGTTGGTAAGAGGGGTAGCCATCTCGGAATACTGTGGAATGAAGCGTCTGTAGTATCCGAGGAGGCCTAGAAATGCCCTGACCTCTTTCTTAGTGGTGGGAAAAGGGGCTTGTGCTATCGCTTTGACCTTTTCTTCTTGTGGTTCGACATGTCCGTCCCCAAGAAGGTACCCCAGGTATTTAACCTTCTGGAAGCCGGCGCGGAATTTCTTCGCGTTTATGTGTAAGCCTGCTTCCTGAAGGGCCTGAAGGACCTGACGGCAGTGTTGTAGATGTATGTCCCAGGTGGGGCTGTAAATGATAATGTCGTCAAGGTAGGCGGACGAATATGTCTGGTGTTTGGACAATACCCTGTTCATAAGCCTCTGAAACGTGGCAGGTGCCCCGTGTAGACCGAAAGGTAGAACCGTAAATTCAAACAAGCCTGTGGGGGTCGAAAAGGCGGTTTTTTCTTGGTCCTGTTTTTTTAGGGGCACCTGCCAATATCCCTTTGTGAGCTCCAGGGTGGTTATGTACTGTGCCTTGCCTAGCTTTTCGATCAGCTCATCCACGCGAGGAAGGGGATAGGAATCACACTTGGAAATTGCATTCACAGCTCTAAAATCAATACAGAACCGGACAGAACCATCCGGTTTTGGCACTAGCACTATTGGAGACGACCATTCGCTCTGAGATGGCTTTATCACCCCCAAGGCGAGCATACTGTCGACTTCCTGGTTTATCACCTTTCTACGCGCAGCAGGAATGCGATAGGGTTTTTGTTTTATGATCTGACCGGGTGGTGTAGGGATGGTATGTTCTGCTAGAGAAGTCCTTCCCAGGAGATCCGAGAATAAGGGATCAAAAGGCCATAAGGTGTCCTGTAGTGTTTCTTTCTGTTTCTGGGATAGATCGGGGTTGACCACCAATTGGTGTAGAGTGGTCTCATGGGATATGACGGGGACTACTGTGTGTAGATCTTTGGGGAGTGGGCCTAACCTTTTTTTTAAAAGGTTGATGTGGTATAATTGAGTGCGTTTGGGTGTGACTTGTATACGGTAGGACGTCAGGCCTACTTTGGTCACTATCTGGTACGGGCCTTGCCATTCGGACCTGACTTTGGGTAGCGAGGATGGCAGCAGGACCAGGACCCAATCACCCACCTTTAAGTGTCTCCACTTCTTCCCCTTATTGTATAGGATTTGCTGTTTGACCTGGGCTTGTTCTAGGTTTGCGTTGGCAAAGTCACGTAGTTTCTGTAACCGGGTGCGTAGGCTTTGGGTATAAGTGAGGAAGGATCTGGTTTCTTCTTGAGTTTCTTGCTCCCAGACCTCCTTGGTTATTTCCAATAAACTACGGGGCTCCCGACCGTAAAGGAGTTGGAAAGGGGGGCAGCCGAGGCTAACTTGTGTCTGGCTTCGGATGACATATAGGGCCAAAGTGAGAAGCTTATCCCATTCCTTCCCCTCAACGCTCAACAATTTTTTTAGTGTCAGCTTCAGGGTAGCGTTGTAGCGTTCACACAACCCGTCGGTTTGGGGGTGATAGACCGACGTTTTGATATGTGATATATCAAGGGATTTACAAACCTGGGCCATTAGTTTCGAAACAAAGGGGGTTCCTTGGTCCGTGAGGATCTCACGGGGGAAACCAACACGAGAGAACAGTTCTAACAACTTATCGCTTATGTTTAGGGAGGTGGGGGTACGCAAAGGAAAAGCCTCGGGGTACCGTGTGGCATAGTCCACAACAACCAAGGCATAGAGGTTACCCTGCTTGGTTCGAGGCAAAGGACCAATTAGATCCATGCCTATTTTCTCGAATGGTGTACCAACAACCGGAAGGGGCTGGAGTGGAACTGCTGAGGGCTTGTAGGGGTTTTTCCGCTGGCACACCTCACACTCATGACAGAACTTAGAGACATGAGAAAAGAAACCTGGCCAGTAAAAGTGGCGTAACAGTAGTTGGGTGGTTTTTTGGGTGCCCCTGTGTCCTGCCAAGAGATGCGAGTGCGCGAAGAACAACACTTGTTCTCGGAAAGCTTGTGGCACGACCAATTGGGGTGTGTCTCCGTGGTTCCCTAACCTGTACAGGAGTTCGTTTGTGAACCCGAAAGAGGGGATAAACGGAGGGAGTATTCAGAACGGTTTGCTTTGCTTAGTCCCAGGCTGCTCTGAGGGTGGGATCGTTTTTTTGGTTGAACTTGAAACTCTTGTCTGAAAGCCAGGGGGCCTGAGTGAGGAAGTTTGGGTGAGCAGAGTCTTGGGGCTTTGTAAGTAGTATCCTGTCCCTTATCAATGGTAAGAACGAGGGGTTATCCTGCCCTATAATCAATTGTTCAGGGAGAGCGGGTAGAACACCGAGCTTGTCCTGGAGGGCCATTAGGCAGGGTAATGGGCAACTGTACTAAAGGATAGACCCGGATGTCCCTGTGAACACACCTAATAGGGACGTGGTCTCCAGTCAGGACAGTTGAGGGCTCTATTAGTGATTGAAGGATAACCGACTGGCGACAGCCGGAATCCAGTAACGCTTTTGCCCTTACCCCCTTCACAAGTACACTTACATAAAAACTGGGTCCCATTTCCTCGAGTACAGTATCGAGCGGGGTATTCAGCTTACGTCCATCGCTTCGTCTTGGGGCTTCTTACGGGGACAGCTCCTGGCAATATGGCCCCATTCCCTGCACTCAAAACATTGAGGTCCTTTGGTGGGGACAGGATCAGGACGGAAGTGGCGGGGTCTTATGGGCTCTGGGACAGGCCTCAGGGGTTTTCGGTCAGACTTGCTAGGGGGGCCAAGGGACCGTGAGGTTTTATCGCAGTCCCACGGTAGGGAGCGGGGTTGGGCCCTGTTAGACCTGGCACCATTGGCGTGGGTCTCCCTTCCATTTTTTCGCTGTTGTCTCCTCTGTTTTACTGGTGTTAGATGCTCTGGGCGCTGTGCCACTGCCATTCAGTGTCACAGCGCGAATGCTCCCTGTATAAATATGTCTATGTGAATTGGTATATCCCTGATTGGCTTATTTGGTTTACCTGTTAGTCCCTCGTAGTGTGGCCTATGTGTGCCCAGGGCTGGTAAACCAAATGCTGCTGGTGGGCCTGCAGCACTGATGTGTGCCACCCACAGAAGCAGCTTGTAAAGTGTGTCTCAGACCTGCCACTGCAGTGTCTGTGTGCAGTCCAGAACTGCCATCTTGGCTGTGAAGTGCACTCACTTCCCAGGCCCTGAACCTTCCCTTAGCATCCTGTAAGTCACCCCTATGGTAGGGTGCCTTGTATGTGTAAGGCAGGACATGCCTTGGTGTGTGTAGCATGTCCTGGTAGTGAATTATGCACCATTTCGTTTTTCACTACTGTAAGGCTACCTGTTCCTCATAGGCTAGAATGGGCAGTTTGACTATTACATGCTATAGTCCTAACTGACCCCAGGAACATGGTAGAAAAACGAATTTAGTATGCCTGAGCTCAGAATATTAAAATACACCTTTTAGTGAAGTTTATTTTTATATTCTGTGTTTGAAAATACCACTTTTAGAAAGTAGGTATTTTCTTGCCTAAGCCTTCCAGTGTGCTCTGCCGTTATGTGTATTGGCTGTCTGGTTTTAGAGGGGCAGGACAGGCTGAGTCAGACCTGGGTTGAATAGAGAGATCTGCATTTAGAGTGTGGGGAGGGGTGGCTCTTTGATCTGAATAGGGCTGTGCCTGGCAAGGTGAATGCTGGCTCCACCTCCCACTGTGTGTCTGCTAGCAGACCCCTCTTTCTGAAAGGAAGGATGCCGCCTGGTAAACAAAGTGCTCCAGGCCTGAGCAGAACTGGTTCTGGCTAGGTTCAGGGACTGGTAGCTTCAAGGATCAAAGGCTTTTTGGGTATAAATGTCTGTGCTCAAACCCCTACTTTTGTATTGCTTTTGGATCTGGAGAGGAAACTCTGTCCGTGCCACTGGAGGAATCTGCAGGAAGTGACTGTCCCTGTGCTGTGTGTTGTTTCTTGCACTGGCCTGCAGCAGTGACCACTGGACCTTGAAGAAGAGGAAAAGGCACTCTTGAGAGAACTTTTATATTTGTACAGCAATCACCCAAGGGCTAGGAAAAGAGCTAGCCTCCTGCTGGAGTCTCAGGCACAACAGACTCCACCACCAACCTCCTGCTTCCTCCCTGCGAGGACTGCTATCTGCTGAGGAGGCTCCTGTGAGTTCCAGGGCCTCTAGTTTGCATCAGAGAAAAGAGGGTAAGAAATCGACGCTAACGCATCTTTGCGGGCCGCTGCAGTCGAGAGCGCTGGGAAAATCATCACGCTACTGCCGCCGAGGGCCCGCAACCCGAAACCATCGCTGACGCCCCTTTGCGAGCCGCTGCAGCCGAGACGCGCTGGAAAGATCATCGCGCTGCTGTCGCCGCGCACTCGCAACCCTTAAAGAAATCATCGCTTTGAGACATCGCAGTGCGGACGCCGTGCGTTCGCCACTTTGATCGCATCGCACCGAATTTCGTCGCTCCCTCACGGAGCATCTTGTCTTCGCATCGCAACACGATCGCACAGCGCAACAGGATCACCGCATCGACTTCTCCCTCGCGGCAAGAAAGTCATCGCATCGGCGGTCCAGCGTGCAGAAGTTTGTCGCATCGTCTCCGCACGCATCCCGCAGATCGGCGCATCATCCTCCCTTGCGGCAAGGATTTCAACGCATCGCCGGCCTCGCGTGCCGAGAATCATCGCTACAGCTTATTTGCGACACTTTGTTGGTTTTGCTACTAAACCCAGGTACTTTGTGAAAGAAAGGGTCGCAGAGACCACTGCTTTGAACTTGAACCTTATTTTTGCAACCTTTGAACTATTTTTGACAGCCCTTCAACAGCTATCCTATTTTTGACAGTATTGTGGCTTTTACAGTTATTGGTCTTGTGATAAATCTGCCTATATATAAAGATACTTATTTTTTATAATAACTACTTGTGTGGTGTCCCTTTGTAGTGTTCCTCACTGTGTTACTGTGTATGATCCTAAATGCTTCACACCCTGCCTCTGAGATAAGCCTACCTGCTCGTGCTACGTTACCACAGGGTTGAGCAGGGGTATTAAAGAGGGTAGCCCTCTCACTCTGACTTAGGAAGAAGGGTCCCTACTTGGACAGTGGCCAGCCATTGCCAACTAGAGACCCCCATTTCTAACATTGGTGGTCAGCGGTGAGGATCTGGACTTGCATTTATGATCGCATACAGTAATTATAGTGTACACTACTAGTGAGTGCAGACCATAACGTACCGCATACGTTTTTTGAGAATTTTTTTTGCTCCTATATTGTGATTGATATTGCCGGTGATTTTTCACCCGCGCACATTTTCTGAGAGTTTTTGGGATCCTATATTGTGATTGATATTGCCGGTGATTCTTCACCCGCGCCCATTTATTGAAAGTTTTTTGATCCCCTATTGTAATTGATATTGCCGGTGATTTTTCACCCGCGCACATTTCTGAGAGTTTTTGCGATCCTATATTGTGATTGATATTGCCGGTGATTTTTCACCCGCGCCCATTTATTGAAAGTTTTTGATCCCCTATTGTGATTGATATTGCTGGTGATTTTTCACCCACGCACATTTCTGAGAGTTTTTAGGATCCTATATTGTGATTGATATTGCCGGTGATTTTTCACCCGCTTACATTTCTTGAGAAGTTTTCTTCTGTCCTTTATTGATATTGCCAGTTATTTCTACAATGGGCAAGCCCAGATCCAATGCCTCAGAGGATCTCTCCTGGGAAGAAGAGAAAATAGAAACCTACAATGCCAAGCAGCTCAAATATTTTTGCAAGCAGTTCACAGTCCCTATCACAGGTCACACTAGAAGGGAGGAGTATTACAAGGCGCTGAAGGCCTGGCTAGAAGCCAGGGAGGCCCCTAAGGATCTAGGAGAGCTTGTGGAGGGAGGAGAGCAGCAGGGCGATGTAGTAGACTTAGTAGGAGATCCAGCCCTTTCCAACCCGGGCTCTAGTGTGTCCACTAAGGGTCTGTCCCCAGAAGAGCTGGAGGACAGGGAGAGAGATAGGCGGCATAATATGGAGATGGCTAAGCTTAAAATGGATGGTCACCGGGACCTAGAGAACAAGAAGTTAGAAATTGAGATTATGAGGATGAAGCTGGAGCATGAGAGAGTATTGAGGGAGTTGGAGATTAAAGCTAAGAGCATGGAAATCTCCCCTCTGGTGGCAGCGTACCTGTAGTGCACCCTGAGAGTAGGGTGTATATACCCAAGGAGGTTATTAAAGATTTCCACAAAAGTGAAGATATTGGGCAATGGTTTGCCGCTTATGAATTAGCCATGGTGTCCCACTGGGTCCCTGAGAAGGATTGGGGAGCGGGGTTGTGGGGACGCTTTGTGAGTGAGGGGAGGGATACCTTGTTGGACCTGCCCCCAGAAAGTAGGATGGTTTATGCCCACATGAAGGAAGCGTTGATGACCCGCTATGGTTTGACCCCTGAGATGTATAGGCAGAGGTTTAGGGTCTGTAAGAAGCTAGAGGGTACCACGTGGGTTGAATATGTGTCCTTTTTTTGCAGAGCCATGGAACGCTGGGTAAAAGGTAGCAAAGTAGAAACTTTTGCACAGTTTTATGATTTGATTGCATGGGAGCATTTATCTAGTAATTGTTTTCCTGAGCTACGCCAGCACCTAATTGATTGCAAGCTGACTAACCCTAGGAAGCTTGCTGAGGAGGCGGACCGCTGGGTGAGCACCCGGGTCCGCAAGGGTCCAGTGGGAGACGTCGCCAAAGGTGGGCAGGGTCCCCAGCAGAGGAGTGGGGGGACAAGGGTCAACAGAGGGAGTTCCACCGAGGGCCCCAAAGTAATCCCCCAGGGAACCAAGCAGTGGTATCCCAGCCCCCACAAGAAAGGAGGACCGGGCCCCCAACAGGTAGGCCTGTTCCCAGGGGGCCCCCCACGTGTTACAACTGTGGTCAAGTGGGCCACAGATATTTTGATCCCCAGTGCCCCCAAAGGGGGGCCAGTGCACCCCCCCGTGCACCACCCCGCCACATTGCTAGTGTAGCCCTGGGAGAGGAGGAGATGGGTGCCCAAGAGGGGTGGGATCCCGTAGAGTTGACCCTTGTCTCATTAGGGGACTTTGAGATGGTCCCCAAGCCTGCACTGCCTGCTAACACTAAGAAATACAGGCAGTGGGTGACCATCAATGGCCATAGGGTGGAGGCTCTAAGAGACACAGGGGCCAGTGTAACTGCTGTCAGCTCCCGGTTGGTGTCCAGAGAGCAGGTTGTCCCTCATGCATTCTACCCAGTAGTGTCCGCCGACAACTCAGAGAGCCAATGTGAGGTGGCTCAGGTTCCCTTTGAGTGGGGGGGTCTCAGGAACTCTTCAGGTAGCTGTGAGGCCCGCCATGCCTGTAGACTGTCTCCTGGGCAATGATTTAGAGGACTCCCCGTGGGCTACGGTGGAGAGGAAGGCTCACTTAGAGATGTTGGGTCTGCCTGAGTGGGCGTGTGCTACCACTCGGTCCATGGCAGCCAAGGAGGGTGTTGGAAAAGGATCTGGAGCCTGAGAGTAGGGCCCAGATCCCTGCCTTAGAGAGAAGGGGCAGGGGGCACGGGAAGCCGGCCGCCTTGGTTCCCACGGCCCAGGAAGGAGCAGACCCTGAGGGGGATGCCCTGGAGCCTACCGGGGAGCAGATCACCGAACTGGGGGACCTGCCTGAGCTGACCCATTGGCAGCAGGAAGGGGGACCCACCAGGGAGGAATTTTGTGAGCAGCAGAGAGGTTGTCCCTCTCTTGAGGGTATGCGGCGACAGGCTGCAGCCCAGGCAGAAGGTGACATGTCTGGTTCACATCTGTTTTTTGGGGAGAACAGTCTCCTGTATAGTGAGCCTAAGGTTGCTGAGCCAGGGTCAGCCCGTGTGCTGGTGGTACCCGAGTGCTTCAGAACCTTCCTACTGGGGTTGGCTCATGACATTCCATTGGCAGGACATCTGGGGCAGACCAAGACCTTTGAGAGGCTGGCCGCCCACTTTTATTGGCCCCAGATGCACAAGAGTTCAGACACTCATTGCAGGACCTGTGAGACTTACCAGGCAAGTGGGAAGAGTGGGGGGAAGATCAAGGCCCCACTCCAGCCCTTTCCAGTTGTGAGTACCCCATTCGAGCGAGTACCCCATTCCCCAGACAGGTGGTGTCTGACAGGGGACCAACTTCATCTCCCAGTACATGAAGTCTCTGTGGAAGGAGTGTGGGGTAACGTATAAGTTCACCACTCCTTACCACCCCCAAGGTAATGGTCTGGTTGAAAGGTTCAACCGGACCTTGAAGGGCATGATCATGGGCCTAGAAGAGCCCCTGAGGCGTAAGTGGGACGTCCTCTTGCCATGCCTGTTGTTTGCCTACCGTGAGGTGCCCCAGAAGTCCTTAGGGTTCAGTCCCTTTGAACTCCTTCATGGCCACCCGGTTAGAGGACCTCTGAGTCTGGTCAAGGAAGGCTGGGAGCAATCTCACAGGAAACCTCCTCAAGATGTATTTAGCTACATGTTGGCCTTCAGGAACCAGACTCGGCGTTTCAGAAAAATTGCTGAGGCAAATCTGGAAGCCAGCCAGGAAGAAATGAAACGTTGGCACGACCAGAATGCCACTCTGGTCGAATTTCAACCTGGTCAGAAGGTTTGGGTACTGGCCCCAGTGGAGCCTTGTGCGCTCCAAGATAAGTGGACCGGTCCATTTGAGGTGGTGGAGCGCAAAAGTCCGGTTACCTACTTGGTGGACTTTCAGTCTCCCAGGAACCCCTTGCGGGTCCTGCATGTGAACCGCCTAAAGCCCCACTTTGAGAGGTCTGAAGTGGGCATGCTTCTTGCCACAGATGATGGGGTTGAGGAGGAGAGTGAGCCTCTCCCTGACCTCCTGTGTGCAGAAGAGAAGGATGGGTCAGTGGAGGGTGTGATCCTCTCCACCACACTGACCCCTGAGCAACAGAGAGATTGTCACCACCTGTTGGGGCAATTTTCTGATTTGTTCTCCCTGGTACCTGGTGTCACTGATTGGTGCATCCATGAAGTGGATACCGGGGACAGTTCTCCTGTCAAGCACAAGGCTTACAGGGTAACTGACAGGGTCAGGGCTTGCATTAAGGAGGAGGTCTCCAAAATGTTCGCCCTAGGGGTGGTTGAGTCCTCTAGCAGCCCCTGGTCCAGCCCCGTGGTCTTGGTACCAAAAGCTGCGACGCCTGGTGCCACTCCTGAACTTAGGTTCTGTGTGGACTACCGAGGTCTCAATTCGGTCACCAAGACCGACGCGCACCCCATCCCCAGAGCTGATGAGCTCATAGACCGGTTAGGGGCTGCCCGGTACCTCAGCACGTTTGATCTGACGTCTGGGTACTGGCAGATCGCCTTAACTGATGGGGCAAAGGAGAGGTCAGCATTCTCCACACCAGATGGGCACTACCAGTTCCGTGTGATGCCCTTTGGGATGAAGAATGCCCCTGCCACCTTCCAGAGATTGGTCAACCAGGTGTTGGTTGGGCTGGAGGCTTTCAGTGCCGCCTACCTGGATGACATTGCAGTGTTTAGTTCCTCCTGGGAGGACCACTTGCGCCACCTCTGGGAAGTGTTGATGGCGATGCGCAGAGCAGGCCTCACAATCAAGGCCAGTAAGTGCCAGATTCGGCAGGGTTCTGTGGTGTACTTGGGACACCAGGTGGGGAGCGGCCAGGTGGCGCCCCTGCAGCCCAAGATTGAAACCATCCTGGCTTGGGAGCCCCCAAGGACCCAGACCAAGGTGAGGGCCTTCTTAGGACTCACAGGTTATTACAGGAGGTTTGTCAAGGGGTATGGCAACATTGTTGCCCCCTTGACTGAGCTGACTTCCAAGAAACGGCCAAAAATTGTGAACTGGACTGACACCTGTCAGAAAGCCTTTGATGCCCTCAAAACTGCTATGTGTACAGCACCCGTACTCCAGGCGACCAATTTTGCTAAGGAATTTGTTGTCCAGACAGACGCTTCAGAGCATGGGGTGGGGGCCGTTCTGTCACAGATAAATGAGGAGGGACTAGACCAACCTGTAGCCTTCATCAGTAGGAGGTTACTTCCCGGGAACAGAGGTGGAGTGCAATTGAGCGTGAGGCATTTGCTGTGGTCTGGGCACTGAAGAAGCTAAGACCCTACCTGTTTGGGACTCACTTCCGGGTTCAGACAGACCACAGGCCCCTCAGATGGTTGATGCAGATGAGGGGTGAGAATCCCAAGTTGTTGAGGTGGTCCATTTCCCTACAGGGTATGGACTTCACGGTGGAACACCGCCCTGGTACAGAACACGCCAATGCTGATGGTCTGTCCAGATTTTTCCGCCTTAGCGATGAGAACTTCCAAGGGGATGGGTAGTTCTCCCCACATTTCAGCTGGAGGGGACGTGTGTTAGACCTGGCACCATTGGCGTGGGTCTCCCTTCCATTTTTTCGCTGTTGTCTCCTCTGTTTTACTGGTGTTAGATGCTCTGGGCGCTGTGCCACTGCCATTCAGTGTCACAGCGCGAATGCTCCCTGTATAAATATGTCTATGTGAATTGGTATATCCCTGATTGGCTTATTTGGTTTACCTGTTAGTCCCTCGTAGTGTGGCCTATGTGTGCCCAGGGCTGGTAAACCAAATGCTGCTGGTGGGCCTGCAGCACTGATGTGTGCCACCCACAGAAGCAGCTTGTAAAGTGTGTCTCAGACCTGCCACTGCAGTGTCTGTGTGCAGTCCAGAACTGCCATCTTGGCTGTGAAGTGCACTCACTTCCCAGCCCCTGAACCTTCCCTTAGCATCCTGTAAGTCACCCCTATGGTAGGGTGCCTTGTATGTGTAAGGCAGGACATGCCTTGGTGTGTGTAGCATGTCCTGGTAGTGAATTATGCACCATTTCGTTTTTCACTACTGTAAGGCTACCTGTTCCTCATAGGCTAGAATGGGCAGTTTGACTATTACATGCTATAGTCCTAACTGACCCCAGGAACATGGTAGAAAAACGAATTTAGTATGCCTGAGCTCAGAATATTAAAATACACCTTTTAGTGAAGTTTATTTTTATATTCTGTGTTTGAAAATACCACTTTTAGAAAGTAGGTATTTTCTTGCCTAAGCCTTCCAGTGTGCTCTGCCGTTATGTGTATTGGCTGTCTGGTTTTAGAGGGGCAGGACAGGCTGAGTCAGACCTGGGTTGAATAGAGAGATCTGCATTTAGAGTGTGGGGAGGGGTGGCTCTTTGATCTGAATAGGGCTGTGCCTGGCAAGGTGAATGCTGGCTCCACCTCCCACTGTGTGTCTGCTAGCAGACCCCTCTTTCTGAAAGGAAGGATGCCGCCTGGTAAACAAAGTGCTCCAGGCCTGAGCAGAACTGGTTCTGGCT
Organism: Calotriton arnoldi; assembly: GCA_963921515.1. Lineage (NCBI taxonomy): Eukaryota > Metazoa > Chordata > Amphibia > Caudata > Salamandridae > Calotriton > Calotriton arnoldi. The sequence goes on along the minus strand of CAWUFW010007811.1, from coordinate 776,663 downwards.
AGGTTCAGGGACTGGTAGCTTCAAGGATCAAAGGCTTTTGGGTATAAATGTCTGTGCTCAAACCCCCTACTTTTGTATTGCTTTTGGATCTGGAGAGGAAACTCTGTCCGTGCCACTGGAGGAATCTGCAGGAAGTGACTGTCCCTGTGCTGTGTGTTGTTTCTTGCACTGGCCTGCAGCAGTGACCACTGGACCTTGAAGAAGAGGAAAAGGCACTCTTGAGAGAACTTTTATATTTGTACAGCAATCACCCAAGGGCTAGGAAAAGAGCTAGCCTCCTGCTGGAGTCTCAGGCACAACAGACTCCACCACCAACCTCCTGCTTCCTCCCTGCGAGGACTGCTATCTGCTGAGGAGGCTCCTGTGAGTTCCAGGGCCTCTAGTTTGCATCAGAGAAAAGAGGGTAAGAAATCGACGCTAACGCATCTTTGCGGGCCGCTGCAGTCGAGAGCGCTGGGAAAATCATCACGCTACTGCCGCCGAGGGCCCGCAACCCGAAACCATCGCTGACGCCCCTTTGCGAGCCGCTTCAGCCGAGACGCGCTGGAAAGATCATCGCGCTGCTGTCGCCGCGCACTCGCAACCCTTAAAGAAATCATCGCTTCGAGACATCGCAGTGCGGACGCCGTGCGTTCGCCACTTTGATCGCATCGCACCGAATTTCGTCGCTCCCTCACGGAGCATCTTGTCTTCGCATCGCAACACGATCGCACAGCGCAACAGGATCACCGCATCGACTTCTCCCTCGCGGCAAGAAAGTCATCGCATCGGCGGTCCAGCGTGCAGAAGTTTGTCGCATCGTCTCCGCACGCATCCCGCAGATCGGCGCATCATCCTCCCTTGCGGCAAGGATTTCAACGCATCGCCGGCCTCGCGTGCCGAGAATCATCGCTACAGCTTATTTGCGACACTTTGTTGGTTTTGCTACTAAACCCAGGTACTTTGTGAAAGAAAGGGTCGCAGAGACCACTGCTTTGAACTTGAACCTTATTTTTGCAACCTTTGAACTATTTTTGACAGCCCTTCAACAGCTATCCTATTTTTGACAGTATTGTGGCTTTTACAGTTATTGGTCTTGTGATAAATCTGCCTATATATAAAGATACTTATTTTTTATAATAACTACTTGTGTGGTGTCCCTTTGTAGTGTTCCTCACTGTGTTACTGTGTATGATCATAAATGCTTCACACCCTGCCTCTGAGATAAGCCTACCTGCTCGTGCTACGTTACCACAGGGTTGAGCAGGGGTATCAAGGAGGGTAGCCATCTCACTCTGACTTAGGAAGAAGGGTCCCTACTTGGACAGTGGCCAGCCATTGCCAACTAGAGACCCCCATTTCTAACAGGCCCTATAAAAAGAAGTGGCCATATCGACGGCCTGTTCGGCTGTGAGGTGGTTATGTTGTTTGAGCCAACGCTGTATGGGGAAGGGAAGGGCTTCTAGGAACTGCTCTAGGCAAATCAAGGACATGATCTCCTCTTTCGTGTTGCTTTCCGGTTTCAACCATTTGTCCGCAGCGGCTTTTAGCTTGAAGTACAAAGTCTTTGGGTTGTCGGCGGCCGTTCCTCTTTCTTTCCTGAAGCGTATTCTGTACGCTTCGGCGTCCATTCCTAGATGGTCCAGAATGATACCCCTTACCTCTGGGTAGGGTGTGTTGCCGTTTGCATTTGCCACTTGGTAGGCAGCCTGCGCTTCACCAGTGAGGAGGGGGGCCAAATAAAAAGGCCATTTATTCTCTGGCCAGCCTGACGCTCAGCAGCCCTCTCGAAATTAAGCAAAAATGCGTCAGGATCCTCCCCGGGCAGATATTTTTGTAACGACACATTCGGGCCGCTCCCAGTGCAAGTCTGTAGTTGCAGGCGTTCGTCTGCCCCTTTACGGATGCTTTCTGAGTGGTTCGCCATGGAGTCCCTGAGCAGCTCCCTGTCTGCTTGAGCTGAGGTCATTTGTTTCTCTACCGCTGTAGGAGAGTAGGATCTGCCTCTTATGTTGCCCCCACTTTTTTTCTGATGTTTACACTGGTTTCTGGCTATAGTCTGGCTGGGTCCCTGCTAATCAGGGCCCCAGCCTCTCTGTTCTCTCTAAAGGACTTGGAGTGCACTCTAGGTGCACTAGTGATTGGATGCTGTGGTTCCTTATGAGTCCCTAGTATATGGTACCTTAGGTGCTAAGGGCATAGGTACTTCACAGGCCTACCAGGGGCTGCAGCATGTATTATGCCACCCCTGGGAAGCAGACTAAATCTGACACCACAGGCCTGCTACTGCAGCCTGGATGAGGAAGTGCTAGCACTCCTCACTGAGATATAGGTCCCCTATATCTCTCCTGCACACACATATAAACCTATCAGTCACCCCTAAGGCAGGCCCTATCAATCCTGAGGGCAGGGTGCTTGGCTTCTATGTGAGGGGGTGCCTCTGCCTGAGCAGGGCCCCTCTGCAGCTCTCAGAGTCCATTCTCTGGTGCTGTTTGTGGATGCGGTTAAACCATATACTTTTAAGTGCATTATATCCTCGCGGTAAAATGCTAACTTTGGAATGGCTGCATCGAAACATGTCGTGTTTGGTGTCAAACATCTTGGAATACTACCCCCCGCCAGTCCTGGCGGGGGGGGGGTAGCATTCCACCCTTCTAGAGGGATAGACATATACCTACTGTGGAAACGCAGTAGAATCCTGCAGAGCCCTGGCATCACAAAATGGATGCCACCAGTCACAGACACTGGGCTGCCCTCCTGCTGATGACCAACACTCGCAGTGGAGGAAGCCCAACAATAGATATCCTGTCCCAAGGGGTGTGACCACCTCCCAGACAGGGTTTAGTGTATTGGGGCTGGGTGGGTGCACTCTTAGAGTGCTTTGAAGTCCTGCACTGGGGGAGCAGAAGGCTCCTCTGCGCATACCCCAGTTCAAACCGGCTCAGGGGCTACCTGCCCCTGCTCTGGCGCGAAACTGGACAAAGGGAAGTGGGTGTAGCCGCCCACTCCCCTGACCCTCCCATAGGTAGGGTCATAGAGCTAGTCCCTCCCTTTCTTTTAGGATAAGAGGGGGAACCTGTGCATTGCACCCTAGATTTCCCTGGACGATGCTCTGAAGACGAATCCCGGACCTTCGACGTTCCACTACCTTTGGAAGACTGAAGAATCTCCCTTGGAGTCAAGGAGTGACTCCCCTGCTTGGCAGGCACCAAAAACTACAAACGACGGTCGCAAACTACACCGCTCCCGCCGGAGTCCGAAGTCCCTGCAGCCCAAGAAGTGGATTTCCTGACTTCTCAAAGGCCATCGTGAGTCCCCAGCGAAGCTGAGGCCAGTGGACCCCAAGAGTAACGAGGAACCGCGATCCCTGGGTACCGTGCACTATTGTCAAGTGCAACCCCTTCACAATGTTTCACGAACTTGTGCTTTGGACCACGTGTGGTCCTAGCCTCCAGCAGGAATCCCTCCGAAGATCAGAGGCCTACCACGTCCCGAGAGACCGTGGGCCCCTGTGAGCGAATCCTCCCGAGGCGTCTTTGCAATCCCTTGCCAGCTGGCTTGTGGGTCCCCAGAAGACCTTCTAAAGAAACCAAAGGGCTCCCCTGGTTGCTCAAGGCCTGTCCTGACTTACCCTTGCTGAGTGAGTCCCCCAGACGTTGCTGGTCTGCGCCATTGCCTCTTCACACTTTCCCCGAGACTTGCTGTTACCAAGGCTTGTTGGCTCCGATCGAGTCGCCGACACCGTAGTAAGCTGCAGACCTTGTGGGACTCACCGAATCCAGCTCCTGGTTGTCGTCAACACCTCCTGGACCTCGTGGCTGAAGAGTCAAGGCACCCGCGAACGACCTGAATCTTGCAACGACGGTGGGCATCCATCTTCCTTGCCCCGAGTCACTGCCAAGTGACTTTGAACACTGTCCCCTCTGCTTTCAGGTCTTCCATCTTCCGAATCCAGGCTTGGATTCCTCCGGACACTTCTCCTGTGGCCGCAAGCAGCAAGTCTTCACTGGCTCCCATTGAAAACTACGCCGCGACCCGATACCAAAGAACACCTATGCACCCGGCTCCCCTGGGTGAGGTAACTTCAGCACTACGGTGCTCCTGTGGGTGTGGGCCCTAGAACTACTTACCCTGTAAGTGACTTGCTTGTAGCTTCCCTCGAAGTGCCCTAAAACTCTTATTTTCTAAGTGCGACAATTGCGCTGACTCGTACAGGGTTCGCGTCTGTGTTAGACACACCGCGTCCATCTCCTTTGTAACACTATCTAGAACTGTGTCCTTCGACTCGTACTGAGTCCGATCGGTGTTCGCCTCGAACACACAAGGGGCCTGTAACATCGAGACCTCCATTGCACTGACTCGCACAAGGTTCGCGTCTGTGTTAGACACAGCGCGTCCATCTCCCTTGCAACTCTATCTGTAATCGCGTCCTTCGACTCGTACAAGGACCGATCGGTGTGTTCGCCTCGAACACGCAAGGGACCTTTAACATTGAAATCTCAATCGCGTCTGTGCGCATAGACTCGTACAGGACTCGCACCGGTGCCAGGACACCGCGTCCGTCCCCTGTGGGTCTCCTACAACTACCTGGGGTGGTTCTTGGGGGTCCCTCGATTCTAGATGCCCTAGACCTAGGTCTAGCCAAACTAAGATTGTGATATTCGATTGTGCTAAACTTATTTTGATAACATTTGACTTGTACATATGTTCCTGACTTCTAATCTCATAAAGAGATTAGTAGAGAGTGTTTATTAATAAATACATATATATTTGATATATATACCTGTGTGGTGTCTTTTCATTTGGTGATTCAAGAGATTGTGTGGTAAAACAAGCTGCTTTACATTCCTTCAAGACTTAGCCTGAAGGCTGCTCTCCACAGCTACCACTAGGATAGCTTTCTATAAAGGTTGTCTTAAACCTATCTACCATAAGAGTCGAATTGTTCTGGTGCAAGGTGTCCACTTTAATTAGTGAACAGCATATACCAGGCCAACTTCTCACATTGGTGGGCAGCGTGTGGGATTCCAGCTTGCTATTGTTTTACCAGAAAATCTCTATTTGAATTACTAACTGAAAACCACTATAGGTACTTAAGGTACATATAAAGTCAAGGTTAGTATCAATAAGTTCTACTGAACTTAGAGCTGTGTGCCAAGGGATAGCACACCCTTTCTACAGCTCAAGCTAGTATCAGTAGGCCACAAACTAGTGTAGGTAGTACAACACTGCACAACACTAGAATGTCCTTAAAGGGTGGAACCAGTGGATCCACTCAGCCTCAGTATAAGAACATGGCTTTCTCTGACTTGAGAGCCATGTGTGTTGAAAGACACCTGAGGCTAGGACAGAGTCCCTCCACCCTACACCTGATAGATCTGCTGACAGCAGATGATCTTAGATTGGCTCTAGGAGCTAATGGGTCTGAATCAGTGAGTGGGACAATTACAGTATCTGGTTCAGATGATGAAAATCAGAATGACCAAGACTCTGTGATTGAAGGGCCAGGCCTCAAGGGTCCTGAAAATGACAGAGGAATTCTCCCTAAGAGAGCTGACAGAGTGGAGGAGAGGCATAGGTCCCCTTCCAGGGAATCTGACCACTCTTATCACTCTGGCAGAGAATTTGTCCACCAGAGGAACTCATACTTTCCCATAAGAGAGACCTCCTCTGAAAGAATGTGCAAACTGCTGCAGTATGAGGAAGCAAGAGTTGCCCTCAGAACCAAGCAGTTGGCACTGGATAGAGAAGCCCTGGAGATCCAGAGAGCTTCTAGAAGAGAGGGGTTAGAACCCTTGGTGGCAGCAACAGTGTCCCTAGAGGCAGAGAATCTATTCCAGACCATAGGAACCTGAGCAAGGTTGTTCCTCCCTACCAGAGTGGGGATGATATCCACAAGTGGATAACTGCTATGGAGAGGGCCTGTAGAGTACAGCAGGTCCCCCAAAAGCAGTGGGCAGCAATCTTGTGGCTCTCCTTTCAGATAAAGGAAGAGACAAGCTCCTCACTGTTAGAGAAGAGGATGCTGATGATTATGAAGTCCTGAAGAGTGCACTGATAGATGGGTTTGGCTTAACCACTGAGCAGTACAGGTTGAAGTTCAGAGACACCCAGAAGGCACAGACTCAGGACTGGACTGACTTTGTTGATTGTGCAACCAAGGCTCTGGAGGGTTGGCTGGTTGGCAGTAGGGTTACTGATTTCAAGGGATTGTATAATCTGATGATGAGAGAACAGATCCTTAATAATTGCCAGAACCAGTTGTTGCATCAATACCTGGTGGACTCAGATCTGACCTCTCCCCAAGAATTGGGAAAGAAGGCAGACAAATGGGTCAGAACCAGGGTGAGGCAGAAACCCCAGAACCAAGGGGTGACACCAAGAAGCAAGATCCTAAGGGCTCTGAGAAAGGTGGGGATAAGTCAAAAGACCAGAAGTCTTCACAAGGGCCCCAAAATCTGCATCTGGTGGGGAGTCACAATCCAACAAGGGAAAAGGCCAAAAGAAGCCCTGGTGCAAATTCTGTAAACAGAAAGGGCACTGGACTTCTGATTGTAACAAGTCCAAAGACCAAACCACCACCACTCCTGACCCTAAGGCAACTGTTCCCCCTAGCTCAGCTACTGGTGGAGGCGGTACTCAGAATAAGGGTGTAGTAGGGTTGACCCTGGGTTCTGAAGTGGACTCTGACCTAGTCAGAGTACCCACTCAGGCAATGCTGATTTGTGATGGAGACATTGACATGTCCTTCCTAGTAAGCCCCAGTAATCTGGGCAAATACAAACAGCAGCCTGTAATAAATGGCAAACAGGCTTTGGCATTTAGGGACACAGGTGCTAGTGTCACCATGGTGCCAGAGGATCTTGTGGACCCTGGACAGATCATCCTGGGCGAAATGTACCAGGTGACCAATGCAAGCAATGCCAAGACCAACCATAGTCTGGCAGTTGTGAATTTCTCCTGGGGAGGGGTAACTGGCCTCAAAAAGGTTGTAGTCAGTGCAGACCTCCCTGTCGAATGTCTATTGGGCAATGATATAGAGACTTCAGCCTGGTCTGAAGTAGAGTTATGGACTCATGCTGAGATGTTGGGCATCCCTGCAGAGGTATTTGCTGTGACCAGGTCACAAGCAAGAATGCATTACACTTAACCAGCTCTGGATCCTGGAACAATGGACCAGATGCTTCCCAAGAGGAGGAGCAGTAGGGTAAAGGCAGTGCCTTCCCCTCTGTCTCAGATCACAGATTCACCCAAAGAGGGAGGTGAAGCAGATCCTGAAGAAGGAACTGCCCCAGAGGGCCTTGAGCCTGATCAGGTTGAGTTCTTGGGGGCAGGGGGCCCTTCTAGGGAAGATCTGAGTAAGGAGCAACAGTGCTGCCCCTCCCTTGAACCCCTCAGACAGCAGGCTGCTGCTGAGGCTGCTGGGAGTGCTAGTGGGTCCCATAACGTTTATTGGGATGAGGGACTCCTATATTCTGAGGGTAGAGATCCATCCCCTGGAGCCACCAGGAGGATGGTAATACCTCAGACGTTTAGGGGGTTCCTCTTGACCCTAGCACATGATATCCCTTTGGCAGGTCACTTGGGCCAAAACAAGACCTGGGACAGGCTTGTCCCACATTTTCATTGGCCACATATGTCAGAGGACACAAAGGAGTTTTGTCGCTCCTGTGTCACATGCCAAGCCAGTAGTAAGGCAGGTGGCACAACAAAGGCCCCCCTGATACCACTACCTGTGGTGTGGGTACCCTTTGAAAGGGTAGGGATTGACATTGTTGGTCCCCTTGACCCTCAAACTGCATCTGGGCACAGGTTTATCCTGGTGGTAGTGGATCATGCCACCAGGTACCCAGAAGCAATCCCCTGAGGACCACACAGCCCCTGTGGTGGCAAGAGCCCTCATTGGAGTCTTCTCCAGAGTGGGTTTCCCAAAGGAGGTCATTTCTGACAGAGGTACCAACTTCATGTCAGGATATCTGAAAGCAATGTGGAAGGAGTTTGGTGTAACTTATAAGTTCACCACCCCCTATCACCCACAATGCAACGGTTTAGTTGAACGCTTCAACAAAACCTTGAAAGGGATGATTAAAGGACTCCCAGAGAAGCTTAGGTGGAAATGGGACCTTCTTCTTCCTTGCCTGTTGTTTGCATACAGAGAGGTTCCACAGAAGGGGGTTGGCTACAGCCCATTTGAGCTTCTGTTTGGGCATCCTGTGAGAGGTCCACTGTGTTTGGTAAAAGAGGGCTGGGAGTTACCTCTCAAGCCCCCCAAACAAGATGTGATGGACTATGTACTTGGTCTCCGCTCCCGGATGGCTGAGTACATAAAAAGGCAACCAAAAACCTGGAGGCCAGCCAAGAATTACAAAAAGCTTGGCATGACTAAAGGCTGTACTGACTGTATACCAGCCAGGACAGAAGGTGTGGGTATTGGAGCCTGTGGCCCCAGCAGCCCTCCAGGACAAGTGGAGTGGCCCCCATACAATAGTTGAACAGAAGGGAGAAGTCACCTACCTGGTGAATCTTGGAACTCCCAGGAGCCCCCTGAGGGTGCTCCATGTCAACAGATTAAAGCCATATGTTGACAGGGCTGACATGGGCTTGCTCATGGCAACTGATGAGGAACAGGAGGAGGAGAGTGACCCTCTCCCTGACCTGCTCTCTCAGAACCCTGATGATGGGTCAGTAGATGGTGTTGCTTTGGCAAGCAGCCTCACTGACCATCAGCAAACTGAGTGCAGACAAGTTCTGCAACAGTATAGACATATGTTTAGTCTGACCCCTAGTCAGACTTCCTGGTGCACCCATGAGGTGGACACTGGAGACAGTCTACCTGTCAAGAATAAAATCTACAGGCAACCTGACCATGTCAGGGACTGTATCAGGACTGAAGTCCAGAAAATGTTGGAACTAGGTGTAATTGAGCCTTCAGATAGCCCTTGGGCTAGCCCAGTAGTCCTGGTACCCAAGCCTCATACCCAGGGTGGTAAGAAAGAAATGAGGTTTTGTGTAGACTACAGAGGCCTCAATGCAGTCACCAGAACTGATGCCTATCCCATACCAAGGGCAGATGAGCTGATTGATACTTTGGCCTCAGCCAAGTATCTCAGTACATTTGACCTAACAGCTGGCTACTGGCAGATCAGATTAGCTGATGATGCAAAAGCCAAAACAGCATTTTCGACCCCTGGTGGGCACTACCACTTTGTGGTGATGCCCTTTGGCTTGAAAAATGCACCTGCCACTTTTCAGAGGTTGGTGAATAAAGTTCTGACAGGGATGGGAACTTATTGCTCAGCTTATCTAGATGATATTTCTGTCTTTAGTTCCTCCTGGCAGGATCACCTGGTCCACCTCAGAAATGTTTTGGAGGCTCTGCAGAAAGCAGGCCTCACTATCAAGGCCACTAAGTGCCAGATAGGGCAGAGTCATGTTGTGTACCTGGGCCACCTTGTAGGTGGAGGCCAGGTTCAGCCTTTACAGAGCAAAATCCAAACCATAATGGAATGGGTTGCTCCAACCACCCAGACACAGGTGAGAGCCTTCTTAGGCCTGACTGGGTACTATAGGAGGTTTGTCAAGGGATATGGATCTATAGTGACCCCCTTGGATGATCTGACCTCAAAGAAAATGCCAAAAAGGTTCAGTGGACAGCTAGCTGTCAAAGGCATTTGAAGACCTAAAGCAGGCCATGTGCACTGCCCCCATCTTACAGAGTCCAGACTACACCAAAAAGTTCATTGTCCAAACAGATGCTTCTGAGCTGGGTGTGGGAGCTGTACTGTCTCAACTGAATGATGAAGGTCAAGACCAGCCAGTAGCTTTTATTAGCAGAAGGCTGACCCCTAGAGAGAAACGTTGGTCAGCTATAGAGAGGGAGGCCTTTGCTGTGGTGTGGGCCCTGAAGAAGCTGAGGCCATACTTGTTTGGCACTCACTTCATAGTTCAGACTGACCACAAGCCCCTCCTATGGCTTAAACAGATGAAAGGTGAAAACCCAAAACTTTTGAGGTGGTCCATTTCCCTACAGGGGATGGACTATACAGTGGAACATAGACCTGGGACCCAACATGCCAATGCAGATGGACTCTCAAGGTATTTCCACTTTGAACACGAAGACTCAACTGGTCAAGGTTAGTTTAGTGTCCCTGCGTTTGGGGGGGTTGTGTAGGAGAGTAGGATCTGCCTCTTATGTTGCCCCCACTTTTTTTCTGATGTTTACACTGGTTTCTGGCTATAGTCTGGCTGGGTCCCTGCTAATCAGGGCCCCAGCCTCTCTGTTCTCTCTAAACGACTTGGAGTGCACTCTAGGTGCACTAGTGATTGGATGCTGTGGTTCCTTATGAGTCCCTAGTATATGGTACCTTAGGTGCTAAGGGCATAGGTACTTCACAGGCCTACCAGGGGCTGCAGCATGTATTATGCCACCCCTGGGAAGCAGACTAAATCTGACACCACAGGCCTGCTACTTGCAGCCTGGGTGAGGAAGTGCTAGCACTCCTCACTGAGATATAGGTCCCCTATATCTCTCCTGCACACACATATAAACCTATCAGTCACCCCTAAGGCAGGCCCTATCAATCCTGAGGGCAGGGTGCTTGGCTTCTATGTGAGGGGGTGCCTCTGCCTGAGCAGGGCCCCTCTGCAGCTCTCAGAGTCCATTCTCTGGTGCTGTTTGTGGATGCGGTTAAACCATATACTTTTAAGTGCATTATATCCTCGTGGTAAAATGCTAACTTTGGAATGGCTGCATCGAAACATGTCGTGTTTGGTGTCAAACATCTTGGAATACTACCCCCCCCGCCAGTCCTGGCGGCGGGGGTAGCATTCCACCCTTCTAGAGGGATAGACATGTACCTACTGTGGAAACGCGGTAGAATCCTGCAGAGCCCTGGCATCACAAAATGGATGCCACCAGTCACAGACACTGGGCTGCCCTCCTGCTGATGACCAACACTCGCAGTCGCTGGAGGAAGCCCAACAATAGATATCCTGTCCCAAGGGGGTGTGACCACCTCCCAGACAGGGTTTAGTGTATTGGGGCTGGGTGGGTGCACTCTTAGAGTGCTTTGAAGTCCTGCACTGGGGAGCAGAAGGCTCCTCTGCGCATACCCCAGTTCAAACCGGCTCAGGGGCTACCTGCCCCTGCTCTGGCGTGAAACTGGACAAAGGGAAGTGGTGTAGCCGCCCACTCCCCTGACCCTCCCATAGGTAGGGTCATAGAGCTAGTCCCTCCCTTTCTTTTAGGATAAGAGGGGGAACCTGTGCATTGCACCCTAGATTTCCCTGGACGATGCTCTGAAGACGAATCCCGGACCTTCGACGTTCCACTACCTTTGGAAGACTGAAGAATCTCCCTTGGAGTCAAGGAGTGACTCCTGCTTGGCAGGCACCAAAAACTACAAACGACGGTCGCAAACTACACCGCTCCCGCCGGAGTCCGAAGTCCCTGCAGCCCAAGAAGTGGATTTCCTGACTTCTCAAAGGCCATCGTGAGTCCCCAGCGAAGCTGAGGCCAGTGGACCCCAAGAGTAACGAGGAACCGCGATCCCTGGGTACCGTGCACTATTGTCAAGTGCAACCCCTTCACAATGTTTCACGAACTTGTGCTTTGGACCACGTGTGGTCCTAGCCTCCAGCAGGAATCCCTCCGAAGATCAGAGGCCTACCACGTCCCGAGAGACCGTGGGCCCCTGTGAGCGAATCTTCTAAAGAAACCAAAGGGCTCCCCTGGTTGCTCCAGGCCTGCCCTGACTTACCCTCGCTGGGTGAGTCCCCCAGACCTTGCTGGTTTGCGCCATTGCCTCTTCACACTTTCCCCGAGACTTGCTGTTACCAAGGCTTGTTGGCTCCGATCGAGTCGCCGACACCGCAGTAAGCTGCAGACCTCGTGGGACTCACCGAATCCAACTCCTGGTCGTCGTCGACACCTCCTGGACCTCGTGGCTGAAGAGTCAAGGCACCCGCGAACGACCTGAATCTTGCGACGACGTTGGGCATCCATCTTCCTTACCCCGAGTCACTGCCAAGTGACTTTGAACACTGTCCCCTCTGCTTTCAGGTCTTCCATCTTCCGAATCCAGGCTTGGATTCCTCCGGACACTTCTCCTGTCGCCGCAAGCAGCAAGTCTTCACTGGCTCCCATTGAAAACGACGCTGCGACCCGACACCAAAGAACACCTATGCACCCGGCTCCCTGGGTGAGGTAACTTCAGCACTACGGTGCTCCTGTGGGTGTGGGCCCTAGAACTACTTACCCTGTAAGTGACTTGCTTGTAGCTTCCTCGAAGTGCCCTAAAACTCTTATTTTCTAAGTGCGACAATTGCGCTGACTCGTACAGGGTTCGCGTCTGTGTTAGACACACCGCGTCCATCTCCTTTGTAACACTATCTAGAACTGTGTCCTTCGACTCGTACTGAGTCTGATCGGTGTTCGCCTCCGAACACACAAGGGGCCTGTAACATCGAGACCTCCATTGCACTGACTCGCACAAGGTTCGCGTCTGTGTTAGACACAGCGCGTCCATCTCCCTTGCAACTCTATCTGTAATCGCGTCCTTCGACTCGTACAAGGACCGATCGGTGTGTTCGCCTCGAACACGCAAGGGACCTTTAACATTGAAATCTCAATCGCGTCTGTGCGCATAGACTCGTACAGGACTCGCACCGGTGCCAGGACACCGCGTCCGTCCCCTGTGGGTCTCCTACAACTACCTGGGGTGGTTCTTGGGGTCCCTCGATTCTAGATGCCCTAGACCTAGGTCTAGCCAAACTAAGATTGTGATATTCGATTGTGCTAAACTTATTTTGATAACATTTGACTTGTACATATGTTCCTGACTTCTAATCTCATAAAGAGATTAGTAGAGAGTGTTTATTAATAAATACATATATATTTGATATATATACCTGTGTGGTGTCTTTTCATTTGGTGATTCAAGAGATTGTGTGGTAAAACAAGCTGCTTTACATTCCTTCAAGACTTAGCCTGAAGGCTGCTCTCCACAGCTACCACTAGGATAGCTTTCTATAAAGGTTGTCTTAAACCAATCTACCATAAGAGTCGAATTGTTCTGGTGCAAGGTGTACACTTTAATTAGTGAACAGCATATACCAGGCCAACTTCTCACAACCACCCACTCCAGCTTCTCCTGGCCACGTATTAATTGCTGGATTAGGTTTTCCATTTTGGCAGTCTACTGGGCGTATGTGATCCCACTTCTGACACCACGTGTGACGCGGTGGAGAAGCAGACAGGGACAAAACCAATATCCTTTGGAAGGCTTTATTAGCAAGTCAAATGCTGTCAGGATTGTCAGAACACAGTTTGTTAGCTATAAGGCTTCTTTCGGGGTCTTTTGTGGGCGGACGTCGTCTTCTCTCTCTTCTCCCAGAGAGTGCGGAAGTCCTCGACTTTCCGTCGCCACGGCTCACATGGGGAAGATCTCACCGGATCGTCAGTGGCCCAAAAACATAAGGAAACAAAGGAAAATACTCCGTAAGGAGGAGGCTCCGTTTGTTTAAGCAGTGGTCAGGGATGGGGAGTGAGGGGACTGTTCACCCGATACCAGCACCAATGTGGTTGTGCACTGAAGAGCAGTTACGCGCTCAACGTTACGCCACCTAGCAAAAGCGCGTTGCGGTACTCAGTACCCTCCACCCTTGCCTCCCGTGGGAGTACCGGTCCCCTTTCCCCACACGGTCTCCACCCTGGCCCGTACCTTGTGGAGCCACGTCCCTCCAGGGACACGTCAGGCGTCTGCGCGATGCCGGATGGGGTCTGGCTCCCTCTCTGATTTCCATCTGGAAAGGGTGTCTGCGGGTCCTTGTTCCGGCGTCACTTTCTCCCCGTCTTCGGACATCGTCGGGATCGGCAGTCCTGGAGAGACAAAGAAGGTCCGTACTCGCCCCTCTGCTTCCGCCGATTACTCCCTCGCCGTCCACGGTGTTCTGGATGAACACGCCCTCCTTACCGCCTCTTCCGCTTTTAGCGAGAGCGGATTTCCTGATGCGGGCACGTGATCGGGGAGCGGATCCGATGAGAACCAGTCCTTAAAGGAACAGTGTATGTCTTGTCCTGCAGCCGCATTCTGCAAAAAGAGGAGGGGACAGGGAGACAGGTAAGGGGAGCCTGGTTCTGATCCTGTGTGTGGGGTAAGAGCCTGAGGGAGTAGCGGTTCGTCACACGCCAACACCACCCGAAGGTGTTTGAGTGCTTTACATTAGCATCAGTTCCTTTACACAAGTACACATTCATTTTTGTGGGCACTGGGAGATTAAGTGGTTTGCTCAGAATCAAGGATGTGAAGTCGATGCCAAAATTCAAACCCTGGTTGAAGAAGGGTGACATACCCTGAAACCGGTCCCAGGATGCTTGTTTCCGGTCCAGGGAGGACCTGGCCTGGCAGTTCGGTCTGGACTGTTCCCATGGGGCACAGGGTCAAGACTGATTTGCATATGGCTGGGTCCAAACTGGGGTGGCGTAGTGGGCAAAAGAACGATGGATTTAACCCAGATCTTTTGACTGGGGGAGAATGTTTGCATTGTCAGCATTCCGTCCATCATTTGTTTGCTGTAACACTAGGTAAATCAAGGACATGATCTCCTCTTTCGTGTTGCTTTCCGGTTTCAACCATTTGTCCGCAGCGGCTTTTAGCTTGAAGTACTAAGTCTTTGGGTTGTCGGCGGCCATTCCTCTTTCTTTCCTGAAGCGTATTCCGTACGCTTCGGCGTCCATTCCTAGATGGTCCAGAATGATACCCCTTACCTCTGGGTAGGGTGTGTTGCCGTTTGCATTCGCCACTTGGTAGGCGGCCTGCGCTTCACCAGTGAGGAGGGGGGCCAAATAAAAAGGCCATTTATTCTCTGGCCAGCCTGACGCTCTAGCAGCCCTCTCGAAATTAAGCAAAAATGCGTCAGGAACCTCCCTGGGCAGATATTTTTGTAACAACACATTAGGGCCGCTCCCAGTGCGAGTCTGTAGTTGCAGGTGTTCGTCTGCCACTTTACGGATGCTTTCTAAGTGGTTCGCCATGGAGTCCCTGAGCAGCTCCCTGTCTGCTTGAGCTGAGGTCATTTGTTTCTCTACTGCCCACTCCAGCTTCTCCTGGCCACGTATTAATTGCTGGATTAGGTTTTCCATTTTGGCAGTCTACTGGGCGTATGTGATCCCACTTCTGACACCACGTGTGGCGCGGTGGAGAAGCAGAAAGGGACAAAACCAATAACCTTTGGAAGGCTTTATTAGCAAGTCAAATGCTGTCAGGATTGTCAGAACACAGTTTGTTAGCTATAAGGCTTCTTTCGGGTCTTTTGTGGGCGGACGTCGTCTTCTCTCTCTTCCCAGAGAGTGCGGAAGTCCTCGACTTTCCGTCGCCACGGCTCACAGGGGGAAGATCTCACCGGATCGTCAGTGGCCCAAAAACATAAGGAAACAAAGAAAAATACTCCGTAAGGAGGAGGCTCCGTTTGTTTAAGCAGTGGTCAGGGACGGGGAGTGAGGGGACTGTTCACCCGATACCAGCACCAATGTGGTTGTGCACTGAAGAGCAGTTACGCGCTCAACGTTACGCCACCTAGCAAAAGCGCATTGCGGTACTCAGTACCCTCCACCCTTGCCTCCCGTGGGAGTACCGGTCCCCTTTCCCCACACGGTCTCCACCCTGGCCCGTACCTTGTGGAGCCACGTCCCTCCAGGGACATGGCAAGCGTCTGCGCGATGCCGGATGGGGTCCGGCTCCCTCTCTGGTTTCCGTCTGGAAAGGGTGTCTGCGGGTCCTTGTTCCGGCGTCGCTTTCTCCCCGTCTTCGGACGTCGTAGTCGGGATTGGCAGTCCTGGAGAGACAAAGAAGGTCCGTGCTCGCCCCTCTGCTTCCTCCGATTCCTCCCTCGCCGTCCACGGTGTTCCGGATGAACGCGCCCTCCTTACCGCCTCTTCCGCTTTTAGCGAGAGCGGATTTCCTGATGCAGGCATGTGATCGGGGAGCGGATCCGATGAGAACCAGTCCTTAAAGGAACAGTGTATGTCTTGTCCTGCAGCCGCATTCTGCAAAAAGAGGAGGGGACAGGGAGACAGGTAAGGGGAGCCTGGTTCTGATCCTGTGTGTGGGGTATGAGCCTGAGGGAGTAGCGCTTCGTCACACGCCAACACCACCCAAAGGTATTTGAGCGCTTTACATTAGCATCAGTTCCTTTACACAAGTACACATTCATTTTTGTGGGCACTGGGAGATTAAGTGGTTTGCTCAGAATCAAGGATTGAAGTCGATGCCAAAATTCAAACCCGGTTCACCAGCGCCATAGTTGGCAGCTCTGGCCCTTACACCACACCCTCGCCCAAGAAGACGCCACATCGTCTTCCTAGCCTCTGCCTCAGTTCCACATTTAGTCATTACGGATAAATCATTTAATCTCCCTGCTTCTAAACACAACAAGTGTGAGAAAGAGCCTCTTTTGCATGGTTAGCCCTGACTTTTTGCCTGGTTTTTATGTGGTTTCAAATGTAGTGCACAGGGTCCCTCCTAACCTTGTTCTCTGTGCCAGTGCTCATTCCCTAAAATAAACCCCCCATTGGTATTGGTAGGAACTGAAGAGGGTCCTTTGGGAACCCCCTCACCGGGGAACATGCCACTGCCCTTGCAGCCTGCATGCCCCTGTGAGGGAGAAAGCAATAAAGTTGACATGGCACCCTGGCTGGGTGCCATGCCAGCCAGCACTGCCTGGCAGCATAGGTAAGTCACCCCTCTGACAGGCCTCACAGCCCTAACACAGGATGTACTATACCACAGGTGAGAGCATGTCTACATTAGCAGATATGCCCCTACAATATTGGGCATCATTTCCTAATATTGTAAGTGCCAGGGAAGCCATAGAGAGAATATGGGCTGGGAACTCAACCACTCGAATTGCACAGCCCCATGATGGCCCCCCCTGAATATACGAGTGTTTGGTACCAAACTACTCCTCTCAATAAATCCCCACTGATGTCAGTGTGGGATTTATTGTCCCATGTACCCAGAGGACACCTCAGAGGTGCACCCTGAATCCCTACCAGCCTTGGTGTGGTCTCTGACCGGATGTAGGCAGCCAGCTACCACCCGACATGTTTCTGGACCCTTGGGTAGAGAGCCCCTGCTCTCTGGGACCAGAAACATCATGCCTCCTCCCTCAGGATGGGCCAGTGCTTTAAGAAGGAAGCTTCAAAGGCCTGCCGCCTTTGTAATGCGACCCCCAGCCTCTGCTGCTAGCAGCAGATGACAGCCTCTTTGGGCCCCCGCTTTGAGCAGGAAAACCGGTGGAAAAATTCAAAAAGATAGGAGCTGTGCCCACCTCTGCTAACTATACCCCTAAGGTGGGGGATGTGAGGTGAAGCACAAATGTCCGTCCCTGCCATCTTGAAGATGGGGGGACCCCTTCAATCAGGGCTAGGTCTATGCCCCCTCCCACAGGAGGGTGGCATAATAGAGGGTGTAGTCACCCCAGGTAAGGTTCCCATTGGCCCTACCAGCTACTCCCTTAAAACGCCTCCTAAATTTAGTATTTAGGTAGCTCCCCTATACCTGGCACTCAGATTCGATGGACAAAAGAAGAAGACAGAAGATGACTGCTGCCGGACCCGGAACTGAACTGTTGCAGACAGAACCCTGCAAGAACCCCGCCACCTGCAACAGGTTCAACCACTGGACCAAATGTTCTTCCACGAACTCTGCAAGGCCTCCCAGAAACCCCAGAGACCTTCCAACCTTCACCAAAGTGACAAGAACCTCCTTCGGACTAGAGGCTCCAGTCCCCGGCATCCGCCGGTACCAGAACTGCAATGGTGAGGGCCGACCCTTGCGTCGATGCGACTTACTACTACCAAAGAACTCCCTGACCACAGCGATAGAGGACGGGCACTTGTGTCGACACAACTCTACCCGGTTAGAAGAACACCTCACCTCAGGACGGCCACCACGACCTCGAGGGATCCTCTCACCCCACGACCTGAGCTGTGCCCAGCCCTGAACCCAAGAGCCCATACCCTCCTGCAAGTGGCCCGGCCAGCCTCCTCCGGACCCTCTTGCACTGCCTGCCCGACTGCGACCTCCCCGTGACAGTCCAATGACGGCAGAACTTCTCCATCTGATCTACAGCAGCCTGCCACTGGCGACCGTGATGGTAACTGTGTTGGCAGTCTGGTGAAAACCAACCCGCTACATTACTCCCGTGGACCGCAAGAGTAAAGATCATTGCCGATATTGAGAGCCTTAGCGTAGATACTGCATCCCGCCCCTCTGGGTGACCCCCAGTCCCCCACGACCAACACTTCCCGCCATGTTGGCCTGAGACACCCGAAGACTGGACTGGAACTGTAAGTGGCATACGTGCCTGTTACCCCGCACAATTGTTTCCTCCACAGGTTACTGTTGAACTGTTCTGCAAATTTGCACTGTCCAACTTCTGAAACTTGAAAAGTATTGTTAATGAGAACCGTACTTACTGTAATGCGAAGACCCTGGTTTTAAAAATAAAATATAAACGGAGTATACATTTTCTTTGAGTGCTCTGGATCGCCTTCTTGAGTCGTGTGTCCATTATTGATCACTGAGGTGCAATAAATGTCCTACACTCCTCTGCGTCGGGCCTAAGGCTGCTCGCTCACACTACCAGAAATAGAGCACTTAGGGTTTTACATTGAGCCCTGTACACTTTTGGGGAGCCCCTGGCTCTGTGCACGATATTACAACCTAGTGGCAATATCATAGACAGAGCCAGCTTCCTACAACAAGCATTGGCAAAGCCAGTAGGTGAAGGAGTCGAGGCCTTGCTAGCGTGCCAGGTTGTACAATAACATGTTCTAGATGCCATGTGTGCAGCTACTGTCAGACTGAGAACGAGATGGCTTCATGCAAGGGACGGCAGGGGAACCACAGCAGGCCAAAACAAAACTTCACTCAAAACTCACTCACCTACGTACATATTCTCCCCGGGCCTGGTGACTGACCTGCAGTGGCACAAACTATTAACCCACACCATAGGAGAACCTGGAAGGAAGCGGCTGGACTCCTCCCCGAGCCCCCAGCCCACCTATCATAACAAAATCAACAGGAGTTGCTGGGTCTCGGTGGAAGAGGCAGAGGCCACTGACACACACCCTCCTACATTGTCTCAGACAGCCTGGCCCGCGCCCGGCCTTTGAGATCAATGGAGGTCTTCCAACCCCGCCCTGGAATAACGCCCAAAGTAAGAGTCTATTCTCGGCACCCACCAGTGTGTCGTCACTGCCCTGATTCATTCCTCCAGGACGAGGAAAGCCTCGCCCAGCCAACACATGCGCAGGGCCAAGGGCCATCCTCCCCCGCCCACTAAAAAAACACAGATTTAAACATCTTTGTCACCGAGCAGCAGGGTGGCAGGGCAACACCATCTCACCCCTTAACACCAGCCGACCTTGGCCCGTACAGTGCTTAGTTTGTAAAAAAAAAAAAAAGTGCCAAAGTATATCTATGGAGTCCACTCCAAGTGGCACCACCCACAGCTCCCGCCACTGATTCCAAATGCCACTGACAGCAGTGCCTACGTGCTACTTTTATACGTTTCTAAAAAGTATATTAAATGTTTAAGCTCTACACTGAGGAATTCTGCTAAAAACACTGGACTTGCACCGCCACCGTCTGGTGGATAATTGCATGCCGGAGTTTAGATAAAAGAGCTGGGGCTGAGCACTGGCAAACGCCAGCTAAAATTAAGCACTGAGCATGTGTATTTGTTTTACAATCAATTAACTGAATGAATTCTAGTAACTCAGTGCAATCACTCATGGTCACAGTTCGTGGCCCACTAGAGTTAGTTTTGCGCTTTCGTTGTGAAATACACCACAGCCTACCAGATTAATATGCCAGCTTGTGTTGGTAGTGCGTGGACAGTTGTGGTATTCATCTACTAAAAGCCCAGCAACCAGAACCATCCTTTCACTGGGTTTGAGTTGGGCACAAGTTCATCCTTCTCATGTGATATATTTACATCTGTAGCTAGGAACGGCTCATTGAAACATTTCAGATTATAAACAGGATTGATTTAATGAACATAAGCTGTGTTGAAGAATGGCCAATCAGATAGCCAGGAAAAGGGCAAGGTGGCACAGCATTCATATGCCATGGAGAGGACCTTTCATGCCAACACATACTTAATACACAGATGAAGGCGTCAAGTTATTCCTAATCAGGTCTGTTAATATTTGTATCAAACATGCGCCAGAAGCCATCTCTGAAAGAGATCTGATATTCAATCACAGATTGTGTTCCTGGGTCAGATCTCGCCTGAATTTCTGACACACCTCGCCCTCCTCACAGCTGGAATGGAAGTTCTTGCCCGCCAGAGCAACGCATTGTGTATTCTGTTTTTTGGTCGGTTTCTCAGTAATAATTGTTCATTTTATCACAAATGCGCCCCTTTATATATTTATTAAGGGTTTTTTGTGTAGCGCCGCGTAGTCTATCAGTAACTTCAGAGCACTGACCGGTAAGGATTTACAATCTCATCGATGAAGACGAGGTTCACGTCTCAGGAGCACAGGTGAGAAGGTGTGGGAGTTGTTCACACCGGTTTTGTGTGGGTGCTCGCTTGGCATCCATTTACTGTGTATTACAAAACCCCACAGTTACAGCCAAAGTGTGCACTGTCTCCTGAGCACCTGCAACAGTCAGACCACATTCGAGGGGCCACAGGGAGAGGGGCTGCTGGGCCCCAACAGTAGCGGATGAGAGTGCTGGTGACTGCTGGTCCAGGGTCCATCCTACTGTGACTCTGCAAACTGGGCCAAGTACAACCCTTTCTGTACAACACTCTCATGGTAGCGAGGGCGAGCAGTCACGGGCTCTCAAGGAGGTAGTGAGGGCGAGCAGTCACAGGCTTCTCAAGGAGGTAGTGAGGGCGAGCAGTCACGGGCTCTCAAGGAGGTAGTGAGGGCGAGCAGTCACGGGCTCTCAAGGAGGTAGTGAGGGCGAGCAGTCACAGGCTTCTCAAGGAGGTAGTGAGGGTGAGCACTCACAGGCATCTCAAGGAAGTAGTGAGGGCGAGCAGTCACAGGCTTCTCAGGGAGGTAGCGAGGGTGAGCAGTCACAGGCTTCTCAGGGAGGTAGCGAGGGTGAGCAGTCACAGGCTTCTCAGGGAGGTAGTGAGAGCGAGTAGTCAGAGGCTTCTCAGGGAGGTAGCAAGGGCGAGCAGCATAGGCTTCTCAAGGAGGTAATGAGGGTGAGCAGTCACAAGCTTCTCAGGGAGGTAGCGAGGCGAGCAGCACAGGCTTCTCTAGGAGGTAATGAGGGCGAGCAGTCACAGGCTTCTCAGGGAGGTAGCGAGGGCGAGCAGCACAGGCTTCTCAGGGAGGTAGCGAGGGCAAGCAGTCCCAGGCTTCTCAAG
The DNA here is from genome assembly GCA_963921515.1 of Calotriton arnoldi. NCBI lineage: Eukaryota > Metazoa > Chordata > Amphibia > Caudata > Salamandridae > Calotriton > Calotriton arnoldi. The sequence continues at coordinate 755,288 of CAWUFW010007811.1, read as the reverse complement.
GAGGTAGTGAGGGCGAGCAGTCACGGGCTCTCAAGGAGGTAGTGAGGGCGAGCAGTCACGGGCTCTCAAGGAGGTAGTGAGGGCGAGCAGTCACGGGCTCTCAAGGAGGTAGTGAGGGCGAGCAGTCACATGCTTCTCAAGGAGGTAGTGAGGGCGAGCAGCACAGGCTTCTCAGGGAGGTAGCGAGGGTGAGCACTCACAGGCATCTCAAGGAGGTAGTGAGGGCGAGCAGTCACAGGCTTCTCAGGGAGGTAGCGAGGGTGAGCAGTCACAGGCTTCTCAGGGAGGTAGTGAGAGCGAGTAGTCAGAGGCTTCTCAGGGAGGTAGCAAGGGCGAGCAGCATAGGCTTCTCAAGGAGGTAATGAGGGTGAGCAGTCACAAGCTTCTCAGGGAGGTAGCGAGGGCGAGCAGCACAGGCTTCTCTAGGAGGTAATGAGGGCGAGCAGTCACAGGCTTCTCAGGGAGGTAGCGAGGGCGAGCAGCACAGGCTTCTCAGGGAGGTAGCGAGGGCAAGCAGTCCCAGGCTTCTCAGGGAGGTAGCGAGGGTGAGCAGTCACAGGCTTCTCAGGGAGGTAGCGAGGGCGAGCAGCACAGGCTTCTCTAGGAGGTAATGAGGGCGAGCAGTCACAGGCTTCTCAGGGAGGTAGCGAGGGCGAGCAGCACAGGCTTCTCAGGGAGGTAGCGAGGGCAAGCAGTCCCAGGCTTCTCAAGGGGGTAATGAGGGCGAGCAGTCACAGGCTTCTCAGGGAGGTAGCGAGGGCGAGCAGCACAGGCTTCTCAGGGAGGTAGCGAGGGCGAGCAGTCACAGGCTTCTCAAGGAGGTAGCGAGGGCGAGCTGTCACAGAACCCTGGGGAAGGTAGCGAGCAGCCACAGGCTACTCAGGGAGGTAGCGAGGGCGAGCAGTTACAGGCTTCTCAAGGAGGTAACAAGGGCGAGCAGTCACAGGCTTCTCAGGGAGGTAGCTAGGGCGAGCAGTCACAGGCTTCTCAAGGAGGTAGCGAGGGCGAGCAGTTACAGGCTTCTCAAGGAGGTAACAAGGGCGAGCAGTCACAGGCTTCTCAGGGAGGTAACGAGGGCGAGCAGTCACAGGCTTCTCAGGGAGGTAGCTAGGGCGAGCAGTCACAGGCTTCTCAAGGAGGTAGCGAGGGCGAGCTGTCACAGACCCCTGGGGAAGGTAGCGAGGGCGAGCAGCCACAAGCTTCTCAGGGAGGTAGTGAGGGCGAGTAGTCAGAGGCTTCTCAGGGAGGTAATGTGCGGGGGCGAGCAGTCACAGGCTTCTCACGGAGGTAGCTAGGGCGAGCAGTCACAGGCTTCTCAGGGAGGTAGCTAGGGCGAGCAGTCACAGGCTTCTCAAGGAGGTAGCGAGGGCGAGCTGTCTCAGAACCCTGGGGAAGGTAGCTAGGGCGAGCAGTCACAGGCTTCTCAGGGAGGTAGCGAGGGCGAGCAGCCACAAGCTTCTCAGGGAGGTAGTGAGGGCGAGTAGTCAGAGGCTTCTCAGGGAGGTAACGAGGGCGAGCAGTCACAGGCTTCTCAGGGAGGTAGCTAGGGCGAGCAGTCACAGGCTTCTCAGGGAGGTAATGTGCGGGGGCGAGTAGTCAGAGGCTTCTCAGGGAGGTAGCGAGGGTGAGCAGTCACAGGCTTCTCAGGGAGGTAGCGAGGGCGAGCAGTCACAGGCTTCTCAGGGAGGTAGCTAGGGCGAGCAGTCACAGGCTTCTCAAGGAGGTAGCGAGGGCGAGCTGTCACAGACCCCTGGGGAAGGTAGTGAGGGCGAGTAGTCAGAGGCTTCTCAGGGAGGTAGCGAGGGCGAGCAGTCACAGGCTTCTCAGGGAAGTAATGTGCGGGGGCGAGAGCTCAGAATTCAACAGTCAACCAAAAGACACAATAATGTAGTATCCATCCTCATACGTATCTTTTAGTTAAAAGACAGTTCTGTAAACTTGCAACAAAATTAACTACTATAGAGTTCAATAGGAATTGCAATTACGCATTTGTAACCCTGTTAATGATGTTCCATAAGGTGCCGCATGCCTTTCTGGTGCTCTCTCCCCATTGGAGGAGATTTCTAACGTCCCGGGTACACTGCGGGCAAAGGCATTAATGAGCCACAGGTTCACCCTGATTATCAGGGGCACAACTCAGGTTAGTGCCTTTGACTCCTCGTGTTCACCAGGTAAAGAGTCTTAAGTCTTGAAGCAGCTTCTTCATCACATTCGAGCCTCTCCTTCCGGTCACAGGCCACGCCCCGCATGTACCTGCTGGGGGGCGTTGCAGTTCTAGTGGGGCGTGCCGCTGCTGTTTGTGTAAAAACCCAATAACATCTTACGGGTTTGTGGGACCCTGAGCAAGATATATTTTAGGACCCCATGTCTGGAGAAACTTTGAATTTATCACTTCTTTCCAGCTCATTTAAGCCCTTGTGGTTCCAAACAATGTTGAATTATATGTTAAACCTTCAGAAATGGGGAATGGAAAAACAGCCAAGAGCTGAAGATGCCTGGTGTCCGCCTGTCCAGTAGTACCACCTTCTGACTCCTGTTGTAGGAAAAAACTGCTAAGGGTGACTTGTTAAATGTTTAGTGGACTAATAAATAGTATTAAAATAAGGCATATGCACAAATTGCTTAGAATTAAAGTAGAGATAGAAATGACATAGAAAGATATTTGAGGTAGGGTGATACTTTTACAACGCAAAATAACTTTTGTGTGGGATTTTAAGTACCTTTGCAAGTGATTGCCATGCAATGCTTCACTTAGTAAATGGGGCGTTAAGTTTCTGTTAAATATGATTGGCTGGTAAATTAGAAATAGAAACTGTTCTTTATGAGCAGCCAGATTGTGCAAGTAATTTTGACTGTCCCACTCACTTTACAAAGGGGCCCCCATGGAAGGTGGTGCCCTGGGCAGCTTCCCACTTTGCCAATGCCTTAAAATGCCTCTGTACACACCCTTGCAGTAGCAGATTCATTTCTGTCGGATTCGCAGCCTCAACCTCACGCTGCAAAAGGGCTGCATGACAGAGTCCATCTGACAGGCCTGAGCAGCAGTCATCTTTGACAGATGTGGCCTCGCCAGTCATGTGCAGATATGTGCTGAGCGGCAGCCTCCCACGTGAGGCACGAGGTATGGTGTGTCTTCAGCAGCTGTGGTCTCACCAGTCATGTGCAGACATGTGCTGAGCGCAGCCTCCCACGTGAGGCACGAGGTATGGTGTGTCTTCAGCAGTTGTGGCCTCGAGGCCAATTAGAGGTTCTCTCTTTCGGTGCCAAGGCGGGTCATCCCCAATGTTGGCATCAGCAGTATTAGTCTCTCGAGCTCACGGGGGGTTGCCAGATGGCAGGGAGATGACAGAGTTGTGGTATGTGTGATGGTGCGGCTGGCGTTAGTCATAGAGCGCGCATGAAATAACGGGCGCACACACCAGTAATTAATTCGCGGTGGACTGCCCCCGAGCATGCACGCCCCTTCCTTTATTATGCGCGCCCCGCCATCCGGCGGGAGTGCGTGGGTGCGTTACATCCGGCAGCGGCCGGCAACAACTAGACCGCACTTTATATTACATCCCATCCCAACTCAGTCTCTTTTCCTTCCGCTGTTTGGTTAGTTTCTTCACCACCTGGCATGCGTAGTCTCTTAGCTGGGAACTGGGTCTGGGGTTTTTCCTCAATCGGCACCTGGAGTGATCACCCCGGGTAGCACCACTGAACTCCGGTTGCTCAGAGGTACTCGACACCGGGACACCGGTGGTATCGGTTGGCGGCTCCAGCCCCAGGCGCTCCGTCCTGGGTGCTGTTGGGGTTGACGTTGGCTCGGCGTCCATTGGAGGCTCACTCTGTTCTGTGTCCTCACACACCCTGGGGTTTTGGGTGCCTCCTGCTTCCAGGGCGGAGTGAGGCTCCGGTATCCCCTTGAGCCAAGAGATGTTTCTCGTCACTCGCTCGTCTCCTCTCGCCACCGTGATCATGGTCCCCTTCACGTCGCCACTGTCCAGTGGCCCGGTTCGTACCTGGTCCGGAATTTGCTCCCTGGCTTCCTGTCCTTCATAAGTACGGAGTCTCCCCTTCGGAGTTCTCGGGGTGCTGCTCTCTGGCTCTTGCTAGCGGCGAGATTTTGCCTTCTCCTCCGCTCCATGACATCTCCCTCGTGGTAAGGGGGCGGGGTCCACCCTGGGCAGACAGGGACCATGTCCCGGCGAATGCCGTTGAACATCAGTGCCCACGGCGTGCACTTGGTAGTACTGTGAGGGGTGCCTCTGTACTCCCGAAGGAATGATTGCAGGTGGCGTTCAGGGTCCACGGCCTCCATTGTAGCGATCCGTAGTGCTTTGTTGAGAGTCCTCATGAACCTCTCAACCTCCCTGTTGGCTTAAGGCCGTTGGGGGGTGATGTGGCGATGTCTTATGCCGTGCTTCTGCATGAGGTCACGGAACTCGCTACCTTGAAAAGGGGGCCCATTGTCACTCTTAAGTTCCTTCAGGCATCCGAACATGGCAAACGTCTTCTCCAGTACAGGGGCCACCTGGGAGAACGCGGTGGAGCGAACTACTTCCACCAGGGGATATTTGGAGTGACTGTCGATCATCACCACGGTCGTCCGACCGTCGGGGAAACTCTCGAAATCGATGTTCACCTTCTCCCACGGTGCTTTCCCATGTTCCTCTGTCTGTATCGGTGCTGGTCTCTCCTCTGCACTGGTCAGCTGGCATGCTGGGCACCTCTTCACCATTTCCTCTACTTGGGTCTCCAATACTGGAAACCACACCTTCTCCCGCATCCAGGCTTTCATTCTCTCGACTCCTTGATGCCCTCCGTGGGCTAACTGGGTCACTCGGTGTTGCAGGGAGGACGGTATCACTATTCTGGATCCTCTTAGCAAGATTCCTCCTTGTGTCACGCTCAGTTCATTTCTGACCCTCCACATTTTCAGGAGACTTTCCTTCTCCGGCCCAGTCGTTGGCTGATTGCAGGAATTGATGCCAGTGGCCTCCTTGGACGGTTGTGCGCACCTTGGACAGTACAGGGTCGCTCTCCACGGCTGTGGCGATGTCTTCTAGTGTCAGGGCTTTAGGGCACATTATTGTGGAAATCATGTTCAAGTGATGCTCCAAGGCGTCGATGACTGCTTCTTCTCCCTGTTCGTGGGGTGGGGCTGGGTGTCTCGAGAGGAAGTCGGCGGGGTTCTTGGCGCCGGGGCGGTAGACCACTTCCATTTCGTACTGCTGGAGCCCGATGGCCCACCGTTCAATCCTCAGGGAGGGTGCGGTGCCGATCCTCGGAATAATGGCACCAGGGGTTGGTGATCAGTCACCATTCTGAATGGTTGACCGCAGATATAGAGGTGGAAATGACGGCAAGCCCACCTGATGGCCAGGGCCTCCCTCTCAATTTGCGCGTACCGCTTCTCCGTGGGTGAGAGCGCCTTGCTGGCATAGGCCAGGGCCACCCACCTGCCGGGTTCTTGTTCCTGGGTTAGTACTGCCCCTAAGCCAACCGGGCTGGCATCGACGAGTATCTCCGTTTGTTTGGCTGGGTCGAAGTACACTAGGGTGGTGTGGTCTAGGAGGGCAGCCTTGATTCTCTGGAATGCTGTTTCCTCCAGGGTTACCCACTTCCACATGGCGCGGCCCTGGTGAGGTTGCGGAGTGGTTCTGCGATGGTGGCCAAATCGGGGATGAATCGGCCACAGTATGTGGCCATCCCTAGGAAGCTTCGCACTTCGGATACTGTCGCTGGGGCGTCCTTGATTGCTTGGGATTTCCGCGGGTCCACTTGGATTCCTTCCTGGTTGAACAAGTACCCGAAGAACTCTAACTGTTTCTGAAATAGGAGGCACTTCTCTTTGTGTAGCGTGACCCCATGGTCCCGGAGTCGCTTCAGCGTTGCCCTGAGGTGTCGGTAGTGTTCGTCAGCAGTTTCGGAGTGGATGAGGATGTCATCACTCACGTTCAACACTCCCGGTAGGCCTGTTAGTATCTCTCTCACTGTGTCTTGAAACACCTCCACCGCGGACGATATCCCAAAATTGAGGCGTTTGTATCTCCGTAGTCCCAGGTGGGTACTGAACGTGGTTATGTAACGGCTCTCTTTGGCCAGGACCAGTTGGTGATAGCCTGCGTTCAAGTCTAATTTCGAAAACCAGCGAGACCCGTTGACGTCGGCCACTATGTCGTCCATCGTTGGCGTAATGTGCCGTTCTCGCTTTATAGCCTTGTTGGGAGGCACATGTCTATGCATAGCCTGATCTTCCCTGGCTGCCTGGGCTTCTCAGCTATCACCATGGGGATACCCATGGTGTGGGTCCTGAGACCTTCTCAATGACCCCCTGGTCCTCAGTTTCTGCAGCTCTTGTTCCACCAGTGGTCTGAGGTGGAACGGGATTCTCCCGTAGCCGTAGCACCATCGGTGGGACCGATGGGTCAATGTGGAGCTTGACGGGTGTCCTTTTGATCCGGCCTAGTCCTTGAAATAAGTCTGCGAATTGATCTAGCAGCTCTTTGGTCTGGTTCGCTTGCACACTTCTCGCGAACATGACTATTCCGAGGTCTTCTGCTGCGTGGCTGCTTAGCAGGGTGTCGGCCTCGTGGTTGATGACGTGAATGTCAGCCGTGATTTCACTGTCTTCTGACCGTATAGGCACTGTCATCTTGCCCCGGATTGGTAGGGGTGAGTCGCTCCCATATGCAAATATTCTTGTTTTGGATGGTTTGAGCTTCAGCCGGTTATATTGTTGGATGCCCATGACATTTACTGACGCGCCGGTGTCAATTACCGCGCATACTTCTGACCCCGCGATCTTCACTGTACACGTAGGCTGAGGTCTTCTCTGTTTCTTCAGTGCCTGTGTGAATGATACGAGATATGTTTCACCTTCGTCTTCCTCGGTGGATGAGTCTTCGGCTTGGTACGAAGCTCGTTCGTCCTTTCTCCACCCTTGAGACGACGCCAGGGACATGCTCGATAGCTGTCTTACAAGTTTACGCCCTGGCTTGGCTCCTCTGCTCTCCTTTCTCGGGCCTTTCCTCCGGCACACCAACGCGAAATGGTTCGGTATTCCACAGTTGGTGCACGTCTTCCCTTGTGCGGGGCATTTGTAGGGTGGGTGTTCTTCATGCCCACAGTACCCGCACTGACCTCTCGGGGTCTGGGGGGGGTCTCGAGGCCTGTTTCTCCTGTCCCGCGTCGTGATGGCGTCGGTTCTTTCCGTTTTGACGATCGCGCTCTTTTCGGTTGTGCGCGTCAGCGCCAGGTCCATTTCTTCCGCTCGCGCGGCTGACAAGTCATGTGATCGGGCCATGACTAGGATGTTGTTCAGGGGGATGTCGGGCTGCAGCAAGATGAGCCCACGCAGGACCTTGCTACGCACTCCCTGGATCAGCTGGGCCCGAATCTCCTCCGCAGCTCTCTCGTCGGTTAGGTGGGTGCTCGCCAGCTCCCTCAACCTTGCGTGGAACGCATCGATCGACTCCCCTTCGCGTTGTCTCGCCTGCCGTAGTTTGAATCTCTCATAGTCCCGGTTCAGTTGGGGGTCGAAGTGCGCGTTGAGTGCGGCCACCGCTGCGTCGTAATCAGTCGGGCCCCCCGTGCCCAGGAGGTGCTTGAAAAGAGTGTATACTTCTTCCCGGCGTAATGGAGTAGGAGCGAGTGCTTGGCAGCTCCCTCCGTCTCCCTGGTGGCTATGAAGTAGTTCGCGAGGTGGCCCAACCACGTTTTCCACCGTGGGGATGCTGTTGTGGGGTCAGCCACTTCGCTGAACGGGGGCAGGACTCCTGTGGGCGCATGCTGGGTGACAACGCGGATCTGTGCTTGCTGGTTGTCTGGATTAACTCCCATCTCTGCCAGGATGTGTTTAGCGTGGTTTGGACACCGTGCCCGCCCTTGGCGTGGCTGGGGCTGTCTGTCTTCACCCTCTGGGGGTTCGCTGCTGGGGTGGGGCCGTGTAGTTGAGCCCTGTGACACCCCCTTCCAGGCTTATGTGGCGCTGTGGCAAGGCTTAGTGTGCCCCCTGGTTGGCTGGATATGGAGGCAACGCTTGGGTGTGTGCACAGGGTCTGCCGGGCCTGTGTGAGCAGGACAAGGGTGGGGGCTGCTGCCCTTGTGTGTCCTTGTTTGGCCAGGAGGCTGCGCCTTACCGGCAGTCTGGAGCTGTGGGTATCCGCCCCGCTGTTGGCCTGGTGCTGTAGAGCCTCGTTGGGGCAGGTGCGTCGTGGGTGATGGCCGTGTGGTGGCAGACAACGCGGTGCCAGTGGTCGCCGGCCGGGTGATTCTCCCGGTCGGTCCGCGACGACGTGCAGGTGCGGGAGCGTGGGTATCACTCCCCCTCGTCGCCAGTGTGATGGTGCGGCTGGCGTTAGTCATAGGGCGCGCAGCGCACATGAAATAATGGGCGCACACACCAGAAATTAGGTCGCGGTGGACTGCCCCCGAGCGGGCACGCCCCTTCCTTTATTATGTGCGCCCCGCCCGCTGGCGGGAGCGCGTGGGTGCGTTACATCCGGCGGCGGCCGGCAACAACTAGACCGCACTGTATATTACAGTATGGGTCACTGTTTGATCTGGGAGACCCCTCACGGCACAGGTCACTTCTGGCTTTTCTGTCCTTTGTAGCCAGCCTTTCTCTGGGTGTTCCTGACACTAGAAATACACTGGACTTCTCCTTCGGGGCAGACTCTCCCCCTGAACGGTTGTGCGTTCTCTTTCACTCTCTCAACAGTTCGACGGGCTTCTAGGCACTCGGCAGACCCTCATCTCCACCAGCAGAAAGTGTCTCTGACAGACTGGCTGCAAGGAGTAACCAAAAAAATAGCACCCTCTGGACGAGTGGGTGAGTGAAGCAAACTCAGCAGATCTTCAGGGCATTGCCCCCTTCTCTCTCCATCTTTCTTTCTCTCTTTAACCATCCTGCTTTCCTTCCTTCTTTTCATCCTTCTTTCTGCATGTTCATCCTTCCTTCCTACTCTCCACTGTTCTTTGCCTTTTTCCTTCCTCCACCCCCCCCCCCCTTACTTCTTGCCATCCATCCATGGGTTCTTCATCACGACCCAAGTTCCGAGTGGATCAGAGCCTCAGAGACAAGGGTGGTGGTTAAGAATCTATGGTTTAGATTTACAAATATTGTGAGGTCCAGAACGAGGGAGCACACGGGGAGCACACGGAGAGCACACGGCAGCCAGGCTGTGGGGCCGCAGTGCGTCTGTCTGTCTGTCCTCAGGTCATTCATCCGCCCAGCTGGACACAGTGACTCCGCGGCTTCTTCTTCACTTCGCATGTCTCTCGTGCCCGTCCTTCCAGTGGTGTCCAGTAGGTGGCGGCAGAGGACCACGTTAGTTCTACTCCTCAGCCTGTGGGTGCAGCCGGCCGTGCTGTGCTGCAGGAGGGCTCCGCCCCCTCATACACGGGTGTGTGGAAGGTTTCCCAGCACCACTCAAAACTCTGCCTGGCTACTTTGTGAGGGAGAACGTGCCCAAATCTGTGGAAAGAATCTGGGCGTAGCTCAAGGGGGTGTTTGGAGTGTGACACCCCCCACTTCTCCCCCCACACCCACCAAAAGAACTCTTGGCTCGGTGGTTGGAGCTGGGGCCTTGAGTCGGGCTTGCTATCTTTGTGTTGGTTTTTCTGGTTCTGAACCAAGAATGGAAGACAAACAATGACTTTGGATCATGTAAACAAGAGAGACAGAGACACCTGCCTGGCGCTGAGTATCTGAATGTGAAACCAGATCACCTGGAATCAACACCGGCTCCTGCTTGTCCAAGTTGTGTGATCCTAGTAAATATTTTATTTCACAGAGCCTCCTTTTAATTTATGACCACATATGAGAGCACTTCTAAACACGTGAGTTCAGGATGTGCGCTGTATAAGTTCATGCAGCGCTTATGTTTCATCCAATAGACTCTAATGTAGCCCCATCTATGATAAGAATCCAGGCCACATTTAGGTTTTACAGGACTCCTGACCTGTCTCTTAAATCACTAACGGCATTGTTGTGAGGGCGGGGTATCAATGTTTCAAAAAATGATCACTTTTAATAAATGTCTGTCCATGCAGTGATATAATCCAACATTCTAAGGGGAACCGCTTCCACATGTTAAGGAAATTAACCCCGGGCGTAGTGGGCATAGGGGGGCTTTGCGGAGGGCCACGGAGGTGCGAACAAACTCCATGGCCCTCTGAGTGGCCCTCCGCGTAGCCCCGCTACGCCACCCACCTCCACCCCACAATATTAACAATGAATTAGAAAAATAAATTAAAACCAACTTACCTGTACTGCGGCGTCCCCGGGCTTCCCTCCTCCTCTTCCTCACGGTTTCTTCTAATCCTTGCGAAAACTGCGCATGGAATCATACCTCCAATATATGATTCCAATATGTTTGATACCAAACACGCCATGGTTTGTTACAGCCAGTTTAGAGTTGGCCATCGTGTAATGACCCATGGCCACTCTATGTATCGTAATGGCTGATGCGCAACCCAAGAGAATGGACTCCGTGGATTGTAAAGGTGTCCTGCTCATGCAGGGGCACCCTCACACTTATAACCAAGTTCCTTTCCTTGAGGATTGAAAGGACTGCCTTAGAGGTGACATATGTTTTAAGTGCAGTAACCTCAGATATAAGAAAACTTGTATCTGTCGTAAGTGGTGCTAGCAGCAGCTTACACAGGCTGCAATGGCAGGCATGTAGTTACAGTTTGAGTCATTTTCCATGGGTGGCATAATACATGCTTCAGCCCATGGGGGAACTCTGGTGTACCTATGCCCTGGGTACCTTAGTACCATATCCTAGGGACTTACAAGGGTACACCAGTAGCCAACCTGGGGGGTACCTGAGTACTCACCATGTCCAATTTAGGGGAGAAGCACAGAGATAGAGTCAGACTAGTCAGAAAAACATAATGCCGCCAGCAAACAATGGAGGCAACCATGAAAGCCGATCCTATTCCTACAGCCGGCTAAACTGACATGTGCACTTATAAGTGCCTAAGTATCCTACCTACTGCTTACATGATGCTCGTCAGCATGGCCCTGCCCTAACCTCGGTTCCGCTGGCAATAAGGTAAGAAAAATAGAATGATCATAAAATTATTAGCATTTTATTTATCCGTGGGGCGACGCTCCTCCGCCATGGTGCTGGCAATAGGAATTTTATTACCTCATCCGATTTTATCGGGTGTAATTTAACTGCACACAGTACATTCGGGTGCAGTATCATTGCACTCGTTTTTACCCCACTATGTAATTGTACAAGGTGGATTCCTGGAGGTGTTAGGGTGCGTGACCCTAGCTCCGGACGCTCTCTCTGGGTGACTGGGAGTGTCGATGATTATTTAATATCTGAAGTGGGGCCTTATATCCAGGAAGGGATGATTGTGAAGATATGTCCCCATTGCATGGAAGCTTTATAAACTGTACTTTGGTGTTGTGCAGCCTACAGACCCTGCGCCAAGGTTGGCATACTCCAGACTATGTATAACAGGGCTGTCCTAGGGTGGCACACAGCAGGGTAATCTCAATGTTTAACTGATGTGTACACTCGAACTTGCATGTTTTAAGCACTCTGTCCCAGATATGGAGCACTATGTGTAAAGGTTTTTTTTGCAGCTTACATCCTCAGATTGCTTTCTACAGCTCACATTCTTAAACTGGTTGCTATCTCCGAAAGCCGCCTTCCACTACCTCATAAACCCTGCATGAAAAGACTGAACTTGACTTCACTCCACTTGAATCCTTTAGGCTTGCTCCCTCTCCTTTCTGTCTTCAGCGTGAGCCTCCTCTTACCTTCCATCCTCTGCATGCTGTCTATTTCTGAGTGTTGCCTCCCCTCAGTCTCACGCCTGTCTCCCTTAATGTCTCTTATTATAATTCTGCAAAAGTCTGACGCCTCATTTCACAGACCCCAAACTCTCCTCTTTAAAATCTTGCCCCTGCACTCTAAGATTACCTCAATTCCACCACACTGCGTGCTCCAAGACAGGTGAGACTGCTCAGCCGCTCGATCCACCAGAGAGTCAAGGAAACAGAGAGTCCTGTCTGGTCACTGCAGTGTCTAGTGCGGTCCGTAGAACAGGCCTGTGCACCTGTGGCGCTGTTAGGGGCCACCTATAGGTCACACGAGCCAGAAAACAACACCAGCATAGTAGAGCATCTTTGAGCAAGCCCCTATTCCCCAGGTACAGCCCATATGCCTCACCCCCAAGCAATTCCACCCCCTAGATCCACCATCCCCCCAACCCCACATCCAATGCTTAATTTGAGCCAGTGATTTCCTGTGCTCGGCACCAGCAGTTAATTGTCAACACCAGCGCTTGTGACAGTCTGCCACAAGGTGGTGCTCTCTGACTCATTTTTAGATGACCACAACAACAGTTAATTATTGAATCAAAATACATTAAAAATGACTTTTACCTGCCACCCAAGCCATTCTTACAGCTTTGGGGGCCTGAATTGGTCCGAATTGTAACAGTGTGATGGTTAGTAGCTGTGTTGGCAGCATGGCAGGGGCAATGTGTGCTGCAAGCTGCAGTGGCCTCCTGACCAGAGCCTTGGCACATATATTTTTACAAATTAAGCACTGCCCCCATCTCAGCAACTCTACTTCAGACACCAGCATCTACATGGAAGAACAGAGGCGTTGTGGTTCCAGTCAGCGCCACTTTACAAAACTGACAGCCAACTTTCGTAAGGCAGGCAAAGGGGGCAAACATAGTCTGATAATCCTGAAAGCATCTTTATCAATAACTGTCATGTTGAGTTCCATGATTTTACTACTTACAATAAATAGTTTATTGAGTCTCTCATCCCACGTTTAAAAAGTTTCGCTGTCCTCCATAATCAATGGCTGGCCTTTAACTGAAGTCCCCCGCCGGTGTCATGCAACTGTTCTGTGCATACGCCATACCATCGGGAGTCAAAGAGTCCAGTTGGGAGTGGACGGCACTGGACCCTGTGGGAGCCCTGGCTGGAGAGAGGCCTGTACCTTACACGCCGTCTTCGGGGACATGGGGGATGTAGGAGAGACCAGGGCTGGCTTCTCCGGCACCACCACGGATTGTGACATTGCCACGTTTTTGTCCTGTGGAGGACCCAGACAAGGCTGTGAGTGAAGCACAAACCTGCTGATTGCTTTGCCTGCTCTACGTTCTTACAGTCAAGGTCACTGTCAGGCCAACTAAAAAGCACCAGACCCTGTGGAGCCCTGGTCAGCTGCCTTGCCCAAGGTGGTCAGTTGCAGTCTGTCTTGTGGCCCACCAAGCTGGCGGGGGCCATCACACCACCGTCCCAGCACAAGGCTAGGGTGCCACACTTGGAGAACCCCAGCAGGCGGCTCCACTGAAGGCACTGAAGCTTTGCTGAACAGCCACAACGTTTCACACACCCACTCAGCAAAGGTTTTTATTTCTCAAAAGTAAACTGACAAAACTAGTGTTTATTCTTAGAACATAGACAAAAACTAATACCCTGAAACTAAGTAAGTTTTGTCATCGCACATGGCGGCCATTGCGTGATTTTCTGGCCTAGAACCCACACTGTAACTGCACGTCATGAGAGCTTATACATGCTACAACGTTACACGTGGCGTGATGTGACCCATGTTATGATCTTATATGTGATGAAATATTATATGTGGTAATGTTTCTCTCTCTTGCTCTATCTCTTTCTCTATTATACAGGCTCTCCTGTCTCGCTCCATCGGCCCCTCTTTTTCTCTTTCTGTCTCTATCACTCTCATCTGTCTCTTTCACTCTCTCTTTGGGTGAACTTTTTTTTAGTCCACAGAAAGCAGGTCCATAACTTCTGGTGATTTCTCCCACTTCCACTAGTTTGACATCCACCTGCCCTAAATTAAAAAAGGCGGAAATCCAACAAAATGCCCCACAGCACAAGAAACCCTATATCTACACATAGAGGAATGTAAGGAACGAGAACTGCGAGAATCGAGTACTGCGAGGAACAAAGACTGTGAGAAATGAGGACTGCGAGAAACGAGGACTGAGAAGAACAAGGACTGCGAGAAACAAGGAATGCAAGGAGCGAGGAACGAGGACTGCGAGGAACAAGGAATGCGAGCAACGAAGACTGTGAGGAATGAGGAGTGCGAGGAATGCGAGGAACGAGGACTGCGAGGAACAAGGACTGCGAGGAATGAAGACTATGAGAAATGAGGACTGCGAGAAACGAGGATTGCGAAGAACGAGGACTTCGAGGAACGAGGACTGCGAGGAGCAAGAAACGAGGAATGCAAAGAGCGAGGACTGCGAGGAGTGAGGAATACAAGGAGTGAGGACTACGAGGAATGCGATGACTGCAAGGAACAAGGAATGTGAGGAGCGAGGACTGCAAGGGACGAGGAATGCGAGGAGTGAGGACTGCGAGTAACTAGGAATGCGAGGAACGAGGAATGCGAGGAGTGAGCACTGCAAGGAACAAGGACCAGGAGGGACAAGGAATGCGAGGACTGTGAGGAACGAGGAATGTGAGGGATGAGGAATGCGAGGAACAAGGACTGCAAGGAACGAGGAATGCGAGGAGCAAGGACTACGAGGACTGTGAGGAACGAGGAATGTGAGGACTGCGAGGAACGAGGAATGTGAGGACTGCGAGGAACGAGGAATGTGAGGACTGCGAGGAACGAGGAATGCAGGGACTGCGAGGAATGTGAGTACCGCGAGGAACGAGGTTTCTGAGGAAATAGGAATGCGAAGAAAGAGGACTGTGAGGAATGAGATCAGCTAGGAACGAGGAATGCGAGGAACGAGGACTGCGAGGAATGTGGAATGCAAGGAACAAGGATTGCTAGGAACAAGGAATGTAAGGAATGCGAGGAACAAGTACTGTGAGAAACAAGGAATGCGAGGAACAAGGTCTGCTAGGAATGAAGAATGCAAGGAAAGAGAACTGCTAGAAACAAGGAATGTGAGAAACGAGGACTGTGAATAATGAGGCATGCAAGGAACGAGGACTGTGAGGAAGGAGGAATGCAAGGAGCAAGGAACGAGGAACGAGGACTGCGAGGAACAAGGAATGCGAGGAACGAAGACTGTGAGGAATGAGGAGTGCGAGGAACGAGGAGTGCGAGGAATGAGGAATGAGAGTAACAGGGACTGCGAGGAATAAGGACTGCGAGGAACGAAGACTGTAAGGAATGAGGAATGCGATGAATGAGGAATGCAAGAAACAAGGACTGCGAGGAACGAAGACTGTGAGAAATGAGGACTGCAAGAAACGAGGACTGCAAAGAACGAGGACTGCGAGGAGCAGGAAACGAGGAATGCAAAGAGCGAGGACTGCAAGGAATGAGGAATGCAAGGAGCGAGGACTGCGAGGAACGAGGAATGCGAGCAACGAAGACTGTGAGAAATGAGGAGTGCGAGGAATGTGAGGAACGCGGAGCGAGGACTGCGAGGAACAAGGACTGCGAGGAACGAAGACTGAGAAACGAGGACTGCGAAGAACGAGGACTGCGAGGAACGAGGACTGCGAGGAGCAAGAAACGAGGAATGCAAAGAGCGAGGACTGGGAGGAATGAGGAATGCGAGGACTGTGAGGAACGAAGAATGCAGGGACTGCGAGGAATGCGAGGACCGAGAGGAACGAGGTTTCTGAAGAAATAGGAATGCAAAGAAAGAGGACTGTGAGCAATGAGATCTGCTAGGAACGAGGAATGTGAGTGATGTGGAATGCAAGGAACAAGGATTGCTAGGAAGAAGGACTGTAAGGAAAGCAAGGAACAAGTACTGTGAGGAACAAGGAATGTGAGGAACAAGGTCTGCTAGGAATGAAGAATGCAAGGAATGAGAACTGCGAGGAACGAGGGATGTGAGAAACGAGGACTGTGAGGAATGAGGCATGCAAGGAACGAGGACTGTGAGGAAGGAGGAATGCAAGGAACGAGGACTATGTGGAACAAGGAATGCGAGGAACGAAGACTGTGAGGAATGAGGAGTGTGAGGAACGAGGCGTGCGAGGAATGAGGATTGAGAGTAACAGGGACTGAGAGGAAAATGGACTGCGAGGAATGAGAACTGTAAGGAATGAGGACTGTGATGAATGAGGAATGCAAGAAACAAGGACTGTGAGGAACGAAGACTGTGAGAAATGAGGACTGCAAGAAACGAGGACTGCGAAGAACGAGGACTGCGAGGAGCAAGAAACGAGGAATGCAAAGAGCGAGGAATGAGGAATGCAAGGAGCGAGGACTGCGAGGAACATGCTCTGCCACACCATCAACCGCTCTCTGGCGACCGCCTCATTCCCTGACGACTGGAAACATGCCGAGATCAACCCCCTCCTAAAGAAACCCTCGGCTGACCCCACCGACCTCAAAAACTACAGACCCATCTCCCTGCTCCCGTTCCCGGCGAAAGTCATCGAGAAAGCCGTCAACAGCCAACTCGACACATTCATCGAAGAGCACAACATCCTCGACTTCTCCCAATCCGGCTTCAGAAAAAAACACAGCACGGAAACCGCCCTCCTCGCCGCAACAGACGACATCCACACCCTACTGGACAAAGGAGAAACAGTAGCCCTCATCCTCCTCGACCTCTCAGCGGCATTCGACACAGTCTCCCACCGCACCCTAATACGCAGACTCCACAACGCAGGGATCCAGGACAAAGCCCTCGACTGGATCCGCTCCTTCCTCTCCGGCATAACGCAGCGGGTCAGACTCCACCCTTTCCTCTCAGACCCTACACCAACCACCTGCGGAGTCCCTCAGGGGTCCTCCCTCAGCCCCACACTCTTAAACGTCTACATGGCGCCACTCGCCCCCATCGTCAGAACCTTCGGACTCAACATTGTGTCATACGCAGACGACAACCAACTTATCCTCTCCCTATCCAACGAACCCAACACTGCCAGACACAACTTTCGAGAAGGCATGGAAGCTCTCGCCAAATGGATGAAAAACAGCTGCCTACAACTAAACACCAACAAGACAGAAGTACTCATCATGGGCCCAAACCCCGACGCCTGGAACGACACCTGGTGGCCCCCCGCCCTCGGAAACCCACCCACCCCCACAGACCACGCACGCAACCTGGGAATCATCCTGGACTCCGAGCTCAAAATGGACCGCCAGATCAATGCCGTCTCGTCCTCCTGCTTCCACACCCTCTGCCTCCAACGTAAGACCTTCAAATGGATCCCCCTTGAATACAGAAAGACTGTCACTCACGCCCTGATCACCAGCAGACTCGACTACGGCAACGCACTCTACGCCGGAATCAACAAAAACCTCACCCGCAAGCTACAGAACATCCAGAACGCCGCCGCAAGACTGATCCTCAACCTGCCAAGACACTGCCACATCTCCCAGCACCTGCGCACACTACACTGGCTCCCAATCGAGGCAAGAGTCACCTTCAAGATGCTCACCCACGCACAAAAGGCCCTCCACGACACCAGACCAGCATACCTGAACAGCCGACTCAATTTCCACGCACCCCAAAGGACCCTACGATCAGCCCAGCTCTCCTACGCCGTGGTCCCACGCACCAGAAAAACCAGATCAGGAGGCCGCTCCTCCTCCTTCCTCGCGGCCAAAGCCTGGAACGCCCTTCCACTCCACCTTAGACAGACAACCTCCCTTCCCATCTTCGCAAAACACCTCAAGACCTGGCTCTTTGATGAACCCCCCCTGATGGACTGGAACCTACACCCCCTGTCCCCAGCGCCTTGAGACCCTCACGGGTGAGTAGCACGCTTAATAAATGCTTGATTGATTGATTGAGGAATGTGAGGACTGCAAGGAACAAGGACTGTGAGGAGTGAGGACTGCAAGGGACGAGGAATGCGAGGAGCGAGGACTGCGAGGAATGAGGAATGCGAGGACTGTGAGGAATGCGAGGACTGTGAGGAATGCAATGACTGCGAGGAACGAGGACTGCAAGGAGCAAGGAACGAGGAACGAGGACTGCGAGGAACAAGGAATGTGAGGAACGAAGACTGTGAGGAATGAGGAGTGCGAGGAACGAGGAGTGCGAGGAATGAGGAATGAGAGTAACAGGGACTGCGAGGAATATGGACTGCGAGGAATGAGGACTGTAAGGAATGAGGACTGTGATGAATAAGGAATGCAAGAAACAAGGACTGCGAGGAACGAAGACTGTGAGAAATGAGGACTGCAAGAAACGAGGACTGCGAAGAACAAGGACTGTGAGGAGCAAGAAACGAGGAATGCAAAGAGCGAGGACTGCGAGGAATGAGGAATGCAAGAAGCGAGGACTGCGAGGAACAAGGAATGTGAGGACTGCAAGGAACAAGGAATGTGAGGAGTGAGGACTGCAAGGGACGAGGAATGCGAGGAGCGAGGACTGCGAGGAACGTGAGGAACGAAGACTGTGAGGAATGAGGAGTGCGAGGAACGAGGAGTGCGAGGAATGAGGAATGAGAGTAACAGGGACTGCGAGGAATATGGACTGCGAGGAATGAGGACTGTAAGGAATGAGGACTGTGATGAATAAGGAATGCAAGAAACAAGGACTGCGAGGAACGAAGACTGTGAGAAATGAGGACTGCAAGAAACGAGGACTGCGAAGAACGAGGACTGTGAGGAGCAAGAAACGAGGAATGCAAAGAGCGAGGACTGCGAGGAATGAGGAATGCAAGAAGCGAGGACTGCGAGGAACAAGGAATGTGAGGACTGCAAGGAACAAGGAATGTGAGGAGTAAGGACTGCAAGGGACGAGGAATGCGAGGAGCGAGGACTGCGAGGAACGAGGAATGCACGGACTGTGAGGAATGCGAGGACTGTGAGGAATGCGAGGACTGCGAGGAACAAGGACTGCAAGGAACAAGGAATATGAGGACTGAGAGGAACGAGGACTGCGAGGAACGAGGAATGCGAGGAGCGAGGGCTGCGAGGAATGAGGAATGCGAGGACTGTGAGGAATGCGAGGACTGCGAGGAACAAGGAATGCGAGAAATGAGGAATGCGAGGAATGAGGAATGCAAGGAGAAAGGAATGGGGACTGTGAGAAATGCGGACTGCGAGGAGCGAGGAATGCGAGGCTGAGGACGGCAAAGAACGAGGAATGCGAGGAGTGAGCACTGCAAGGAACAAGGACTGGGACGGACAAGGAATGCAAGGACTGCGAGGAACGAGGAATGTGAGGGATGAGGAATGCGTGGAACAAGGACTGCGAGGAACGAGGAATGCAAGGAGCGAGGACTGCGAGGAACGAGGAATGTGAGGACTGCGAGGAACGAGGAATGCAGGGACTGCGAGGAATGCGAGGACCGAGAGGAACGAGGTTTCTGAAGAAATAGGAATGCGAAGAAAGAGGACTGTGAGGAATGAGATCTGCTAGGAATGAGGAATATGAGTGATGTGGAATGCAAGGAACAAGGATTGCTAGGAACAAGGACTGTAAGGAAAGCGAGGAACAAGTACTGTGAGGAACAAGGAATGTGAGGAACAAGGTCTGCTAGGAATGAAGAATGCAAAGAACGAGAACTGCGAAGAACGAGGAATGTGAGAAACGAGGACTGCGAGGAATGAGGAATGCAAAGAACGAGGACTGCGAGGAACGAGGAATGCAAGGAGCGAGGAACGAGGACTGCGAGGAACAAGGAATGCGAGGAACGAAGACTGTGAGGAATGAGGAGTGCGAGGAATAAGGAATGAGAGTAACAGGGGCTGCGAGGAATAAGGACTGCGAGGAATGAGGACTGTAAGGAATGAGGACTGTGATGAATGAGGAATGCAAGAAACAAGAACTTCGAGGAATGAGGACTGCAAGAAATAAGGAATGCGAGGAACGAGGAATGTGTGGAATGAGGAATGTGAGGAATGAGAACTGTGAAGAACGAGGACTATGAGGAATGTGGAATTTATGAATGAACTATGTGCGGAACGAGGACTACAAGGAATGAGGAATGCGAGGAACGAGGAATATGCAGAATGAGGACTGTGAGGAATGAAGACTGTGACGAACAAGGAATGCAAGAAACAAGGACTGTGAGGATTGAGGACTGTGACAAACGAGGATTGTGAGGAATGAGGACTGCGAGGAACGAGGAATGTGAGAAGCAAGGTTTGCACAGTACGAGGAATGAGAGGAGCGAGGACTGCGAGGAACGAGGAATGAGAGGAATGTGAGGACTGCGAAGAATGCAAGGACTGCGAGGAACGAGGACTGCAAGGAACAAGGAATATGAGGAGGGAGGACTGCGAGGAACGAGGACTGTGAGGAATGAGGAATGCGTGGAGCGAGGACTGTGAGCAATGAGGTATGCGAGGACTACGAGGAATGCGAGGACCTTGAGGTATGAGGAATGCGAGGAATGTGAGGACTGCGAGGTATTAGGAATGCGAGAAATGAGGACTGCGAGGAATGAGGAATGCGAGG
Organism: Calotriton arnoldi; assembly: GCA_963921515.1. Taxonomy (NCBI): domain Eukaryota; kingdom Metazoa; phylum Chordata; class Amphibia; order Caudata; family Salamandridae; genus Calotriton; species Calotriton arnoldi. The sequence goes on along the minus strand of CAWUFW010007811.1, from coordinate 734,942 downwards.
AATGCGAGGAACGAGGAATGCAAGGAGTGAGGAACGAGGACTGCGAGAAATGAAGACTGTGACGAACGAGGACTGCAAGGGATGAGGAATGCGAGGAGTGAGGACTGCAAGGAACGAGGACTGTGAGGAGCGAGCAATGTGAGGAGCAAGAACTGCGAGGAACGAGGAATGTGAGGACTGCGAGGAACAAGGAAAGTGAAGAACAAGGAATGCAAGGAACAAGGACTACGAGGAATGTGAGGACTGCGAGGAACGAGGGATGCAGGGACTGCGAGGAATGCGAGGACTGTGTGGAATGCAAGGACTGCGAGGAACAAGGTCTGTGAAGAATTACGAATGCGAGGAACGAGGACTATGAGGAATGAGATCTGCTAGGAACGAGGACTGCGTGGAACATGGAATGCAAGGAACTAGGATTGCTAGGAACAAGGACTGTAAGGAATGCGAGGAACAAGAACTGTGAGGAACGAGGAATGCGAGGAACAAAGTCTGCTAGGAATGAAGAATGCAAAGAATGAAAACTGCAAGGAATGAGGAATGCGAGAAACGAGGACTGCGAGGAATGAGGAATGCAAGGAACGAGGACTGTGAGGAACGAGGACTGGTCCCCATTCCTCACAATCCTTGTTCCTCGCAGTCTTCATTCCTCGCTTCTCGCATTTGAATGAGGAATGCAAGGGACAAGGACTGTGAGGAATGAGGAGGGCGATGAACGAGGAGTGTGAGGAATGAGGAATAAGAGCAACGAGGACTGTGAGGAATGAGGACTGTGACTAACGAGGAATGCATGAAACAAGGACTGCGAGGAATGAGGACTGTAAGGAATGAGGAATGCGAGGAACGAGGAATGTGCAGAATGAGGAATGTGAGGAACAAGAACTGTGAGGAATGAGCACTGTGAAGAATGAGGAATTTATGAACAAGGAATGTGCGGAACGAGGACAACAAGGAATGAGAATTGCGAGGAACGAGGAATATGCAGAATGAGGACTGTGAGGAATGAGGACTGTGACGAACGAGGAATGCAAGAAACAAGGACTGCGAGGAATGAGGACTGTGACAAATGAGGAATGCAAAGAATGAGGACTGGGAGGAACGATGAAAGTGAGGAACGAGGACTGGGAGGAATGAGGACTGTGTGGAAGGAGGACTGCAAGGAACAAGGAATGAGGAATGCAAGGAACAAGGACTGTGAGGGACGAGGAGTGCAAGGAACGTGGAGTGCAAGGAATGAGGACTGTGAGGAATGAGGACAGTGATGAATGAGGATTGCAAGAAACAAGGACTGCGAGGAACGAGGACTGCGAGGAACGAGGACTGTGAGGAACGAGGACTGTGAGGAACGAGGACTGTGAGGAACGAGGACTGTGAGGAATGAGGAATGTGAGGAATGAGAAATGCGAGAAACAAGGACTGCGAGGAGCGAAGACTACGAGGAATGTGAGGAGCGAGGCCTGCGAGTAACGAGGAATGGGAGGACTGCGAGGACTGCGAGGAATGCGTGGACTGCAAGGAATGAGGAATGCAAAGAATGAGGAATGCGAGGACTGTGAGGAACGAGGACTGCGAGAAATTATGAATATGATGAGAAAGTACTGCGAGGAACGAGGAATGCGAAAACTGCGAGGAATGTGAGACTGTGAAGAACGAGGAATGTGAAGAACGAGGACTGTGAGGAATGAGGAATGCGAGGAGCGAGGAATGCTAGGAGCAAGGAATGAGGACCGCGAGGAATGAGGACTCTGAGGAATGAGGAATTTATAAATGAGGAATGTGCGGAACGAGGACTACTAAGGAATGAGGAATGCGAGGAATGACGATTGTGTAGAATGAGGACTGTGAGGAATGAGGACTGTGACAAACGAGAATTGCAAGAAAAAAAGACTGCAAGGAATGAAGACTGACGAACGAGGAATGCGAGAAACAAGGACTGTGAGGAACGAGGAATACGTGGAACGAGGACTGTGAGGAATGAGGACTGCGAGAAATGAGGACTGCAAGGAATGAGGACTTCGAGGAATGAGGAGTGCGAGGAATGAGGATTGCGAGAAATGGGGACTGTGAGGAATGAGGAATGAAGAGTGCAAAAAATGAGTGCGAGGAATGAGGAGTGCGAGTAACGAGGGTTGCGAGTAACGAGTGTAGGAATGAGGACTGTGAGGAATGAGGAATTTATGAAAAAGGAATGTGGGGAACGAGGACTACTAAGGAATGAGGAATGCAAGAAACAAGGACAGCGAGGAATGAGGACTGTGACAAACGAGGAATACGAGGAACGAGGACTGTGAGGAATGAGGAATGCAAGGAACGAGGACTGTGAGGAATGAGGACTGCGAGGAACGAGGACTGTGAGGAATGAGGAATGCGAGGAACAAGGACTGTGAGGAATGAGGAGTGCGAGGAACAAGGACTGTGAGGAATGAAGACTGTGAGGAATGAGGAATTTATGAACATGGAATGTGCAGAACGAGGACTACTAAGAAATGAGGAATGCGAGGAACGAGGAATGTGCAGAATGAGGACTGTGACGAATGAGGAATGCAAGAAACAAGGACTGCAAGGAATGAGGACTGTGACAAACGAGGAACGAGGATTGTGAGGAACAAGGAATGCGAGGAATGGGGAATGTGAGGAATGAGAAATGTGAGAAACGAGGACTGCGAGGAATGAGGAATGCGAGGAGTGAGGATTGCAAGGAACGAGGACTGCGAGGCATCGCGAATGTGAGGAGCGAGGACTGCGAGCAATGGGGACTGCGAGGAATGAGGAATGCGAGGAGCAAGGACTGTGAGGAACAAGGAATGCGAGGACTGCGAGGAATGCGAGGACTGCGTGGTCCGAGGAATGTTAGGAATGAGGACTGTGAGGAACGAGGAATACGAGAATCGAGGAATGCAAGGAGCGAGGAATGAGGACTGCGAGAAATGAGGACTGCGAGGAACGAGGAATGAGGACTGCAATGAACAAGGAATGCGAGGAGTGAGAACTGTGAGGAACAAGGAATGCGAGGAGCGAGGACTGTGAGGAATGAGGAATGCGAGGAGCAAGGACTGTGAGGAACGAGGAATGCGAGGACTGCGTGGACCAAGGAATGCTAGGAACGTTGATTGCAAGGAACGAGGAATGCAAGGATCGAAGAATGCAAGGAGCGAGGAACGAGGACTGCGAGAAATGAGGACTGCAAGGAACGAGGAATGAGGACTGCGATGAACAAGGAATGCGAGGAGTGAGAACTGCGAGGAACAAGGAATGCGAGGACTGTGAGGAACGAGGACTGCGAGGAATGCAAGGACTGCGAGGAACAAAGACTGTGAGGAACAAGGAATGCGAGGAATGAGGACTGCGATGAACAAGGAATGCAAGGAGCGAGGACTGCAAGGAATGAGGAATGCGAGGAATGTGAGAAACGAGGACTGCGAGGAACGAGGAATGCGAGGACTGCGAGGAACAAGGAATGCAACGACTGCGAGGAACAAAGACTGTGAGGAACTAGGAATGCGAGAAATGAGGAATGAGATCTACTAGGAACAAGGAATGCGAGGAACGAGGAATGTGAGGAATGAGGACTGCGAGGAACGTGGAATTGAAAGGACAAGGATTGCGAGGAACAAGGACTGTAAGGAATGTAAGGAACGAGGACTACGAGGAATGCAATGAGCAAGGACTGCAAGGAACGAGGAATGCTAGGGCTGCAAGGAACAAGGACTGCGAGGAATAAGGAATGCGAGGAACGAGGACTGTGGGGAACGAGCAATGCGAGGAGCGAGGACTACGAGGACTGCAAGGAATGAGGAATGTAAGGAATGAGGACTATGAGGAATGAGGACTACGAGGAATGCGAGGAACAAGGACTGTGAGGACTGCAAGGAACAAGGAATGCAAGGAACGAGGACTGCGAGGAACGAGGACTGCGAGGAGTGAGGAACGTGGACTGTGAGGACCTAGGAATGAGGAATCAGAGGAACGAGGACCTCAAGGAATGCGAGGAGCGAGAAGTACGAGCACTGCGATGAACGAGGAATGCGAGGAGCGAGGACTGCGAGGAACAAGGAATGTGAGACTGCGAGGAACGAAGACTTGAGGAACTAGGAATTTGAGAAACGAGGAATGAGATCTTCTAGGAACAAGGAATGCGAGGAACGAGGAATGCGAGGAATGAGGACTGCGAGGAACGTGGAATGCAAGGAACAAGGATTGTGAGGAACAAGGACTGTAAGTAATGCGAGGAACGAGGACTGTGAGGAACGAGGAATGCGAGGAGTAAGGACTGTGAGGAAAGAGGAATGTGAGGACTGTGAGGAAAAGGACTACGTGGAATAAGGAATGCAAGGAACGAGGACTGTGGGGAACGAGGAATGCGTGGAGCGAGGACTACGTAGACTGCAAGGAATGAGAAATGTAAGGAACGAGGACTGTGAGGAACGAGAAATGTGAGGAACGAGGACTGCAAGGAATGAGGAATGCCAGGAACGAGGAATGCCAGGAACGAGGAATGCCAGGAACGAGGAATGCAAGGAGCGATGGACGAGGACTGCGAGGAACGAGGACAGCAAGGAATGAGGAATGCGAGGAGTGAGGACTGCAAGGAACAAGAACTGTGAGCAATGAGGAATGTGGGGAGCAAGGAATGCGACAAACGAGGAATGCGAGGACTGCGAGGAACGAGGAAAGCGAGGAATGTGGAATGCGAGGAATAAGGACTGCCGGGAACAAGGAATTGGAGGAGTGAGGACTACGAGGAATGGAATGCGAGGAACGAGGAATGTGAGGACTGCGAGGAATGAGGAATTCAGGGACTGAGAGGAATTTGAGGACTGAGAGGAATGCAAGGACTGCAATGAGCGAGGTTTGTGAGGAACTAGGATTGCGAGGAACAAGGACTGTGAGGAATGAGATCTGCTAGGAATGAGGAATGCGAGGGAAGAGGACTGTGAGAAACGTGGAATTCAAGGAACAATGATTGCTAGGAACAAGGACTGTAAGGAGTGCAAGGAACATAGACTGCGAGGAATGAGGAATGCGAGGAACAATGTCTGCTAGGAATGAAGAATGAAAGGAACGAAAACTGCGAGGAACAAGGAATGCGAGAAATGAGTATTGTGAGGAGCGAGGAACGAGGAATGCAAGGAACGAGGATGCAAGGAGCGAGGAACGAGGACTGCGATGAACAAGAATGCAAGGAATGGGGACTGCGAGGAATGAGGAATGCGAGGAACGAGGACTGTGAGGAATGAGGAGTGCGAGGAACGAGGAGTGCGAGGAATGAGGAATGAGAGTAACAAGGACTGCAAGGAATGAGGGTTATGACAAATGAGGAATGAATGAAACAAGGGGTGCGAGGAATGAGGACTGCAAGGAATGAGGAATGAGAGGAACAATGTCTGCTAGGAATGAAGAATGAAAGGAACGAAAACTGCGAGGAACAAGGAATGCGAGAAATGAGTATTGTGAGGAGCGAGGAACGAGGAATGCAAGGAACGAGGATGCAAGGAGCGAGGAACGAGGACTGCGATGAACAAGAATGCAAGGAATGGGGACTGCGAGGAATGAGGAATGCGAAGAACGAGGACTGTGAGGAATGAGGAGTGCGAGGAACGAGGAGTGCGAGGAATGAGGAATGAGAGTAACAAGGACTGCAAGGAATGAGGGTTATGACAAATGAGGAATGAATGAAACAAGGGGTGCGAGGAATGAGGACTGCAAGGAATGAGGAATGAGAGTAACGAGGAATGTGGGGAATGTGAGGAACGTGAACTGTGAGGAACGAAGACTGTGAGGAATGAGGAATTTATGAACGGAACAAGGACTACAAGGAATGAGGAATGTGAGGAATGAGGAATATGCGGAATGAGGACTGTGAGGATTGAAGACTGTGACGAATGAGGAATGCAAGAAACAAGGACTGCGAAGAATGAGGACTGAAAAACAAGGAATGCAAGGAATGAGGACTGCGCGGAATGAGAAAGGTGAGGAACGAGGACTGTGAGGAATGAGGAGTGCGAGGAATGTAGAGTGCGAGGAATGAGGACTGTGAGGAATGAGGACTTTATGAACAAGGAATGTACGGAACAAGGACTACTAAGGAATGAGGAATGAGAAATGAGAAAAACGAGGAATGTGAGGAATGAGGACTGTGAGGAATGAGGACTGTGATGAATGAGGAATGCAAGAAACAAGGACTGCGAGGAATGAGGACTGCGAGGAACGAGGACTGTGAGGGATGAGGAATGCGTGGAACGAGAAATGCGAGAAACGAGGACTGCGAAGAGCGAGGACTATAAGGAATGCGAGGAACGAGGAATGGGAGGACTGCGAGGAATGCGAGGACTGCGAGGAACGAGGACTGCAAGTAACGAGGAATGTGAAGAGCAAGGACTGCAGGGAACAAGAACTGTGAGCAATGAGGAATGTGGGGAGCAAGGAATGCGACAAATGAGGAATGCGAGGACTGCGAGGAACGAGGAAAGCGAGAAATGTGGAATGCGAGGAATAAGGACTGCCAGGAACAAGGAATTGGAGGAGTGAGGACTACGAGGAATGGAATGCGAGGAACGAGGAATGTGAGGACTGCGAGGAATGAGGAATTCAGGGACTGAGAGGAATGCAAGGACTGCAATGAGCGAGGTCTGTGAGGAACTAGGATTGCGAGGAACAAGGACTGTGAGGAATGAGATCTGAGGGATGAGGAATGCGTGGAACGAGAAATGCGAGAAACGAGGACTGCGAAGAGCGAGGACTATGAGGAATGCGAGGAATGAGGACTGCGAGGAACGAGGAATGGGAGGACTGCGAGGAATGCGAGGACTGCGAGGAATGCGAGGACTGCGAGGAACGAGGACTGCAAGTAACGAGGAATGTGAAGAGCAAGGACTGCAAGGAACAAGGAGTGCGAGAAATGAGGAATGCGAAGAGCAAGGATGGCGAGGAACGAGGACTGCGAGGAATGCAAGACTGCGAGGAACAAGGAATGTGAGGAACGAGGACTACGAGGAATGAGGAATGCGAGGAATGAGGAATGCGAGGAACAAGGACTGTGAGGAACGAGGAATGCGAGGAGCGAGGACTACAAGCACTGCGAGGAACAAGGAATGTGAGGACTACAAGGAACGAGGAATGCAGGAACTGCAAGGAATTTGAGGACTGCGAGGAATGCACGGCCTGCGAGGAACGAGGTCTGTGAGGAACTAGGAATGTGAGGAATGAGGACTGTGAGGAATGAGATCTGCTAGGAATGAGGAATGCGAGGAACGAGGACTGCAAGGAACGTGGAATGCAAGGAACAAGGATTGCTAGGAACAAGGACTGTAAGGAATGCGTGGAACAAGGACTGTGAGGAATGAGGAATGCGAGGAACAAGGTCTGCTAAGAATGAAGAATGCAAGGAACGAGAACTGCGAGGAATGAGAAATGTGAGAAACGAGGACTGTGAGGAATAAGGAATGCAAGGAACGAGGACTGCGAGGAACAAGGAATGCAAGGAGCGAGGAACTAGGACTGTGAGGAACAAGGAATGTGAGGAATGGGGACTGCTAGGAATGAGGAATGTGAGGAACGAGGACTGTGAAGAATGGGGACTGCTAGGACTGAGGGATGTGAGGAACGAGGACTGTGAAGAATGAGGAGCGCAAGGAACGAGGAGTGCAAGGAATGAAGCAGGTGAGTAACAAGGACTGTGAGGAATGAGGACTGTGAGGAATGAGGACTGTGAGGAATGAGGACTGTGAGGAATGAGGACTGCGAGGAATGAGGACTGCGAGGAATGAGGACTGCGAGGAATGAGGACTGCGAGGAATGAGGACTGTGACGAACGAGGAATGCATGAAACAAGGACTGCGAGGAATGAGGACTGCAAGGAATGAGGAATGTAAGGAACGAGAAATGTGAGGCATGAGGAATGTGAGGAACAAGAACTGTAAGGAAAGAGGACTGTGAGGAATGAGGAATTTATGAACAAGGAGAGTGCGGAACGAGGATTACAAGGAATGAGGAATGTGAGGAACGAGGAATATGCGGAATGAGGACTGTGAGGAATGAAGACTGTGACGAATGAGGAATGCAAGAAACAAGGACTGTGAGGAATGAGGACTGTGACAAACGAGGAATGCAAGGAACGAGGACTGCGAGGAACGAGAATTGTGAGGAACGAGGACTGTGAGGAATGATGAGTGCGAGGAACGAGGAGTGCAAGGAATGAAGCAGGTGAGTAACAAGGACTGCGAGGAATGAGGACTGCGAGGAATGAGGACTGCGAGGAATGAGGACTGCGAGGAATGAGGACTGCGAGGAATAAGGACTGCGAGGAATGAGGACTGTGAGGAATGAGGACTGTGATGAACGAGGAATGCATGAAACAAGGACTGCAAGGAATGAGGACTGCAAGGAATGAGGAATGCAAGGAATGAGGAATGTGAGGAATGAGAGGAACAAGAACTGTGAGGAATGAGGACTGTGAGGAATGAGGAATTTATGAACGAGGAGTGTGCGGAACGAGGATTACAAAGAACGAGGAATGCAAGGAACGAGGAATATGCGGAATGAGGACTGTGAGAAATAAAGACTGTGACGAACGAGGAATGCAAGAAACAAGGACTATGAGGAATGAGGACTGTGACCAACGAGGAATGCAAGGAACGAGGACTGCAAGGAATGAGAAATGTGAGGAATGAGGACTGTGAAGAATGAGGATTGCGTGGAATGAGGACTGCGAGGAATGCGAGGAACGAGGACTGTGGGAAATGAGGAGTGCGAGTAACGTGGAGTGCGAGGAATGAGGACTGTGAGGAATGAGGAATTTATGAACGACGTTTGTGCAGAACAAGGACTACTAAGGAATGAGGGATGCGAGGAACATGAGGAATAAGGAGGAATGCAAGAAACAAGGACTGTGAGGAATGAGGACTGCGAGAAACGAGGACTGTGAGGAATGAGGAATGCAAGGAACGAGAAATGCGAGAAACGAGGACTGCGAGGAATGCGAGGAGCGAGGACTGGGAGGAACAAGGAATGGGAGGACCGCGAGGAATGCGAGGACTGTGAGGAATGAGTGGGCTGCGAGGACCTTGAGGAACGAGGACTGCAAGGAATGAGGAATGCGAGGCGTGAGGACTGCGAGGAATGAGGACTGCGCGAAATGAGGAATGTGAGGAACAAGGACTGCGAGGAATGAGGAATGCGAGGAGCGAGGAATGTGAGGAGCGAGGACTGCAAGGAATGAGGAATGCAAGGAGTGAGGAACGTGGACTGCGAAGAATGTGGACTGTGAGGAATGAGATATTTATGAACGAGGAATGTGCAGAACACGGACTACTAAGGAATGAGGAATGCGAGGAATGAGGAATGTGCAGAATGAGGACTGTGAGGAATGAGGACTGTGAAGGATGAGGATTTCAAGAAAAAGGACTGCAAGGAATGAGGACCATGACGAACAAGGAATGCGAGGAATGATAGGAACAAGGATTGCGAGGAACGAGGAAGGTGTGGAATGAGGACTGTGAGGAATGAGGAACGAGGACTGCGAGGGACAAGAAATGCAAGGAACGAGCACTGCGAGGAGCAAGGAATGCAAGGAATGAGGACTGTAAGCAATGAGGAGTGCGCAGAACGAGGAGTGCGAGGAATAAGGACTGTGAGGACTGAGGAGTGCGAGGAGCGAGGAGTGTGAGGAATGAGGACAGTGAGAAATGAGGAGTGTGAGGAACGAGGAGTGCGAGGACCATGGAGTGCAAGGAATGAGGACTGTGAGGAATGAGGAATTTATGACCAAGGAATGTGCGGAACGAGGACTACCGAGGAATTAGGAATGCAGGATTGAGTACTGTGACAAACGAGGAATGTGGAATGCGAGGAACGAGGACTGTGAGGAATGAGGAATGAGGACTGTGAGGATCGAGGACTGCGAGGACTGTGAGGAATGAGTAAAGAGAGGAATGAGGACTGTGAGGAACGAGGAGTGCGAGGAACAAGGAGTGCGAGGAATGAGGACTGCGAGGAATGAGGACTGCGAGGAATGAGGACTGTGACGAACGAGGAATGCATGAAACAAGGACTGCGAGGAATGAGGACTGCAAGGAATGAGGAATGTAAGGAACGAGAAATGTGAGGCATGAGGAATGTGAGGAACAAGAACTGTAAGGAAAGAGGACTGTGAGGAATGAGGAATTTATGAACAAGGAGAGTGCGGAACGAGGATTACAAGGAATGAGGAATGTGAGGAACGAGGAATATGCGGAATGAGGACTGTGAGGAATGAAGACTGTGACGAATGAGGAATGCAAGAAACAAGGACTGTGAGGAATGAGGACTGTGACAAACGAGGAATGCAAGGAACGAGGACTGCGAGGAACGAGAATTGTGAGGAACGAGGACTGTGAGGAATGATGAGTGCGAGGAACGAGGAGTGCAAGGAATGAAGCAGGTGAGTAACAAGGACTGCGAGGAATGAGGACTGCGAGGAATGAGGACTGCGAGGAATGAGGACTGCGAGGAATGAGGACTGCGAGGAATGAGGACTGCGAGGAATAAGGACTGCGAGGAATGAGGACTGTGAGGAATGAGGACTGTGATGAACGAGGAATGCATGAAACAAGGACTGCAAGGAATGAGGACTGCAAGGAATGAGGAATGCAAGGAATGAGGAATGTGAGGAATGAGAGGAACAAGAACTGTGAGGAATGAGGACTGTGAGGAATGAGGAATTTATGAACGAGGAGTGTGCGGAACGAGGATTACAAAGAACGAGGAATGCAAGGAACGAGGAATATGCGGAATGAGGACTGTGAGAAATAAAGACTGTGACGAACGAGGAATGCAAGAAACAAGGACTATGAGGAATGAGGACTGTGACCAACGAGGAATGCAAGGAACGAGGACTGCAAGGAATGAGAAATGTGAGGAATGAGGACTGCAGAAGAATGAGGATTGCGTGGAATGAGGACTGCGAGGAATGCGAGGAACGAGGACTGTGGGAAATGAGGAGTGCGAGTAACGTGGAGTGCGAGGAATGAGGACTGTGAGGAATGAGGAATTTATGAACGACGTTTGTGCAGAACAAGGACTACTAAGGAATGAGGGATGCGAGGAACATGAGGAATGAGGAGGAATGCAAGAAACAAGGACTGTGAGGAATGAGGACTGCGAGAAACGAGGACTGTGAGGAATGAGGAATGCAAGGAACGAGAAATGCGAGAAACGAGGACTGCGAGGAATGCGAGGAGCGAGGACTGGGAGGAACAAGGAATGGGAGGACCGCGAGGAATGCGAGGACTGTGAGGAATGAGTGGGCTGCAGAGGACCTTGAGGAACGAGGACTGCAAGGAATGAGGAATGCGAGGCGTGAGGACTGCGAGGAATGAGGACTGCGCGAAATGAGGAATGTGAGGAACAAGGACTGCGAGGAATGCGAGGAGCGAGGAATGTGAGGAGCGAGGACTGCAAGGAATGAGGAATGCAAGGAGTGAGGAACGTGGACTGCGAAGAATGTGGACTGTGAGGAATGAGATATTTATGAACGAGGAATGTGCAGAACACGGACTACTAAGGAATGAGGAATGCGAGGAATGAGGAATGTGCAGAATGAGGACTGTGAGGAATGAGGACTGTGAAGGATGAGGATTTCAAGAAAAAGGACTGCAAGGAATGAGGACCATGACGAACAAGGAATGCGAGGAATGATAGGAACAAGGATTGCGAGGAACGAGGAAGGTGTGGAATGAGGACTGTGAGGAATGAGGAACGAGGACTGCGAGGGACAAGAAATGCAAGGAACGAGCACTGCGAGGAGCAAGGAATGCAAGGAATGAGGACTGTAAGCAATGAGGAGTGCGCAGAACGAGGAGTGCGAGGAATAAGGACTGTGAGGACTGAGGAGTGCGAGGAGCGAGGAGTGTGAGGAATGAGGACAGTGAGAAATGAGGAGTGTGAGGAACGAGGAGTGCGAGGACCATGGAGTGCAAGGAATGAGGACTGTGAGGAATGAGGAATTTATGACCAAGGAATGTGCGGAACGAGGACTACCGAGGAATTAGGAATGCAGGATTGAGTACTGTGACAAACGAGGAATGTGGAATGCGAGGAACGAGGACTGTGAGGAATGAGGAATGAGGACTGTGAGGATCGAGGACTGCGAGGACTGTGAGGAATGAGTAAAGAGAGGAATGAGGACTGTGAGGAACGAGGAGTGCGAGGAACAAGGAGTGCGAGGAATGAGGACTGTGAGGAACAAGGAATGCGAGGACTAGGGAATGCAAGAAACGAGGACGGCAAGGAACGAGGAATTTGAGCGCGGACTACAAGGACTGTGAGGAACGAGGAATGCGAGGAGCGAAGACTGCGAGGAACAAAGACTGTGAGGAACTAGGAATGCGAGAAACAAGGCCTGCAAGGAATGAGATCTTCTAAGAACAAGGAATGCGAGGAACGAGGAATGCGAGGAATGAGGACTGCGAGGAACGTGGAATGCAAGGAACAAGGATTGTGAAGAACAAGGACTGTAAGGAATGTGAGGAACGAGAACTGCGAGGAACAAGGAATGCAAGGAACAAGGACTGTGAGAAATGATGAAGGAGAGAAACAAGGAATGCGAGCAATGAGAAATGTGAGGAACGAGGACTGCAAGGAACGAGGAATCCAAGGAGCGAGGACTCCAAGGACTGCGAGGAATGAGGAATGTGTGGAGCGAGGACTACGAGGAACAAGGAATGCAAGGACTGCGAGGACTGCAAGGACTGCGAGGAACAAAGACTGTGAGGAACTAGGAATGTAAGAAACGAGGAATGAGATCTGCAACGAACAAGGAATGTGAGGAACGAAGACTGCAAGGAACGAGGAATGTGAGGAGCGAGGACTACGAGGACTGCAAGGAACAAGGAATGCGAGGAACGAGGACAGCATGGAATGAGGAATGTGAGGAGCGAGGACTACGAGGAACAAGGAATGCGAGGACTGCGAGGAACAAAGACTGTGAGGAACTAGGAATGCGAGAAACGAGGAATGAGATCTGCTACGAACAAGGAATGTGAGAAACGAGGAATGCAAGGAACGTAAAATGCAAGAAACAAGGATTGCGAGGAACAAGGACTGTGGGGAACGAGGAATGCAAGGAGCGAGGAATGCAAAGATCAAGAAATGCAAGGAATGAGGACAGCGAGGGTTGAAGAATGCGAGGAAAGAGGACTGTGAGGAATGAGGACTGTGAAGAATGAGATCTGCTAGGAATGAGGAAGGCGAGGAACAAGGAATGCGAGGAACGAGGACTGTGAGGAATGAGGACTGCGAGGAATGAGGACTGTGAGGAACGAGGATTGCGAGGAATGAGTAAAGTGAGGAACGAGGACTATGAGGAACGAGGAGTGCGAGGAACAAGGAGTGCAAGGAACAAGGAGTGCGAGGAACAAGGAGTGCAAGGAACGAGGAGTGCGAGGAATGAGGACTGTGAGGAACAAGGAATGCGAGGAATAGGGAATGCAAGGAACAAGGGCGGCAAGGAACAAGGAATGAGCGAGGACTGTGAGGAACAAAGACTGTGAGGAACTAGGAATGCAAGAAATGAGGCCTGCGAGGAATGAGATCTTCTAGAAACAAGGAATGCGAGGAACGAGGAATGCGAGGAATGAGGACTGCGAGGAACGTGGAATGCAAGGAACAAGGATTGTGAAGAACAAGGACTGTAAGGAATGCGAGGAATGAGGACTGCGAGGAACAATGAATGCCAGGGCTGCAAGGAACAAGGACTGCGAGGAATAAGGAATGCGAGGAACGAGGACTGTGGAGAATGAGGAATGCGAGGAGCGAGGACTACAAGGACTGCAAGGAGCGAGGAATGCAAGGAGCAAGGACTGTGAGAAATGATGAATGAGAGGAACGAGGACTGTGAGGAATGATGAATGAGAGGAACGAGGACTGTGAGGACTGAAAGGAAAGAGGACTGTGAGGAATGAAGACTGTGAGGGACGACGACTGCGAGGATTGAGGAATGCGAGGAATGCGAGAAACGAGGACTGCTTGGAACGAGGAATGCGAGGAGCGAGGACTCCAAGGACTGCAAGGAATGTGAGGAATGAGGAATGCGAGGAACGAGGACTGCAAGGAACGAGGAATGCGAGGAGCGAGGACTATGAGAAACGAGGAATGAGATCTGCTACGAACAAGGAATGTGAGGAACGAGGAATGTGAGGAGCAAGGACTATGAGGACTGCAAGGAACGATGAAATGCAAGGAATGAGGAATGCAAGGAACGAGGATGGCAAGGAATGAGGAATGTGAGGAGCGATGACTACAACGAACAAGGAATGCGAGGACTCCAAGGACTGCGAGGAACGAGGAATGTGAGGAATGAGGAATGCAAGGAAAAAGGACTGCAAGGAACGAGGAATGCGAGGAGCAAGGACTACGAGGAACAAGGAATGAAAGGACTGCGAGGAACAAAGACTGTGAGGAACTAGGAATGCGAGAAACGAGGAATGAGATCTGCTACGAACAAGGAATGTGAGGAACGAGGACTGCAAGGAACGAGGAATGTGAGGAGCAAGGACTACGAGGACTGCAAGCAACGAGGAATGTGAGGAATGAGGAATGCGAAGACGGCAAGGAATGAGGAATGTGAGAAGCGATGACTACAAGGAACAAGGAATGCGAGGACTGCGAGGAACGAAGACTATGAGGAACTAGGAATGCGAGAAACGAGGCCTGCGAGGAATGAGATCTTCTAGGAACAAGGAATGCGAGGAACGAGGAATGCGAGGAATGAGGACTGCGAGGAACGTGGAATGCAAGGAACAAGGATTCTGAAGAACAAGGACTGTAAGGAATGCGAGGAACGAGGACTGCGAGGAACGAGGAATGCCAGGGCTGCAAGGAACAAGGACTGCGAGGAATAAGGAATGCGAGGAATGAGGACTGTGGAGAATGAGGAATGCGAGGAGCGAGGACTACAAGGACTGCAAGGAGCGAGGAATGCAAGGAGCAAGGACTGTGAGAAATGATGAATGAGAGGAACGAGGACTATGAGGAACGATGAATGAGAGGAACGAGGACTGTGAGGACTGAAAGGAAAGAGGACTGTGAGGAATGAAGACTGTGAGGGACAACGACTGCGAGGGACAAGGACTGCGAGGATTGAGGAATGCGAGGAATGCGAGGAATGAGGACTGCATGGAACGAGGAATGCGAGGAGTGAGGACTCCAAGGACTGCGAGGAATGTGAGGAATGAGGAATGCGAGGAACGAGGACTGCAAGGAAAGAGGAATGCGAGGAGCGAGGACTACGAGGAACAAGGAATGCAAGGACTGCAAGGAACGAAGACTGTGAGGAACTAGGAATGCGAGAAACGAGGAATGAGATCTGCTACGAACAAGGAATGTGAGGAACGAGGACTGCAAGGAATGAGGAATGTGAGGAGGAAGGACTACGAGGATTGCAAGGAACAAGGAATGCAAGGAATGAGGAATGCGAGGAACGAGGACGGCAAGGAATGAGGAATGTGAGGAGCGATGACTACAAGGAACAAGGAATGCGAGGACTCCAAGGACTGCGAGGAACGAGGAATGTGAGGAATATGGAATGCAAGGAACAAGGACTGCAAGGAACGAGGAATGTGAGGAGCGAGGACTACGAGGAACAAGGAATGAAAGGACTGCAAGGAACGAAGACTGTGAGGAACTAGGAATGCGAGAAACGAGGAATGAGATCTGCTACGAACAAGGAATGTGAGGAACGAGGACTGCAAGGAACGAGGAATGTGAGGAGCAAGGACTACGAGGGCTGCAAGGAACGAGGAATGCGAGGAATGAGGAATGCGAGGACGGCAAGGAATGAGGAATGTGAGGAGCGATGACTACAAGGAACAAGGAATGCGAGGACTGCGAGGAACGAAGACTGTGAGGAACTAGGAATGCGAGAAACGAGGAATAAGATCTGCTATGAACAAGGAATGTGAGGAACAAGAAATGCAAGGAACGTGGAATGCAAGAAACAAGGATTGCGAGGAACAAGGACTGTAAGTAATGCAAGGAACGAGGACTGCAAGGAATGAGGAATGCGAGGAGCAACGACTGCAAGGAACAAGGACTGCATGGAATATGGAATGCGAGGAACGAGGACTGTGGAGAACGAAGACTGCGAGGAGCGAGGACTACAAGGACTGCAAGGAGCGAGGAATGCAAAGAACAAGGACTGTGAAAAATGATGAATGAGAGGAACGAGGACTGCGAGGAATGATGAATGAGAGGGACGAGGACTGTGAGGACTGCAAGGAATGAGGACTGCGAGGAATGAGGACTGCGAGGAATGAGGACTGCGAGGGATGAGGACTGCGAGGGATGAGGACTGCGAGGGATGAGGACTGTGAGGGACGAGGAATGCGAGGAATGAGGAATGCGAGGAATGAGGAATGCGAGGAATGAGGAATGCGAGGAATGAGGAATGCGAGGAACGAGGACTACAAGGAACGAAGAATGCGAGGAGTGAGGACTCCAAGGACTGCGAGGAATAAGGAATGCGAGGAACAAGGACTGCAAGGAACGAGGAATGCGAGGAGCGAGGACTACGAGGAACAAGGAATGCAAGGACTGCGTGGACTGCGAGGAACAAAGACTGAGGAACTAGGAATGCGAGAAACAGGGAATGAGATCTGCTATGAACAAGGAATGTGAGGAACGAGGACTGCAAGAAACAAAGAATGTGAGGAGCGAGGACTGCGAGGAATGCGAGGAAAGAGGACTGCAAGGAATGAGGACTGTGAAGAATGAGATCTGCTAGGAATGAGGAATGCAAGGAACAAGGAATGCGAGGAACGAGGACTGTGAGGAATGAGGACTGCGAGGAATGAGGACTGTGAGGAACAAGACTGCGAGGAACGAGGAATGCGAGGGCTGCGAGGAATAAGGAATGCAAGGAACGAGGACTGTGGAGAACGAGGAATACGAGGAGCGAGGACTACAAGGACTGCAAGGAGCGAGGAATGCAAGGAACAAGGACTGTGAGAAACAATGAATGAGCGGAACGAGGACTGCGAGGAGCGATGAAGGAGATGAACGAGGACTGTGAGGACTGAAAGGAAAGAGGACTGTGAGGAATGAGGACTGCGAGGGACGACAACTGCTAGGGACAAGGACTGCGAGGATCGAGGAATGCGGAATGCGAGGAACGAAGACTGCAAGGTACGAGGAATGCGAGGAGTGAGGACTACGAGGAACAAGGAATGCAAGGACTGCGAGGACTGCAAGGAACGAAGACTGTGAGGAACTAGGAATGCGAGAAACGAGGATTGAGAACTGCTATGAACAAGGAATGTGAGAAACGAGGACTGCAAGGAACGAGGAATGTGAGGAGCGAGGACTACGAGGACTGCAAGGAACAAGGAATGCGAGGAACGAGGACAGCATGGAATGAGGAATGTGAGGAGCGAGGACTACGAGGAACAAGGAATGCGAGGACTGCGAGGAACAAAGACTGTGAGGAACTAGGAATGCGAGAAACGAGGAATGAGATCTGCTACGAACAAGGAATGTGAGAAACGAGGAATGCAAGGAACGTAAAATGCAAGAAACAAGGATTGCGAGGAACAAGGACTGTAAGTAATGCGAGGAACGAGGACTGTGGGGAACGAGGAATGCAAGGAGTGAGGAATGCAAAGAACAAGAAATGCAAGGAATGAGGACATCGAGGATTGAAGAATGCGAGGAAAGAGGACTGTGAGGAATGAGGACTGTGAAGAATGAGATCTGCTAGGAATGAGGAAGGCGAGGAACAAGGAATGCGAGGAATGAGGACTGTGAGGAATGAGGACTGTGAGGAATGAGGACTGTGAGGAATGAGGACTGTGAGGAACGAGGATTGCGAGGAATGAGTAAAGTGAGGAACGAGGACTATGAGGAACAAGGACTATGAGGAACAAGGAGTTCGAGGAACAAGGAGTGCGAGGAACAAGGAGTGCAATGAACGAGGAGTGTGAGGAACGAGGGCTGTGAGGAACAAGGAATGCGAGGAATAGGGAATGCAAGGAACAAGGACGGCAAGGAACAAGGAATGAGCGAGGACTGCGAGGAACAAAGACTGTGAGGAACTAGGAATGCAAGAAATGAGGCCTGCGAGGAATGAGATCTTCTAGAAACAAGGAATGCGAGGAACGAGGAATGCGAGGAATGAGGACTGCGAGGAACGTGGAATGCAAGGAACAAGGATTGTGAAGAACAAGGACTGTAAGGAATGCGAGGAACGAGGACTGCGAGGAACGAGGAATGCCAGGGCTGCAAGGAACAAGGACTGCGAGGAATAAGGAATGCGAGGAACGAGGACTGTGGAGAATGAGGAATGCGAGGAGCGAGGACTACAAGGAGCGAGGAATGCAAGGAGCAAGGACTGTGAGAAATGATGAATGAGAGGAACGCAGACTGTGAGGAACGATGAATGAGAGGAACGAGGACTGTGAGGACTGAAAGGAAAGAGGACTGTGTGGAATGAAGACTGTGAGGGACAACGACTGCGAGGGACAAGGACTGCGAGGATTGAGGAATGCGAGGAACGAGGACTGCAAGGAAAGAGGAATGCGAGGAGCGAGGACTACGAGGAACAAGGAATGCAAGGACTGCAAGGAACAAAGACTGTGAGGAACTAGGTATGCGAGAAACGAGGAATGAGATCTGCTACGAACAAGGAATGTGAGGAACGAGGACTGCAAGGAACGAGGAATGTGAGGAGGAAGGACTACGAGGACTGCAAGGAACGAGGAATGCAAGGAATGAGGAATGCGAGGAACGAGGACGGCAAGGAATGAGGAATGTGAGGAGCGATGACTACAAGGAACAAGGAATGCGAGGACTCCAAGGACTGCGAGGAACGAGGAATGAGGAATGCAAGGAACAAGGACTGCAAGGAACGAGGAATGCGAGGAGCGAGGACTACGAGGAACAAGGAATGAAAGGACTGCAAGGAACGAAGACTGTGAGGAACTAGGAATGCGAGAAACGAGGAATGAGATCTGCTACGAACAAGGAATGTGAGGAACGAGGACTGCAAGGAACGAGGAATGTGAGGAGCAAGGACTACGAGGACTGCAAGGAACGAGGAATGCGAGGAATGAGGAATGCGAGGACGGCAAGGAATGAGGAATGTGAGGAGCGATGACTACAAGGAACAAGGAATGCGAGGACTGCGAGGAACGAAGATTGTGAGGAACTAGAAATGCGAGAAACGAGGAATAAGATCTGCTACGAACAAGGAATGTGAGGAACAAGAAATGCAAGGAACGTGGAATGCAAGAAACAAGGATTGCGAGGAACAAGGACTGTAAGTAATGCAAGGAAGGAGGACTGCAAGGAATGAGGAATGCGAGGAGCAACGACTGCAAGGAACAAGGACTGCATGGAATATGGAATGCGAGGAACGAGGACTGTGGAGAACGAAGACTGCGAGGAGCGAGGACTACAAGGACTGCAAGGAGCGAGGAATGCAAAGAACAAGGACTGTGAAAAATGATGAACGAGGACTGCGAGAAATGATGAATGACAGGGACGAGGACTGTGAGGACTGCAAGGAATGAGGACTGCGAGGAATGAGGACTGCGAGGGATGAGGACTGTGAGGGACGAGGACTACAAGGAACGAAGAATGCGAGGAGCGAGGACTCCAAGGACTGCGAGGAATAAGGAATGCGAGGAACAAGGACTGCAAGGAACGAGGAATGCGAGGAGCGAGGACTACAAGGAACAAGGAATGCAAGGACTGCGTGGACTGTGAGGAACAAAGACTGTGAGGAACTAGGAATGCGAGAAACAGGGAATGAGATCTGCTATGAACAAGGAATGTGAGGAATGAGGACTGCAAGAAACAAAGAATGTGAGGAGCGAGGACTACGAGGACTGCGAGAAATGCGAGGAAAGAGGACTGCAAGGAATGAGGACTGTGAAGAATGAGATCTGCTAGGAATGAGGAATGCAAGGAACAAGGAATGCGAGGAACGAGGACTGTGAGGAATGAGGACTGCGAGGAATGAGGACTGTGAGGAACAAGACTGCGAGGAACGAGGAATGCAAGGAACGAGGACTGTGGAGAACGAGGAATACGAGGAGCGAGGACTACAAGGACTGCAAGGAGCGAGGAATGCAAGGAACAAGGACTGTGAGAAAAAATGAATGAGAGGAACGAGGACTGCGAGGACCGATGAATGAGATGAACGAGGACTGTGAGGACTGAAAGGAAAGAGGACTGTGAGGAATGAGGACTGCGAGGGACGACAACTGCTAGGGACAAGGACTGCGAGGATCGAGGAATGCGAGGAATGAGGAATGCGAGTAACGAAGACTGCAAGGTACGAGGAATGCGAGGAGTGAGGACTACGAGGAACAAGGAATGCAAGGACTGCGAGGACTGCAAGGAACGAAGACTGTGAGGAACTAGGAATGCGAGAAACGAGGATTGAGATCTGCTATGAACAAGGAATGTGAGAAACGAGGACAGCAAGGAACAAGGAATGTGAGGAGCGAGGACTACGAGGACTGCGAGGAATGAGGAATGCGAGGAATGAGGAATACAAGGAACGAAGACTGCAAGGAACGAGGGATGTGAGGAGCGAGGACTACGAGGAACAAGGAATGCGCGGACTGCACGGAACAAAAACTGTGAGGAACTAGTAATGCGAGAAACGAGGAATAAGATCTGCTACGAACAAGGAATGTGAGGAACGAAAAATGCAAGGAACGTAGAATGCAAGAAACAAGGATTGCGAGGAACAAGGACTGTCGGTAATGTGAGGAAGGAGGACTGCAGGGAATGAGGAATGCGAGGAGCAAAGACTGTGAGAAACAAGGACTGCATGGAAAATGGAATGAGAGGAATGAGGACTGTGGAGAACAAGGAATGCGAGGAGGAAGGACTACAAGGACTGCAAGGAGCGAGGAATGCAAGGAACAAGGACTGTGAGAAACGATGAATGAGAGGAACGAGGACTGCGAGGAATGATAAATGAGAGGAACGAGGACTCCAAGGAAAGAGGACTCCAAGGAAAGAGGACTCCGAGGAATGAGGACTGCGAGGAATGAGGACTGCGAGGAATGAGGACTGCGAGGAATGAGGACTGCGAGGGATGAGGACTGCGAGGGATGAGGACTGCGAGGGACCAGGAATGTGAGGAATGAGGAATACGAGGAACAAGGACTGCAAGGAACGAGGAATGCGAGGACTACGAGGAACAAGGAATGCAAGAACTGCGAGGACTGCGAGGAACAAAGACTGTGAGGAACTAGGAATGTGAGAAACAAGGAATGAGATCTGCTATGAACAAGGAATGTGAGGAACGAGGACTGCAAGGAATGAGGAATGTGAGGAGTGAGGACTATGAGGACTGCGAGGAATGAGGAATGCGAGGAATGAGGAATGCATGGAACGTGGAATCCCAGAAAGAAGGATTGGGAGGAACAAGGACTGTAAGTATTGCGAGGAACGAGGAATGCGAGGAGCAAGGATTGCGAGGAACAATGACTGCATGGAATATGGAATGCGAGTAACGAGGACTGTGGGGAACGAGGAATGCAAGGAGCGAGGAATGCGAAGAACAAGAAATGCAAGGAATGAGGACAGCGAAGAACGAGGAATGCGAGGAACGAGGACGGCAAGGAATGAGGAATGTGAGGAGAGAGGACTACAAGGAACAAGGAATGCGAGAACTGCGAGGAACGAAGACTGTGAGGAACTAGGAATGGGAGAAACGAGGAAGAAGATCTGCTACGACCAAGGAATGTGAGGAACAAGAAATGCAAGGAACGTGGAATGCAAGAAACAAGGATTGCGAGGAACAAGGACTTGTTAGTAATGCAAGGAACGAGGACTGCAAGGAATGAGGAATGTGAGGAGTGAGGACTATGAGGACTGTGAGGAACGAGGCATGCGAGGAATGCGGAATGCATGGAACAAGGACTTCAAAGAATGAGGAATGTGAGGAGCGAGGACTACGAGGAACAAGGAATGCGAGGACTGCGAGGACTTCAGGGACCGAAGACTGTGAGGAACTAGGAATGCGAGAAACGAGGAATGAGATCTGCTACGAACACGGAATGTGAGGAACGAGGAATGCAAGTAACGTGGAATGCAAGAAACAAGGATTGGGAAGAACAAGGACTAAGTATTGCGAGGAACGAGGACTGCAAGGAACGAGGAATGCGAGGAGCATGGATTGCGAGGAATAATGACTGCATGGAATATGGAATGCGAGTAACGAGGACTGTGGGGAACAACGAATGCAAGGAGCGAGGAATGCGAAGAACAAGAAATGCAAGGAATGAGGACTGCGAGGAACGAGGAATGTGAGGAAAGAGGAATGCGAGGAACGAGGACGGCAAGGAATGAGGAATGTGAGGAGTGAGGACTACAAGGAACAAGGAATGCGAGGACTGCGAGGAACGAAGACTGTGAGGAACTAGGAATGCGAGAAACGTGGAAGATCTGATACAAACAAGGAATGTGAGGAACAAGAAATGCAAGGGACGTGGAATGCAAGAAACAAGGATTGCGAGGAACAAGGACTGTAAGTAATGCAAGGAACGAGGACTGCAAGGAATGAGGAATGCGAGGAGCAAGGACTGCGAGGAACAAGGACTGCGTGGAATATGGATTGCGAGGAACGAGGACTGTGGAGAACAAGGAATCCGAGGAATATGGATTGCGAGGAACGAGGACTGTGGAGAACAAGGAATGCGAGGAGCGAAGACTACAAGGACTGCAGGGAGCAATCAATCACGGCATTTATAGAGCGCGCTACTCACCCGGGAGGGTCTCAAGGCGCTGGGGGAGGGGGTAAGTTACTGCTCGAACAGCCAGGTCTTGAGCTGCTTCCTGAAGGAGAGATGGTCCTGGGTTCGCCGAAGGTGAGTGGGGAGGGAGTTCCAGGTCTTGGCTGCCAGGTAGGAGAAGGATCTTCCTCCGGCGGTGGTTCTCGCGGATGCGTGGTATGGTGGCGAGGACGTGGCTGGTTGATCGTAGCTGGCGTGTGGGCGTGTAGAAGGTCATGCGGTCGTTGAGGTACTTTGGGCCCAGGTCGTGGAGGGCCTTGTGTGCGTGGGTGAGGAGTCTGAACGTGATTCTCTTGCTGACGGGGAGCCAGTGCAGGTCTTTCAGGTGTCCGGTGATGTGGCTGTGTCGGGGGATGTCCAGGATGAGTCGTGCGGAGGCGTTCTGGATGCGCTGGAGTCTTTTTTGAAGTTTGGCTGTGGTTCCGGCGTAGAGGGTGTTCCCATAGTCCAGTCGGCTGGTGACGAGTGCCTGGGTGACGGTCTTCCTGGTTTCAGTGGGGATCAAAAGGAATGCAAGGAACAAGGACTGTGAAAAAAGACGAATGAGAGGAACAAGGACTGTGAGGAATGATGAATGAGAGGAACGAGGACTGTGAGGACTGCAAGGAATGAGGACTGCGAGGGACGAGGACTGCGAGGGACGAGGACTGCGAGGGACGAGGACTGCGAGGGACGAGGACTGCGAGGAACAAGGAATGTGAGGAATGCGAGGAACGAGGACTACAAGGAACGAGGAATGCGAGGAGCGAGGACTCCAAGGACTGCGAGGAATGCGAGGAAAGAGGACTACGAGGAATGAGGACTGTGAAGAATGAGATCTGCTAGGAATGAGGAATGCAAGGTACAAGGAATGCGAGGAACGAGGACTGTAAGGAATGAGTGTGAGAAGTTGGCCTGGCATATGCTGTCCACTAATTATAGTGGGCACCTTGCACCAGTCCAAACAACCCCTTATTGGAGATAGGTTAAAGACAACCTTATTGAAAGCTATCCTAGTGGTAGCTTTGGAGAGCAGCCTTCAGGCTAAGTCTTGAAGGAATGTAAAGCAGCTTGTTTTACCAGTCTATAATCTCTTGAGTGACCAAATGAAAGAGCACCACACCAGGTATATATTCAAAATATATGTATTTATTGCTAAACACACCCCTCTAGTCTCTTTATGAGGCTAGAGTTCAAGTACACAAGTTATAAGTTATTTAAACACAGTAATAGCACAAATACACGTTTGGGCCCTAGGGGCGTACCAAACCATATACCAATAAAGTGGTATAAGAACCACGACTGAACTAGACACTAGGCCTAGAGCCTCTAGAAGTGTTTGGACCACAAGGAACCACCCAAGGTAGTGACACAGGGGACCCACGGGGGACGCGTGCAGTGTAAATACACAACCGCGATACGCCGTTAACTTCTATGGAGAAAGTCGCGATCAGGAAATTAAAGAAAAGGGACACTTAAAGGAGGACTTGGAGCAAACCCTTTGAGAACTAGGTCGTTCTAGAGTCTCTACCCACGGGAGCACCGGAGTACTCGTGTTACCTCACCCAGGGAAGCCGGGTGCATAGGTGCCTCTCGGGGTCGGGTTTCGTCGTCGATTTGAATGGCGATCTGCTGCAAAGTGCTGCTGGCGACCAAGTGGAAAGTGTCCGGGTGGATCCAAGGGTGGATCGGAGATCTGAAGAACCTGAAAGCAGAGGGGACAGAGTCTGGGTCACTAGCCAGTGACCAGGAAGGCGATGGACAGATGCCCACCGATGTCGAGTGCTTCAGGTGCGTTGATGGTCGTCTTGACTCTTCAGCCACGAGGTCCAGGAGGCGTTGTCGGTGACCAGGAGCAGGATTCGGGCTGGTACACGATGTCTGTCGAGTGCTGAGGCATCGGCGACCGGATTAGACCCAACAAGCCTTGGCAACGGCAAGTCTCGGTGAAGATGAAGATCGTCGATGGTGCAGACCAGCAAGGTCTGAGGAACTCACCCAGCGAAGGTAAGTGAGGGCAGGCCTGGAGCAACCAGGATGCCCAAGAAGAAAAAGATTGGCCTTCGTGAAGGGCTACTAGCCAACGAGCTAGCGACTGCGAAGGAGCCTCGAGACGTCGCACGTGGATCTGGCTCACAGGATACTCGTGGAGTGGAGGCAAGTGATCTTCGGTGCAGTTGGTGCTGGAGGCTAGGGCTACTCGGAGCCCAAAGCATGACTTCGTGGGAGACCCAGAAGAGGATGCACTAGCAAATGCGTGTGCGGTGTCCAGGGGTCACGGTTCCAAGTTACCCACGACAGCTATGGGCCTCAGCTTTGCTGGGGACTCAGGGCAGCCTCAGGGAAGTCTGGAAATCCACCTCTGGTAATGCAAAGACTTCGGCGTCCGACGGGAGCTTAGGCGATGCAGACCGGACAATTGCTTCTTTGGTGCCTGCCAAGCAGGGGAGTCACTCCTTGACCCCAAGGGAGATTCTTCTGTCCTCTAGTCTTTAGTAGAGCGTCGAAGGTCCAGGATTCTGTTTCAGAGTTTCGTCCAGGGATAATCTAAAGTCCTAAGGACTGGGTTCCTATACTTATACTAAGTTTAGGGGTTGGACTACTCTGTGGCCCCACCTATGGGTGGGTCAGGGCAGAGGGGTGGCTACACCCCTTTCCCTTTGTCCAGTTCGCGCCAAAGCAGGGGCTGTAAGCCCCGGATCCGGTTTGAACTGGGGTATGCACAGGGACACCAAATGTGCCCCCAGTGCAGGACTTCAAAGCACCCGAAAGTGCTCCCGCCCAGCCCCAATACATATTATCCTGTCTGGGGAGGTGGTCACACCTCCCTGGGACAGGAAACCTATTGTCCAGGCCTCCCCTGCCGGAGTTTCGTCCAGCAGCAGGAGGCCAGACTCGTGTCTGTGGCAGCAGCATCCATTTTGTGATGCCAGGGCTTTAGAAAGAAGTTACCGGGCTAGCCAGAGTTAACATGTCTTTCCCTCTAGAAGGGTGGAATGCTACCCCCGCCGCCAGAATTGGCGGGGGTAGTATTCCAAGATGTTTGACACCAAACACGACATGTTTAGGTGCAGCCATTCCAAAGTTAGCATTTAACGCGAGGTTATAATGCGCTTAAGAGTATATGGTCAGGCTGCACTACAAACAGCATCAGAGAAGGGTCTCCGAACGCTGCAGAGGGGCCCTGCTCATGCAGGGGCACCCTCTCACATAGGAACCACGCACTCTGCCTTCAGGATTGATAAGGCCTGCCATAGGAGTGACTTATAGGTTTATATGTGTGTATGTATTTAGTGATATAGGTAACCTATATCACAGTAAGGGGTGCATGCACCACCTTACCCAGGCTGCAGTAGCAGACCTGTGGAGTCAGTTTGGATGGCCTTCCAGGGGTGGCATAATACATGCTGCCGCCCCTGGTAGGCCTCTGAGGTACCTATGCCCTTGGTACATAGTATACCATATACTAGGGACTTATAAGGGCACTCCAGATTCCAATCAGTGATGTGCCTAAGGCACATCGAAACCATTTAAGAGAGGAAGCAGCTAGGCTGGGGTTCTGATTAGCAGGGCCCCAGCCAGACTAATGTCGAAAAACAGTGAAGCATCAGCAAAAAGTGGGGGTACCCATGTGAAGCAGATCCTACTCTCCTACACAACCCCCCCCAAACGTAGGGACATTAAACTAACCTTGCCCAGTTAAGTCTTCATGTTCTAAGTGGAAGTACCTAGAGAGTCCATCTGCATTGGCATGGTTACTCCCAGGTCTATGTTCCACTGTGAAGTCCATCCCCTGTAGGGAAATGGACCACCTAAGCAGTTTGGGGTTTTCACCCTTCATTTGTTTTAGCCATAAGAGGGGATTATGGTCTGTCTGAACCAGGAAGTGGGTACCAAACAAGTATGGCCTCAACTTCTTCAGAGCCCAGACCACAGCAAAGGTCTCCCTCTCTATGGCTGACCAACGTTTCTCTCTAGGGGTCAGCCTTCTGCTAATGAAAGCTACTGGCTGATCCTGACCTTCTTCATTCAATTGTGACAGTACAGCCCCTACCCCCAATTCAGATGCATCAGTTTGAACAATGAACTTCTTGGAGTAATCAGGACTCTGTAGAATGGGAGCAGTGCACATGGCCTGCTTCAGGTCATCAAATGCCTTTTGACAGCTAGCTGTCCACTGAACCTTTTTGGGCATTTTCTTAGAAGTTAAGTCATTCAGGGGTGTCACTATTGATCCATACCCCTTGACAAATCTCCTATAGTACCCAGTCAGGCCTAAGAAGGCTCTCACCTGAGTCTGGGTAGTGGGAGCAGTCCAGTCCATGATAGTCTGGATCTTGCTCTGCAAAGGTTGAACCTGGCCTCCACCCACAAGGTGGCCCAGGTACACAACCTGACTCTGCCCTATCTGGCACTTAGTGGCCTTGATAGTCAGGCCTGCTTTTTGCAGGGCCTGTAAAACATTCCTGAGGTGGACCAGGTGATCCTCCCAGGTGGAGCTAAAGACAGCAATATCATCTAGATATGCTGCACTATAGGCTTCCAGTCCTGTGAGAACTGTATTCACCAGCCTCTGAAATGTGGCAGGTGCATTCTTCAGACCAAAGGGCATCACCACAAATTGGTAATGCCCACTAGGGGTTGAAAATGCTGTCTTTGGCTTTGCATCATCAGCTAGTCTGATCTGCCAGTAGCCAGCTGTCAAGTCAAATGTGCTGAGATATTTGGCTGAGGCCAAAGTATCTATGAGCTCATCTGCCCTTGGTATTGGATGGGCATCAGTCCTAGTGACTGCATTGAGACCCCTGTAGTCCACACAAAACCTCATCTCTCTCTTTCCACCACTGGTGTGAGGTTTTGGCACAAGGACCACTGGACTAGCCCAAGGGCTATCTGAGGGTTCAATAACTCCCAACTCCAACATTTTCTGGACTTCAGTCCTGATACAGTCCCTGACATGGTCAGGTTGCCTATAAATCTTATTTTTAATAGGCAGACTGTCCCCAGTGTCCACTTCATGAGTGCACCAGGTGGTCTGACTGGGTGTCAGTGAAAACATGTGTCTAAACTGATTGAGCACCTGTCTACAATCAGTTTGTTGCTGGGTAGTGAGGCTGCCTGCCAAGGCTACACCATCTACTGACCCATCGTCAGGGTTCTGTGAGAGCAGGTCAGGGAGTGGGTCACTCTCTTCCTCCTGCCCTTCATCAGTAGCCATGAGCAAGCCCATGTCTGCCCTGTCCACATACGGTTTTAACCTGTTGACATGGAGAACCCTGTGGGGACTCCTGGGTGTTCCTAGGTCTACTAAGTAGGTAACCTCACCCTTCTGCTCAACAATAGTGTGGGGTCCACTCCATTTGTCTTGGAGAGCTGCTGGGGCCAATGGCTCCAACACCCACACCTTCTGTCCTGGCTGGTAAACAGTCAGAACAGCCTTTTGGTCATGCCAGGCCTTTTGAAGTTCCTGGCTAGCCTCAAGGTTTTTGGTTGCCTTTTTCATATACTCAGCCATCCGGGAGCGGAGACCAAGTACATAGTCCACTATGTCTTGCTTTGGGGGCTTGAGAGGTAACTCCCATCCTTCCTTCACCAAGCACAGTGGACCCCTGACAGGGTGGCCAAACAGAAGTTCAAAAGGGCTGTAACCAACCCCCTTCTGAGGCACCTCCCTATATGCAAATAAAAGGCAGGGCAAGAGTATGTCCCATCTTCGCCTAAGCTTTTCTGGGAGCCCTTTAATCATGCCCTTCAAGGTTTTGTTGAATCTCTCAACTAAACCATTGCATTGTGGGTGATAGGGTGTGGTGAACTTATAAGTCACTCCACACTCCTTCCACATTGCTTTTAAGTACCCAGACATGAAGTTAGCACCCCTGTCTGATACTACCTCCTTAGGAAAGCCCACTCTTGAGAAAATTCCCAGGAGGGCCCTTGCCACCACAGGTGCTGTAGTGGTCCTGAGGGGAATAGCTTCTGGGTACCTGGTGGCATGATCCACTACCACCAGGATAAACCTGTGCCCAGATGCTGTTTGGGGATCCATGGGACCAACAATGTCAATCCCTACCCTTTCAAAGGGCACCCCCACCACAGGTAGTGGTATCAGGGGGCCTTTGTAGTGCCACCTGCCTTGCCACTGGCCTGGCAGGTTACACAGGAGCGACAAAACTCCTTGGTGTCTTCAGACATGTGGGGCCAGTGAAAGTGAGGGACAATTCTGTCCCAAGTCTTGTTCTGGCCCAGGTGACCTGCCAAGGGAATATCATGGGCTAGGGTCAATAGGAAGCCCCTGAACTTCAGAGGTATAACCAACCTCCTGGTAGCACCAGGCTTGGGGTCTCTACTCTCTGAGTACAGGAGTCCATCATCCCAATACACTGTATGGGGACCACTAGCTTTCCCAGCAGCCTCAGCAGCAGCTTGCTGTCTGAGGGGTTCAAGGGAGGGGCAGCTCTGCTGCTCCTGGCTCAGATCTGCCCTGGAAGGTCCCCCTGTCCCCAAGAACTCAACCTGGTCAGGTTCAAGTTCCTCTGGGACAGTTCCTTCTTCAGGACTGAGATCATCCCCCTCAAGGGACTGATCTTCTTCCTGAGCCAAGGGGAAGGCACTGCCTTAACCCTACTACTCCTCCTCTTGGAAGGCACTTGGTCCATTATTCCAGAATCCAAGGCCTGTTCAGTGCTAGACATTTTGGCTTGTGACCTGGTCACAGCAAACACATCTGCAGGGATCCCCAGCATTTCTGCATGGGTCCTGAGCTCCACTTCTGCCCAAGCAGAAGTCTCTAAGTCATTGCCAAGCAAGCATTCGACTGGTAGGTTTGCACTCACCACAACCTTCTTAAGGCCAGTTACCCCTCCCCAGGAGAAGTTAACAACTGCCAGAGTATGGTCTGTTCTGACGTTGCTAGCATTGGTCACTTGGTACATCTCACCAAGTATAACTTGCCCAGGATTCACAAGGTCTTGTGTCACCATTGTGACACTTGCCCCTGTGTCCCTAAATGCCAAAGCCTCTCGTCCATTGATTAAAGGCTGTTGTCTGTACTTGCCCAGATTACTGGGACTCATAGAGGAGGGCACATCCATGCCTCCATCACAGACTAACACAGCCTGAGTTAGTTCTCTGACTAGGTCAGAGCCCAACTCAGTACCCAGGGTGAACCCTACTAAACCCTTGGCTGGAGCACTCCCACCAACTGTAACTGTACTAGGGGGAACAGGTGCCTTAGGGGCATTGGTGGGTGCTGGACTTGAGTCTTTGGACTTGGTGCAATCACTGGTCCAGTGGGTCTTTTGCTTACAGACCTTGCACCATGGTTTTCTTTGGCCTTTCCCTTTTGTAGACTGTGAATCCCCACCTGAAGAAGATTTTTGGGGGCCTGATGAAGACTTTTGATCTTTACCCTTCTCCCCACCCTTTTCAGAGTTCTTAGCATCTTGCTTCTTAGTGTCCCCACCTTGGTTCTGTACTTTCTGCTTCACCCTGGTTCTGACCCATTTGTCTGCCTTCTTTCCCAATTCTTGGGGAGAGGTCAGATCAGAGTCTACCAGGTATTGATGCAACAGCTGATTTTGACAGTTATTAAGAATCTGCTCCCTCATTATCAGATTGTACAATCCTGAGAAGTCACACACCTTACTGCCCATCAACCAGCCTTCCAGAGCCTTGGCAGAACAATCCACATAGTCTACGCAGTCTTGAGTCTGTGCTTTTTGGGTATCTCTGAACTTCAACCTGTACTGTTCAGTGGTTAGGCCAAACCCATCAATAAGAGCACTCTTCAAGACCTTGTAATTATCAGCATCCTCCTCTCTAACAGTGAGGAGCTTATCTCTAGCTTTGTCTGCAAAGGAGAGCCACAAGATTGCTGCCCACTGCTCCTGAGGGACCTTCTGTACTTTACAGGCCCTCTCTAGAGCAGTTATCCACTTGTGGATGTCATCCCCACTCTGGTAGGGAGGGACAATCTTGCTCAGGTTCCTATGGTCATAGGACCTTTCCCTATCTCTAGGCACATGGCTGCCACCATGGGACTCTAGTCCCAACTTTCTTCTCTCTTTGAAGAGATCTAGGGACTCCCTGTCTACAGCCAGTTGCTGCTTTCTGATTTCAAGCTGAGCTTCCTCATATTGAACCAGCCTCTTTCTCCTCTCATGAGAGGATTCCCTCCTATGAGATGAGACAGAGGTCCCTATGGAGGTGCCAGAGTGGTTAGACTCCTGAGAAGGAGATCTAGACTTTCTGGGCACACTCATAATCCTTCCTGGGGGGACAAAGTGGGGATCATCCAGATCTTCCTCTTCATCGTCCACAGGATGGATTGGGTTATCCAGGTCAGGGTCATTGTCACCCTCCTGGTCAGTTTCAGAGGGGGGCTGGGGGTATTGCTACCCCTGGCCCCACCCTCATCTTCTGCCCCACCCTCAGCTCCTACCCCTTCAGTCCCCAAGGGCTTACTAAGGTCATAAGCTACCAACAACTCTTTAAGGTGTTGGGTGGTGGGACTTTGGCCTGTCCTCAATTTCCTCAAGTTACATAATGCTCTCAATTCCAAGAATGGGAGTGTATCATACTTGGAGGGAAGAAGCCCAGTGGCTTCTGGCAAGGATTCTTTAGGTCCTTCCTTTAAAAGACATTACTAGTGTGGTGTGGTGTATGCACTACCTACTCTAGTGTGGCCTACTAAACTCTCTTGAGTTGTAGAAAGGGTGTGCTATCCCTTAACACACAACTCTAAGTTCAGTAGAACTTACTGTATTCTAAGCTTAAATTATATGTACCTTAGGTACCTTTAGTGGTTTTCAGTTGATCAATTCAATTGAGATTATCTGGTAAAACAATAGCAAGCTGGAATCCCACACGCTGCACACCAATGTGAGAAGTTGGCCTGGCATATGCTGTCCACTAATTATAGTGGGCACCTTGCACCAGTCCAAACAACCCCTTATTGGAGATAGGTTAAAGACAACCTTATTGAAAGCTAACCTAGTGGTAGCTATGGAGAGCAGCCTTCAGGCTAAGTCTTGAAGGAATGTAAAGCAGCTTGTTTTACCAGTCTATAATCTCTTGAGTGACCAAATGAAAGAGCACCACACCAGGTATATATTCAAAATATATGTATTTATTGCTAAACACACCCCTCTAGTCTCTTTATGAGGCTAGAGTTCGAAGTACACAAGTTATAAGTTATTTAAACACAGTAATAGCACAAATACACGTTTGGGCCCTAGGGGCGTACCAATCCATATACCAATAAAGTGGTATAAGAACCACGATTGAACTAGACACTAGGCCTAGAGCCTCTAGAAGTGCTTGGACCACAAGGAACCACCCAAGGTAGTGACACAGGGGACCCACGGGGGACGCGTGCAGTGTAAATACACAACCGCGATACGCCGTTAACTTCTATGGAGAAAGTCGCGATCAGGAAATTAAAGAAAAGGGACACTTAAAGGAGGACTTGGAGCAAACCCTTTGAGAACTAGGTCGTTCTAGAGTCTCTACCCACGGGAGCACCGGAGTACTCATGTTACCTCACCCAGGGAAGCCGGGTGCATAGGTGCCTTTCGGGGTCGGGTTTCGTCGTCGATTTGAATGGCGATCTGCTGCAAAGTGCTGCTGGCGACCAAGTGGAAAGTGTCCGGGTGGATCCAAGGGTGGATCGGAGATCTGAAGAACCTGAAAGCAGAGGGGACAGAGTCTGGGTCACTAGCCAGTGACCAGGAAGGCGATGGACAGATGCCCACCGATGTTGAGTGCTTCAGGTGCGTTGACGGTCGTCTTGGCTCTTCAGCCACAAGGTCCAGGAGGCGTTGTTGGCAACCAGGAGCAGGATTCGGGCTGGTACACGATGTTTGTCGAGTGCTGAGGCGTCGGCGACCGGATTGGACCCAACAAGCCTTGGCAACGGCAAGTCTCGGTGAAGATGAAGATCGTCGATGGTGCAGATCAGCAAGGTCTGAGGAACTCACCCAGCGAGGGTAAGTGAGGGCAGGCCTGGAGCAACCAGGATGCCCAAGAAGACAAAGATTGGCCTTCGTGAAGGGCTACTAGCCAACGGGCTAGCGACCGTGAAGGAGCCTCGAGACGTCGCACGTGGATCTGGCTCACAGGACACTCGTGGAGTGGAAGCCAGTGATCTTCGGTGCAGTTGGTGCTGGAGGCTAGGGCTACTCAGAGCCCAAAGCACGACTTCGTGGGAGACCCAGAAGAGGATGCACTAGCAAATGTGTGCAGTGTCCAGGGGTCACGGTTCCAAGTTACCCACGACAGCTACGGGCCTCAGCTTTGCTGGGGACTCAGGGCAGCCTCGGGGAAGTCTGGAAATCCACCTCTGGTGATGCACAGACTTCGGCGTCCGACGGGAGCTTAGGCGATGCAGACCGGACAATTGCTTCTTTGGTGCCTGCCAAGCAGGGGAGTCACTCCTTGACCCCAAGGGAGATTCTTCTGTCCTCTAGTCTTTAGTAGAGCATCGAAGGTCCAGGATTCTGTTTCAGAGTTTCGTCCAGGGATAATCTAAAGTCCTAAGGACTGGGTTCCTATACTTACACTAAGTTTAGGGGTTGGACTACTCTGTGGCCCCACCTATGGGTGGGTCAGGGCAGAGGGGTGGCTACACCCCTTTCCCTTTGTCCAGTAGCGCCAAAGCAGGGGCTGCAAGCCCCTGATCCGGTTTGAACTGGGGTATGCACAGGGACACCAAATGTGCCCCCAGTGCAGGACTTCAAAGCACCCGAAAGTGCTCCCGCCCAGCCCCAATACACATTATCCTGTCTGGGGAGGTGGTCACACCTCCCTGGGACAGGAAACCTATTGTCCAGGCCTCCCCTGCCGGAGTTTCGTCCAGCAGCAGGAGGCCAGACTCGTGTCTGTGGCAGCAGCATCCATTTTGTGATGCCAGGGCTTTAGAAAGAAGTTACCGGGCTAGCCAGAGTTAACATGTCTTTCCCTCTAGAAGGGTGGAATGCTACCCCCGCCGCCAGAATTGGCGGGGGGTAGTATTCCAAGATGTTTGACACCAAAGACGACATGTTTAGGTGCAGCCATTCCAAAGTTAGCATTTAACGCGAGGTTATAATGCGCTTAAGAGTATATGGTCAGGCTGCACTACAAACAGCATCAGAGAAGGGTCTCTGAACGCTGCAGAGGGGCCCTGCTCATGCAGGGGCACCCTCTCACATAGGAACCACGCACTCTGCCTTCAGGATTGATAAGGCCTGCCATAGGAGTGACTTATAGGTTTATATGTGTGTATGTATTTAGTGATATAGGTAACCTATATCACAGTAAGGGGTGCATGCACCACCTTACCCAGGCTGCAGTAGCAGACCTGTGGTGTCAGTTTGGATGGCCTTCCAGGGGTGGCATAATACATGCTGCAGCCCCTGGTAGGCCTCTGAGGTACCTATGCCCTTGGTACATGCCCTCGCACTCCTCATTCCTCATAGTCCTCGTTCCTCGCTTTACTCATTCCTCGCAGTACTCGTTCCTCACAGTCCTCATTCCTCGCAGTCCTCATTGTAGGAGAGTAGGATCTGCTTCACATGGGTACCCCCACTTTTTGCTGATGCTTCACTGTTTTTCGACATTAGTCTGGCTGGGGCCCTGCTAATCAGAACCCCAGCCTAGCTGCTTCCTCTCTAAAATGGTTTCCATGTGCCTTAGGCACATCACTGATTGGAATCTGGAGTGCCCTTATAAGTCCCTAGTATATGGTATACTATGTACCAAGGGCATAGGTACCTCAGAGGCCTACCAGGGGCTGCAGCATGTATTATGCCACCCCTGGAAGGCCATCCAAACTGACACCACAGGTCTGCTACTGCAGCCTGGGTAAGGTGGTGCATGCACCTTTACTGTGATATAGGCTACCTATATCACTAAATACATACACACATATAAACCTATAAGTCACTCCTAAGGCAGGCCTTATCAATCCTAAAGGCAGAGTGCATGGTTCCTATGTGAGAGGGTGCCCCTGCATGAGCAGGGCCCCTCTGCAGCATTCGGAGACCCTTCTCTGATGCTGTTTGTAGACCTCCATCTTGTGAGTTGCAGCTTACCTGTGCCCCAGATTGCAGTGAGCAGAGTCCAGCAAGTGGTAAGGAGGCAGACTAGTGCTGTCTCTTCCCTCCTCCAAAAAGTTTTTTAAAAAACGATTTTCCCTTTCTGTGATTACTGTCTTTGCCTGTGGTTGTTACAGTTTAAAAATGTAGTTTTAACCTGCCTGTGATTGTATATTTTACCACCATTTTGTGTTATCAAGCCAGTGAAACCAGCCCCCCCCTGCCTCCCCCTCCAGCAACAGGGATTTTCTACATCAGAGGGTGCTTCTGTGAGCTGTTTAAACTGTGTTTAATAGGGACTGTGCACTTCGTTTTTTGGCCAGGAGAGGGAGTAAAGTTGTATTCAAACAGTATTGTTAGATTTCAAGTTTGTGAGGCCTTTACCTGCAGAAATCCAAAGTGTGGATTGAGCCTGTCTGTCTCCTAGGAGATTCTGGACAGGAGAAGCAGCCCCCACCCCCACCCCCAGGCCAGCAGGCCTAGGACTGGGGATTGGCTATTCAGCTCCCAGGCAACTCTGAGCCCTCCCCTCACACCTGCCCAGGTCCCTTAAGGCTTTGCTGGGTGCACCCCAAATCATTCTCCTCCATCTTGTGAGTTGCAGCCTACCTGTGCCCCAGATTGCAGTGAGCAGAGTCCAGCAAGTGGTAAGGAGGCAGACTAGTGCTGTCTCTTCCTCCTCCAAAAAGTTTTTTAAAAACGATTTTACCTTTCTGTGATTACTGTCTTTGCCTGTGGTTGTTACAGTTTAAAAATGTAGTTTTAACCTGCCTGTGATTGTATATTTTATCACCTGTTTTGTGTGTTAAACTTGTGGTTTTCCTGCCCATGATTGCTTCCACTTAACGTGTTGAATTGTGGGATTTGCAGTCCAAACTCTGTAGTTTGTCGCTCTCATTCCTGGTGACTATTCAGTTTTCCTTCCAAATTTCTCCTTTGCTCTGTGCTAAGACCTGTATGTTAAACAGTGCACCCCCAGCCACCATTTTGTGTTATCAAGCCAGTGAAACCAGCCCCCCCTGCCTCCCCCTCCAGCAACAGGGATTTTCTACATCAGAGGGTGCTTCTGTGAGCTGTTTAAACTGTGTTTAATAGGGACTGTGCACTTCGTTTTTTGGCCAGGAGAGGGAGTAAAGTTGTATTCAAACAGTATTGTTAGATTTCAAGTTTGTGAGGCCTTTACCTGCAGAAATCCAAAGTGTGGATTGAGCCTGTCTGTCTCCTAGGAGATTCTGGACAGGAGAAGCAGCCCCCCACCCCCACCCCCAGGCCAGCAGGCCTAGGACTGGGGATTGGCTATTCAGCTCCCAGGCAACTCTGAGCCCTCCCCTCACACCTGCCCAGGTCCCTTAAGGCTTTGCTGGGTGCACCCCAAATCATTCTCCTCCATCTTGTGAGTTGCAGCCTACCTGTGCCCCAGATTGCAGTGAGCAGAGTCCAGCAAGTGGTAAGGAGGCAGACTAGTGCTGTCTCTTCCCTCCTCCAAAAAGTTTTTAAAAAAACGATTTTCCCTTTCTGTGATTACTGTCTTTGCCTGTGGT
The DNA here is from genome assembly GCA_963921515.1 of Calotriton arnoldi. Taxonomy (NCBI): domain Eukaryota; kingdom Metazoa; phylum Chordata; class Amphibia; order Caudata; family Salamandridae; genus Calotriton; species Calotriton arnoldi. The sequence continues at coordinate 698,570 of CAWUFW010007811.1, read as the reverse complement.
TGTTACAGTTTAAAAATTTAGTTTTAACCTGCCTGTGATTGTATATTTTATCACCTGTTTTGTGTGTTAAACTTGTGGTTTTCCTGCCCATGATTGCTTCCACTTAACGTGTTGAATTGTGGGATTTGCAGTCCAAACTCTGTAGTTTGTCGCTCTCATTCCTGGTGACTATTCAGTTTTCCCTCCAAATTTCTCCTTTGCTCTGTGCTAAGACCTGTATGTTAAACAGTGCACCCCCAGCCACCATTTTGTGTTATCAAGCCAGTGAAACCAGCCCCCCCCTGCCTCCCCCTCCAGCAACAGGGATTTTCTACATCAGAGGGTGCTTCTGTGAGCTGTTTAAACTGTGTTTAATAGGGACTGTGCACTTCGTTTTTGGCCAGGAGAGGGAGTAAAGTTGTATTCAAACAGTATTGTTAGATTTCAAGTTTGTGAGGCCTTTACCTGCAGAAATCCAAAGTGTGGATTGAGCCTGTCTGTCTCCTAGGAGATTCTGGACAGGAGAAGCAGCCCCCCACCCCCACCCCCAGGCCAGCAGGCCTAGGACTGGGGATTGGCTATTCAGCTCCCAGGCAACTCTGAGCCCTCCCCTCACACCTGCCCAGGTCCCTTAAGGCTTTGCTGGGTGCACCCCAAATCATTCTCCTCCATCTTGTGAGTTGCAGCCTACCTGTGCCCCAGATTGCAGTGAGCAGAGTCCAGCAAGTGGTAAGGAGGCAGACTAGTGCTGTCTCTTCCCTCCTCCAAAAAGTTTTTTAAAAACGATTTTACCTTTCTGTGATTACTGTCTTTGCCTGTGGTTGTTACAGTTTAAAAATGTAGTTTTAACCTGCCTGTGATTGTATATTTTATCACCTGTTTTGTGTGTTAAACTTGTGGTTTTCCTGCCCATGATTGCTTCCACTTAACGTGTTGAATTGTGGGATTTGCAGTCCAAACTCTGTAGTTTGTCGCTCTCATTCCTGGTGACTATTCAGTTTTCCCTCCAAATTTCTCCTTTGCTCTGTGCTAAGACCTGTATGTTAAACAGTGCACCCCCAGCCACCATTTTGTGTTATCAAGCCAGTGAAACCTGCCCCCCCCGGCCTCCCCCTCCAGCAACAGGGATTTTCTACATCAGAGGGTGCTTCTGTGAGCTGTTTAAACTGTGTTTAATAGGGACTGTGCACTTCGTTTTTTGGCCAGGAGAGGGAGTAAAGTTGTATTCAAACAGTATTGTTAGATTTCAAGTTTGTGAGGCCTTTACCTGCAGAAATCCAAAGTGTGGATTGAGCCTGTCTGTCTCCTAGGAGATTCTGGACAGGAGAAGCAGCTTCCAACTCCCTGGGCAGCAAACCTTGTCTGAGGTTGCTGGGACCTTATATAGTCTGCTAGTGGCTGCTACATGTATACACTGATTGGTGGTTGTATCTGATGTTTCTATTGGTTTGAGTTAGTGTCCTCATTGGTTGGGTATTTGAGGGTTCTGATTGGTTTCTGGATCTGTGATTCAATCAATGTAGGGTTGGGACTAGGGCTAGGGTTATGATTTCTATTGGAAGTAGTGACTAGGGCTTCCCGTCCCATTGGTTGCTTGGACTAGGGTTGGGACTACTGGTAGGGCTAGGGCCTCTATTGGACATAGAGATCAGGGTTTTTTAACTGATTGGATGCTTGGAGTAGGGCTAAGATTGGCTGTAAGGTCCTGATCTCCTATTGGTTCTAGCTTTTAGGGCTAGTGTTGTGATTGGATAGTATTAGGGCTAGGGTTCCCATTGGCTGACGGGGTCACCTGATTACTAGGGGTATCAAAGGCCAGGGTTAGGGCGTCTCAGCTAAGGGCAGAGAGGACAAGGGTGAGTGCCTGTTTGAGCCTGTTCGAGACGGGCCAGGGCCAGGAATGCTGCCCATCTTCCCATTAATTAATGTGTCTATTACTTTTCTCCTGAAAAAGCATATCTAATGCACTACCCTATTTCACATCCGCTACCTCTATCAATATTTTTAATCTGCATATACTTACCTCCTTTATGCATCTATATACTCTCAATGTACTTATGGATCTATATATTTATCACTTTCTTCTAATTTAGCATTTCCAATGCACTACCCTATTTCTCAGCCTATACTTCCCTCAATATATCTTCTAGCCCAACTTTTTGACTCATCTCAAACTTCTTTCTACTACTTTTTCCAATTCACTACCCTATCTCACCCTATACATCTATCACTATATCCTCTACACCCACTCTCTCATTTATCGCAAACGCCATACCACTACTATGTTCCCCAAAATAACCCTTTCTTGACTCTCTCCTACTCTACCCCTCCTTGTATCTTCTGACACCTCCTTTACTGTACCAATGCCCAAGACAAACCTTTCTAAACTCTTCCCTCTGACTCTTCCCTCCAAAAACCCTTTTACTCATCAAAAAGCCTCCTCCTACTGCTATGACCTACAAAAAGAAATCCTTCACTCTTCTATCCCACAACTATCCTTTTCAATCAAAATAACAGACTAGCATGTTCACTTCACTAATTCCATATTCCACTATACTAATTCACCACTAATCCTTTATGGGTTCCAGAGTAGCGTGCTACTCGCCAACAAAGCGCTTCAACACCCACCAGGGGTAACAGGCGCTATATGAATGCAAACCTTTCTTTCCCTTCTATCCCTCCACTATCCTTCTCACTCCAAATAACTGACTAATATCCACCACTCAAATTACTTTCATATTTCACCATACTAATTCACCACTAATCCTTTATGGGTTTCCGGAGTAGCGTGCTACTCGCCCAAAAAAAAAGCAATTCAACACCCCATCAGGGGTTAGAAGCGCTATATATATGCAAACCTTTTTCCCTCTTCTATCCCTCCGCTATCCTTCTGAATCCAAATAACTGACTAAAATATCCACCACTTAAAATTTACTTGCATGTTTCACTATACTAATTCAACACTAATCCTCTATGGGTCCCGGAGTAGCGTGCTACTCGCCGAAAAGCGCTTCGACGCCTCGTCAGGGGTAGTAAGCGCTATACAAATGCAATTACAATACAATACAATACAATATACTCTTAAGCGCATTATAACCTCGCGTTAAATGCTAACTTTGGAATGGCTGCACCTAAACATGTCGTGTTTGGTGTCAAACATCTTGGAATACTACCCCTCGCCAATTCTGGCGGCGGGGGTAGCATTCCACCCTTCTAGAGGGAAAGACATGTTAACTCTGGCTAGCCCGGTAACTTCTTTCCAAAGCCCTGGCATCACAAAATGGATGCTGCTGCCACAGACACGAGTCTGGCCTCCTGCTGCTGGACGAAACTCCGGCAGGGGAGGCCTGGACAATAGGTTTCCTGTCCCAGGGAGGTGTGACCACCTCCCCAGACAGGATAATGTGTATTGGGGCTGGGCGGGAGCACTTTCGGGTGCTTTGAAGTCCTGCACTGGGGGCACATTTGGTGTCCCTGTGCATACCCCAGTTCAAACCGGATCAGGGGCTTGCAGCCCCTGCTTTGGTGCGAACTGGACAAAGGGAAAGGGGTATAGCCACCCCTCTGCCCTGACCCACCCATAGGTGGGGCCACAGAGTAGTCCAACCCCTAAACTTAGTATAAGTATAGGAACCCAGTCCTTAGGACTTTAGATTATCCCTGGACGAAACTCTGAAACAGAATCCTGGACCTTCGACGCTCTACTCAAGATTAGAGGACAGAAGAATCTCCCTTGGGGTCAAGGAGTGACTCCCCTGCTTGGCAGGCACCAATGACGCATCTGTCCGGTCTGCATTTCTGAAGCTCCCGTCGGACGCCGAAGTCTTCGCATCACCAGAGGTGGATTTTCAGACTTCCCCGAGGCTACCCTGAGTCCCCAGCAAAGCTGAGGCCCGTAGCTATCGTGGGTGACGTGAGACCGTGACCCCTGGACACCGAGCACATTTGCAAGTGCATCCTCTTCTGGGTCTCCCATGAAGTCGTGCTTTGGGCTTCGAGTAGCCCTAGCCTCCAGCACCAACTGCACCGAAGATCACTGGCCTCCACTCCACAAGTGTCCTGTGAGTCAGATCCACGTGCCACTCTTGGATCCACCCGGACACTTTCCACTTGGTCGCCAGCAGCACTTTGCAGCAGATCGCCATTCAAATCGACGACGAAACCCGACCCCGAAAGGCACCTATGCACCCGGCTTCCCTGGGTGAGGTAACACGAGTACTCTGGTGCTCCCGTGGGTAGAGACTCTTCAAAGTACTAGTTCTCAAAGGGTTTGCTCCAAGTCCTCCTTTAAGTGTCCCTTTTCTTTAATTTCCTGATCGCGACTTTCTCCATAGAAGTCAACGGCGTATCGCGGTTGTGTATTTACACTGCACGCGTCCCCCGTGGGTCCCCTGTGTCACTACCTTGGGTGGTTCCTTGTGGTCCAAGCACTTCTAGAGGCTCTAGGCCTAGTGTCTAGTTCAGTCGTGGTTCTTATACCACTTTATTGGTATATGGTTTGGTACGCCCCTAGGGCCCAAACGTGTATTTGTGCTATTACTGTGTTTAAATAACTTCTAACTTATGTACTTTCGAACTCTAGCCTCATAAAGAGACTAGAGGGGTGTGTTTAGCAATAAATACATATATTTTGAATATATACCTGGTGTGGTGCTCTTTCATTTGGTCACTCAAGAGATTATAGACTGGTAAAACAAGCTGCTTTACATTCCTTCAAGACTTAGCCTGAAGGCTGCTCTCCATAGCTACCACTAGGATAGCTTTCAATAAGGTTGTCTTTAACCTATCTCCAATAAGGGGTTGTTTGGACTGGTGCAAGGTGCCCACTATAATTAGTGGACAGCATATGCCAGGCCAACTTCTCACATTGGTGTGCAGCGTGTGGGATTCCAGCTTGCTATTGTTTTACCAGATAATCTCAATTGAATTGATCAACTGAAAACCACTAAAGGTACCTAAGGTACATATAATTTAAGCTTAGAATACAGTAAGTTCTACTGAACTTAGAGTTGTGTGTTAAGGGATAGCACACCCTTTCTACAACTCAAGAGAGTTTAGTAGGCCACACTAGAGTAGGTAGTGCATACACCACACCACACTAGTAATGTCTTTAAAGGTAGGATCTAGAGAATCCTTACCAGAAGCCACTGGGCTTCTTCCCTCCAAGTATGATACCCTCCCATTCTTGGAATTGAGAGCATTATGTAACTTGAGGAAATTAAGGACAGGCCAAAGTCCCACCACCCAACACCTTAAAGAGTTGTTGGTGGCTTATGACCTTAGTAAGCCCTTGGGGACTGAAGGGGTAGGAGCTGAGGGTGGGGCAGAAGAAGAGGAAGGGGCCAGGGGTAGAAATACCCCCAGCCCCCCTCTGAAACTGGCCAGGAGGGTGACAATGACCCTGACCTGGATAACCCAATCCCTCCTGTGGAAGATGAAGAGGATGATCAGGATGATGCCCTCTTTGTCCCCCCAGGAAGGATTATGAGTGTGCCCAGAAAGTCTAGATCTCCTTCTCAGGAGTCTAACCACTCTGGCACCTCAATAGGGAGATCTGTCTCATCTCATAGGAGGGAATCCTCTCATGAGAGGAGAACTAGGCTGATTCAATATGAGGAAGCTCAGCTTGAACTCAGAAGGAAGCAAGTAGCCTTAGACAGGGAGTCCCTAGATCTCTTTAGAGAGAAAAGAAAGTTGGGACTAGAGTCCCATGGTGGCAGCCATGTCCCTAGAGATAGGGAAAGGTCCTATGACCATAGGAACCTGAGCAAGATTGTCCCTCCCTATCAGAATGGGGATGACATCCACAAGTGGATAACTGCTCTAGAGAGCGCCTGTAAAGTACAGAAGGTCCCTCAGGAGCAGTGGGCAGCAATCTTGTGGCTCTCCTTTGCAGACAAAGCTAGAGATAAGCTCCTCACTGTTAGAGAGGAGGATGCTGATAATTACAAGGTCTTGAAGAGTGCTCTTATTGATGGGTTTGGCCTAACCACTGAACAGTACAGGTTGAAGTTCAGAGATACCCAAAAAGCACAGACTCAAGACTGGGTAGACTATGTGGATTGTTCTGCCAAGGCTGTGGAAGGCTGGTTGATGGGCAGTAAGGTGTGTGACTTCTCAGGTTTGTACAATCTGATAATGAGGGAGCAGATTCTTAATAACTGTCAAAATCAGCTGTTGCATCAATACCTGGTAGACTCTGATCTGACCTCTCCCCAAGAATTGGGAAAGAAGGCAGACAAATGGGTCAGAACCAGGGTGAAGCAGAAGGTACAGAACCAAGGTGGGGACACTAAGAAGCAAGATTCCAAGAACTCTGAAAAGGGTGGGGAGAAGGGTAAAGATCAAAAGTCTTCATCAGGCCCCCAAAAATCTTCTTCAGTTGGGGATTCACAGTCTACAAAAGGGAAGGGCCAAAGAAAACCATGGTGCAAGGTCTGTAAGCAAAAGACCCACTGGACCAGTGATTGCACCAAGTCCAAAGACTCAAGTCCAGCACCCACCAATGCCCCTAAGGCACCTGTTCCCCCTAGTACAGTTACAGTTGGTGGGAGTGCTACAGCCAAGGGTTTAGTAGGGTTCACCCTGGGTACTGAGTTGGGCTCTGACCTAGTCAGAGAACTGACTCAGGCTGTGTTAGTCTGTGATGGAGGCATGGATGTAACCTCCTCTGTGAGTCCCAGTAATCTCGGCAAGTACAGACAACAGCCTTTAATCAATGGACGAGAGGCTTTGGCATTTAGGGACACAGGGGCAAGTGTCACAATGGTGACACAAGACCTTGTGCATCCTGGGCAAGTTATACTTGGTGAGATGTACCAAGTGACCAATGCTAGCAGCGTCAGAACAGACCATACTCTGGCAGTTGTTAACTTCTCCTGGGGAGGGGTAACTGGCCTTAAGAAGGTTGTGGTGAGTGCAAACCTACCAGTCGATTGCTTGCTTGGCAATGACTTAGAGACTTCTGCTTGGGCAGAAGTGGAGCTCAGGACCCATGCAGAAATGCTGGGGATCCCTGCAGATGTGTTTGCTGTGACCAGGTCACAAGCCAAAATGTCTAGCACTGAACAGGCCTTGGATTCTGGAAGAATGGACCAAGTGCCTTCCAAGAGGAGGAGTAGTAGGGTTAAGGCAGTGCCTTCCCCCTTGGCTCAGGAGGAAGATCAGTCCTTTGAGGGGGATGATCTCAGTCCTGAAGAAGGAACTGTCCCAGAGGAACTTGAACCTGACCAGGTTGAGTTCTTGGGGACAGGGGGACCTTCTAGGGCAGATCTGAGCCAGGAGCAGCAAGGCTGCCCCTCCCTTGAACCCCTCAGACAGCAAGCTGCTGCTGAGGCTGCTGGGAAAGCTAGTGGTCCCCATACAGTGTATTGGGATGATGGACTCCTGTACTCAGAGAGTAGAGACCCCAAACCTGGTGCTACCAGGAGGTTGGTAATACCTTTGAAGTTCAGGGCTTCCTATTGACCCTAGCCCATGATATTCCCTTAGCAGGACACCTGGGCCAGAACAAGACTTGGGACAGAATTGTCCCTCACTTTCACTGGCCCCACATGTCTGAAGACAGTAAGGAGTTTTGTCACTCCTGTGTAACCTGCCAAGCCAGTGGCAAAGCAGGTGGCACTACAAAGGCCCCCTGATACCACTACCTGTGGTGGGGGTGCCCTTTGAGAGGGTAGGGATTGACATTGTTGGTCCCATGGATCCCCAAACAGCCTCTGGGCACAGGTTTATCCTGGTGGTAGTGGATCATGCCACCAGGTACTCCAGAAGCTATTCCCCTCAGGACCACTACAGCACCTGTGGTGGCAAGGGCCCTCCTGGGAATTTTCTCAAGAGTGGGCTTTCCTAAGGAGGTAGTATCAGACAGGGGTGCTAACTTCATGTCTGGGTACTTAAAAGCAATGTGGAAGGAGTGTGGAGTGACTTATAAGTTCACCACACCCTATCACCCACAATGCAATGGTTTAGTTGAGAGATTCAACAAAACCTTGAAGGGCATGATTAAAGGGCTCCCAGAAAAGCTTAGGCGAAGATGGGACATACTCTTGCCCTGCCTTTTATTTGCATATAGGGAGGTGCCTCAGAAGGGGGTTGGTTATAGCCCTTTTGAACTTCTGTTTGGCCACCCTGTGAGGGGTCCACTGTGCTTGGTGAATGAAGGATGGGAGTTACCTCTCAAGCCCCCAAAGCAAGACATAGTGGACTATGTACTTGGTCTCCGCTCCCGGATGGCTGAGTATATGAAAAAGGCAACCAAAAACCTTGAGGCTAGCCAGGAACTTCAAAAGGCCTGGCATGACCAAAGGCTGTTCTGACTGTTTACCAGCCAGGACAGAAGGTGTGGGTGTTGGAGCCAGTGGCCCCAGCAGCTCTCCAAGACAAATGGAGTGGACCCCACACTATTGTTGAGCAGAAGGGTGAGCTTACCTACTTAGTAGACCTAGGAACACCCAGGAGTCCCCACAGGGTTCTCCATGTCAACAGGTTAAAACCATATGTGGACAGGGCAGACATGGGCTTGCTCATGGCTACTGATGAAGGGCAGGAGGAAGAGAGTGACCCACTCCCTGACCTGCTCTCACAGAACCCTGACGATGGGTCAGTAGATGGTGCAGCCTTGGCAGGCAGCCTCACTACCCAGCAACAAACTGATTGTAGACAGGTTCTCAATCAGTTTAGACACATGTTTTCACTGACACCCAGTCAGACCACCTGGTGCACTCATAAAGTGGACACTGGGGACAGTCTGCCTATTAAAAATAAGATTTATAGGCAACCTGACCATGTCAGGGACTGTATCAGGACTGAAGTCCAGAAAATGTTGGAGTTGGGAGTTATTGAACCCTCAGATAGCCCTTGGGCTAGTCCAGTGGTCCTTGTGCCAAAACCTCACACCAGTGGTGGAAAAAGAGAGATGAGGTTTTGTGTGGACTACAGGGGTCTCAATGCAGTCACTAGGACTGATGCCCATCCAATACCAAGGGCAGATGAGCTCATAGATACTTTGGCCTCAGCCAAATATCTCAGCACATTTGACTTGACAGCTGGCTACTGGCAGATCAGACTAGCTGATACTGCAAAGCCCAAAACAGCATTCTCAACCCCTAGTGGGCATTATCAATTTGTGGTGATGCCCTTTGGTCTGAAGAATGCACCTGCCACTTTCCAGAGGTTGGTGAATACAGTTCTCACAGGTCTGGAAGCCTATAGTGCAGCATATCTAGATGATATTGCTGTCTTTAGCTCCACCTGGGAGGATCACCTGGTCCACCTCAGGAATGTTTTACAGGCCCTGCAAAAGGCAGGCCTGACTATCAAGGCCACTAAGTGCCAGATAGGGCAGAGTCAGGTTGTGTACCTGGGCCACCTTGTGGGTGGAGGCCAGGTTCAACCTTTGCAGAGCAAGATCCAGACTATCATGGACTGTACTGCTCCCACTACCCAGACTCAGGTGAGAGCCTTCTTAGGCCTGACTGGGTACTATAGGAGATTTGTCAAGGGGTATGGATCAATAGTGACACCCCTGAATGACTTAACTTCTAAGAAAATGCCCAAAAAGGTTCAGTGGACAGTTAGCTGTCAAAAGGCATTTGATGACCTGAAGCAGGCCATGTGCACTGCTCCCATTCTACAGAGTCCTGATTACTCCAAGAAGTTCATTGTTCAAACTGATGCATCTGAATTGGGGGTAGGGCTGTACTGTCACAATTGAATGAAGAAGGTCAGGATCAGCCAGTAGCTTTCATTAGCAGAAGGCTGACCCCTAGAGAGAAACGTTGGTCAGCCATAGAGAGGGAGGCCTTTGCTGTGGTCTGGGCTCTGAAGAAGTTGAGGCCATACTTGTTTGGTACACACTTCCTGGTTCAGACAGACCATAAGCCCCTCTTATGGCTAAAACAAATGAAGGGTGAAAACCCCAAACTGCTTAGGTGGTCCATTTCCCTACAGGGGATGGACTTTACAGTGGAACATAGACCTGGGAGTAACCATGCCAATGCAGATGGACTCTCTAGGTACTTCCACTTAGAACATGAAGACTTAACTGGGCAAGGTTAGTTTAATGTCTCTACGTTTGGGGGGGTTGTGTAGAAGAGTAGGATCTGCTTCACATGGGTACCCCCACTTTTGCTGATGCTTCACTGTTTTTCGACATTAGTCTGGCTGGGACCCTGCTAATCAGAACCCCAGCCTAGCTACTTCCTCTCTAAAATGGTTTCCATGTGCCTTAGGCACATCACTGATTGGAATCTGGAGTGCCCTTATATGGTATACTATGTACCAAGGGCATAGGTACCTCAGAGGCCTACCAGGGGCTGCAGCATGTATTATGCCACCCCTGGAAGGCCATCCAAACTGACACCACAGGTCTGCTACTGCAGCCTGGGTAAGGTGGTGCATGCACCCCTTACTGTGATATAGGCTACCTATTTCACTAAATACATACACACATATAAACCTATAAGTCACTCCTAAGGCAGGCCTTATCAATCCTAAAGGCAGAGTGCATGGTTCCTATGTGAGAGGGTGCCCCTGCATGAGCAGGGCCCCTCTGCAGCGTTCGGAGACCCTTCTCTGATGCTGTTTGTAGTGCAGCCTGACCATATACTCTTAAGCGCATTATAACCTCGCGTTAAATGCTAACTTTGGAATGGCTGCACCTAAACATGTCGTGTTTGGTGTCAAACATCTTGGAATACTACCCCCCGCCAATTCTGGCGGCGGGGGTAGCATTCCACCCTTCTAGAGGGAAAGACATGTTAACTCTGGCTAGCCCGGTAACTTCTTTCCAAAGCCCTGGCATCACAAAATGGATGCTGCTGCCACAGACATGAGTCTGGCCTCCTACTGCTGGACGAAACTCCGGCAGGGGAGGCCTGGACACAGGTTTCCTGTCCCAGGGAGGTGTGACCACCTCCCAGACAGGATAATGTGTATTGGGGCTGGGCGGGAGCACTTTTGGGTGCTTTGAAGTCCTGCACTGGGGGCACATTTGGTGTCCCTGTGCATACCCCAGTTCAAACCGGATCAGGGGCTTGCAGCCCCTGCTTTGGCGCGAACTGGACAAAGGGAAAGGGGTGTAGCCACCCCTCTGCCCTGACCCACCCATAGGTGGGGCCACAGAGTAGTCCAACCCCTAAACTTAGTATAAGTATAGGAACCCAGTCCTTAGGACTTTAGATTATCCCTGGACGAAACTCTGAAACAGAATCCTGTACCTTCGACGCTCTACTCAAGATTAGAGGACAGAAGAATCTCCCTTGGGGTCAAGGAGTGACTCCCCTGCTTGGCAGGCACCAAAGACGCATCTGTCCGGTCTGCATTTCTGAAGCTCCCGTCGGACGCCGAAGTCTTCGCATCACCAGAGGTGGATTCTCAGACTTCCCCGAGGCTACCCTGAGTCCCCAGCAAAGCTAAGGCCCGTAGCTATTGTGGGTGACGTGAGACCGTGACCCCTGGACACCGAGCACATTTGCAAGTGCATCCTCTTCTGGGTCTCCCACGAAGTCGTGCTTTGGGCTCCGAGTAGCCCTAGCCTCCAGCACCAACTGCACCGAAGATCACTGGCCTCCACTCCACGAGTGTCCTGTGAGCCAGATCCACGTGCGACGTCCTGAGGCTCCTTCGCGGTCGCTAGCCCATTGGCTAGTAGCCCTTAACGAAGGCCAATCTTTTCTTCTTGGGCATCCTGGTTGCTCCAGGCCTGCCCTCACTTACCTTCGCTGGGTGAGTTCCCCAGACCTTGCTGGTCTGCACCATCGACGATCTTCATCTTCATCGAGACTTGCCGTTGCCGAAGGCTTGTTGGGTCCAATCCGGTCGCCGACACCTCAGCACTCGACAGACATCGTGTACCAGCCCGAATCCTGCTCCTGGTCGCCGACAACGCCTCCTGGACCTCGTGGCTGAAGAGTCAAGACGACCGTCAACGCACCTGAAGCACTCGACATCGGTGGGCATCTGTCCATCGCCTTCCTGGTCACTGGCTAGTGACCCAGACTCTGTCCCCTCTGCTTTCAGGTTCTTCAGATCTCCGATCCACTCTTGGATCCACCCGGACACTTTCCACTTGGTCGCCAGCAGCACTTTGCAGCAGATCGCCATTCAAATCGACGACGAAACCCGACACCGAAAGGCGCCTATGCACCCGGCTTCCCTGGGTGAGGTAACACGAGTACTCTGGTGCTCCCGTGGGTAGAGACTCTTCAAAGTACTAGTTCTCAAAGGGTTTGCTCCAAGTCCTCCTTTAAGTGTCCCTTTTCTTTAATTTCCTGATCGCGACTTTCTCCATAGAAGTCAACGGCGTATCGCGGTTGTGTATTTACACTGCACGCGTCCCCCGTGGGTCCCCTGTGTCACTACCTTGGGTGGTTCCTTGTGGTCCAAGCACTTCTAGAGGCTCTAGGCCTAGTGTCTAGTTCAGTCGTGGTTCTTATACCACTTTATTGGTATATGGTTTGGTACGCCCCTAGGGCCCAAACGTGTATTTGTGCTATTACTGTGTTTAAATAACTTCTAACTTATGTATTTTCGAACTCTAGCCTCATAAAGAGACTAGAGGGGTGTGTTTAGCAATAAATACATATATTTTGAATATATACCTGGTGTGGTGCTCTTTCATTTGGTCACTCAAGAGATTATAGACTGGTAAAACAAGCTGCTTTACATTCCTTCAAGACTTAGCCTGAAGGCTGCTCTCCATAGCTACCACTAGGATAGCTTTCAATAAGGTTGTCTTTAACCTATCTCCAATAAGGGGTTGTTTGGACTGGTGCAAGGTGCCCACTATAATTAGTGGACAGCATATGCCAGGCCAACTTCTCACACGAGGCATGAGGACTGTGGAGAATGAGGAATGCGAGGAGCGAGGACTACAAGGAGCGAGGAATGCAAGGAACAAGGACTGTGAGAAACGATGAATGAGAGGAACAAGGACTGCGAGGAATGATGAATGAGAGGAACGCGGACTGTGAGGACTGCAAGGAAAGAGGACTGCAAGGAATGAGGACTGCGAGGGATGAGGGCTGCGAGGGACGAGGAATGCGAGGAGCAAGGACTCCAAAGACTGCGAGGAATGAGGAATGTGAGGAATGAGAAATGCGAGGATCAAGGACTGCAAGGAACGAGGAATGCGAGGAGCGAGGACTACGAGGAACAAGGAATGCAAGAACTACGAGGACTGCGAGGAACAAAGACTGTGAGGAACTAGGAATGTGAGAAACAAGGAATGAGATCTGCTACGAACACGGAATGTGAGGAACGAGGAATGCAAGGACCGTGGAATCCAAGAAAGAAGGATTGGGAGGAACAAGGACTGTAAGTATTGCGAGGAACGAGGACTGCAAGGAACGAGGAATGCGAGGAGCAAGGATTGCGAGGAACAATGACTGCATGGAATATGGAATGCGAGTAACGAGGACTGTGGGGAACGAGGAATGCAAGGAGCAAGGAATGCGAAGAACAAGAAATGCAAGGAATGAGGACAGCGAGGAACGAGGAATGCGAGGAATGAGGACGGCAAGGAATGAGGAATGTGAGGAGCGAGGACTACAAGGAACAAGGAATGCGAGGACTGCGAGGAACGAAAACTGTGAGGAACTAGGAATGCGAGAAACGAGGAAGAAGATCTGCTACGAACAAGGAATGTGAGGAACAAGAAATGCAAGGAACGTGGAATGCAAGAAACAAGGATTGCGAGGAACAAGGACTGTAAGTATTGCGAGGAACGAGGACTGCAAGGAACGAGGAATGCGAGGAGTGAGGACTATGAGGACTGCGAGGAACGAGGAATGCGAGGAATGAGGAATGCATGGAACAAGGACTTCAAAGAATGAGGAATGTGAGGAGCGAGGACTACGAGGAACAAGGAATGCGAGGACTGCGAGGACTTCAGGGACCGAAGACTGTGAGGAACTAGGAATGCGAGAAACGAGGAATGAGATCTGCTACGAACACGGAATGTGAGGAACGAGGAATGCAAGTAACGTGGAATGCAAGAAACAAGGATTGGGAAGAACAAGGACTGTAAGTATTGCGAGGAACGAGGACTGCAAGGAACGAGGAATGCGAGGAGCAAGGTTTGTGAGGAACAATGACTGCATGGAATATGGAATGCGAGTAACGAGGACTGTGGGGAACGAGGAATGCAAGGAGCGAGGAATGCGAAGAACAAGAAATGCAAGGAATGAGGACAGCGAGGAATGCGAGGAAAGAGGAATGCGAGGAACGAGGACGGCAAGGAATGAGGAATGTGAGGAGCGAGGACTACAAGGAACAAGGAATGCGAGGACTGCGAGGAACGAAGACTGTGAGGAACTAGGAATGCGAGAAACGTGGAAGATCTGATACAAACAAGGAATGTGAGGAACAAGAAATGCAAGGGACATGGAATGCAAGAAACAAGGATTGCGAGGAACAAGGACTGTAAGTAATGCAAGGAACGAGGACTGCAAGGAATGAGGAATGCGAGGAGCAAGGACTGCGAGGAACAAGGACTGCGTGGAATATAGATTGCGAGGAACGAGGACTATGGAGAACAAGGAATGCAAGGAATATGAATTGCGAGGAACGAGGACTGTGGAGAACAAGGAATGCGAGGAGCGAAGACTACAAGGACTGCAGGGAGCAAGGAATGCAAGGAACAAGGACTGTGAAAAAAGACGAATGAGAGGAACAAGGACTGCGAGGAATGATGAATGAGAGGAACGAGGACTGTGAGGACTGCAAGGAAAGAGGACTGCGAGGAATGAGGACTGCGAGGAATGAGGACTGCGAGGGACGAGGACTGCGAGGAACAAGGAATGTAAGGAATGCGAGGAACGAGGACTGCAAGGAACGAGGAATGCGAGGAGCGAGGACTCCAAGGACTGTGAGGAACGAGGAATGCGAGGAATGAGAAATGGGAGGAACAAGGACTGCAAGGAACGAGAAATGCGAGGAGCGAGGACTACAAGGAACAAGGAATGCAAGGACTACGAGGACTGTGAGGAACGAAGACTGTGAGGAACTTTGAAGGCGAGAAACAAGGAATGAGATCTGCTACGAACAAGGAATGTGAGTAACGAGGACTTCAGGAACAAAGAATGTGAGGAGCGAGGTCTACGAGGACTGCGAGGAACGAGGAATGCGAGGAAAGAGGACTACGAGGAATGAGGACTGTGAAGAATGAGATCTGCTAGGAATGAGGAATGCAAGGAACAAGGAATGCGAGGAACGAGGACTGTAAGGAATGAGGACTGCGAGGAATGAGGACTGCGAGGAATGAGGACTGTGAGGAACGAGTACTGCGAGGAATGAGTAAAGCGAGGAACGAGGACTATGAGGAATGAGGAGTGCGAGGAACGAGGAGTGCGAGGAATGAGGACTGTGAGGAACAAGGAATACGAGGAATAGGGAATGCAAGGAACGAGGACGGCAAGGAATGCGGGAGCGAGGACTACAAGGACTGTGAGGAACGAGGAATTCGAGGAGCGAGGACCAAGGAACAAAGACTGTGAGGAACTAGGAATGCAAGAAATGAGGCCTGCGAGGAATGAGATCATCTAAGAACAAGGAATGCGAGGACCGAGTAATGCGAGGAATGAGGACTGCGAGGAACGTGGAATGCAAGGAACAAGGATTGTGAAGAACAAGGACTGTAAGGAATGCGAGGAACGAGGACTGCGAGGAATGACGAATGCCAGGGTTGCAAGGAACAAGGACTGTGAGGAATAAGTAATGCGAGGAACGAGTAATGCGAGGAATGAGGACTGCGAGGAACGTGGAATGCAAGGAACAAGGATTGTGAAGAACAAGGACTGTAAGGAATGCGAGGAATGAGGAATGCCAGGGCTGCAAGGAACAAGGACTGCGAGGAATAAGTAATGCGAGGAACGAGGACTGTGGAGAATGAGAAATGCGTGGAGCTAGGACTACAAGGACTGCAAGGAGCGAGGAATGCAAGAACAAGGACTGTGAGAAACGATGAATGAGAGGAACGAGGACTGTGAGGAACGATGAATGAGAGGAACGAGGACTGTGAGGACTGAAAGGAAAGAGGACTGTGAGGAATGAGGACTGCGAGGGACGACGACTGCGAAGGACAAGGACTGCGAGGATCGAGGAATGCGAGGAATGAGGAATACGAGGAACGAGGACTGCAAGTAACGAGGAAAGCGAGGAGCAAGGACTCCAAGGACTGCGAGGAATGAGGAATGAGGAATGCGAGGAACGAGGACTGCAAGGTACGAGGAATGCGAGGAGTGAGGGCAACGAGGAACAAGGAATGCAAGGAATGCAAGGACTGCGAGGAACGAAGACTGTGAGGAACTAGGAATGCAAGAAACGAGGAATGAGATCTGCTACGAACAAGGAATGTGAGGAACGAGGACTGCAAGGAATGAGGAATGTGAGGAGCGAGGACTGCGAGGAATGAGGAATGCGAGGAATGAGGAATGCGAGGAACGAAGACTGCGTGGAACAAGGACTACATGGAAAACGGAATGTGAGGCATGAGGACTGTGGAGAACGAGGAATGCGAGGAGCGAGGACTACAAGGACTGCAAGGAGCGAGGAATGCAAGGAACAAGGACTGTGAGAAACGATGAATGAGAGGAACGAGGACTGCGAGGAATGATGAATGAGAGGAATGAGGACTGTGAGGACTGCAAGGAAAGAGGACTGTGAGGAATGAGGACTGTGAGGAATGAGGACTGCGAGGGATGAGGACTGCGAGGGACGAGGACTGCGAGGAACGAGGAATGCGAGGAATGAGGAATTCAAGGAACGAGGACTGCAAGGAACGAGGAATGCGAGGAGCGAGGACTCCAAGGACTGTGAGGAACGAGGAATGTGAGGAATGAGAAATGCGGGGAACAAGGACTGCAAGGAACGAGGAATGCGAGTAGCGAGGACTACGACGGAACAAGGAATGCAAGGACTGCGAGGAACAAAGACTGTGAGGAACTAGGAATGCGAGAAACAAGGAATGAGATCTGCTATGAACAAGGAATGTGAGAAACGAGGACTGCCAGGAATGAGGAATGCAAGAAACAAGGATTGGGAGGAACAAGGACTGTAAGTAATGCGAGGAATGAGGACTGCAAGGAATGAGGAATGCGAGGAGCAAGGATTGCGAGGAACAAGGACTGCATGGAATATGGAATGCGAGTAACGAGGACTGTGAGGAACGAGGAATGCAAGAAGCGAGGAATACGAAGAACAAGAAATGCAAGGAATGAGGACAGCGAGGAACGAGGAATGCGAGGAAAGAGGACTGCGAGGAATGAGGACTGTGAAGAATGAGATCTGCTAGGAATGAGGAATGTGAGGAACAAGGAATGCGAGGAACTAGGACGATGAGGAATGAGGACTGCGAGGAATGAGGACTGTGTGGAACGAGGACTGCGAGGAATGAGTAAAGCGGGGAACGAGCACTGTGAGGAATGAGGAGTGCGAGGAACGAGGAATGCGAGGACTAGGGAATGCAAGGAACGAGGACGGCAAGGAACGAGGAATGCGGGAGCAAGGACTACAAGGATTGTGAGGAATGAGCAATGCGAGGAGCGAGGACTGCGAGGAACAAAGACTGTGAGGAACTAGGAATGCGAGAAACGAGGCCTGCGAGGAATGAAATCTTCTAGGAACAAGGAATGCGAGGAACGAGGAATGCGAGGAAAGAGGACTGCGAGGAATGTGGAATCCAAGGAACAAGGATTGTGAAGAACAAGGACTGTAAGGAATGCGAGGAACGAGGACTGCGAGGAACGAGGAATGTGAGGGCTGCGAGGAACAAGGACTGCGAGGAATAAGGAATGCGAGGAACGAGGACTGTGAGGAACTAGGAATGCGAGAAACGAGGAATGAGATCTGCTATGAACAAGGAATGTGAGGAATGAGGACTGCAAGGAATGAGGAATGTGAGGAGCGAGGACTACGAGGACTGCGAGGAACGAGGAATGTGAGGAATGAGGAATGCAAGGAAAAAGGACTGCAAGGAACGAGGACTGCAAGGAACGAGGAATGCGAGGAGCAAGGACTACGAGGAACAAGGAATGCAAGGACTGCAAGGAACGAAGACTGTGAGGAACTAGGAATGCGAGAAATGAGGAATGAGATTTGCTACAAACAAGGAATGTGAGGAACGAGGAATGCAAGGAACGTGGAATGCAAGAAACAAGGACTGCGAGGAACGAGAACTGCAAGGAACGAGGAATGCGAGGAGCAAGGACTGCGAGGAACAAGGACTGCGTGGAATATGGAATGCGAGGAACGAGGACAGTGGAGAACGAGAAATGTGAGGAGCGAGGACTACAAGGACTGCAAGGAGCGAGGAATGCAAGGAACAAGGACTGTGAGAAACTATGAATGAGAGAAACAATGAATGAGAGGAACGAGGACTGTGAAGACTGCAAGGAAAGAGGACTGTGAGGAATGAGGACTGCGAGGGACGAGGACTGCGAGGGACGAGGACTGCGAGGGACGAGGACTGCGAGGGACGAGGACTGCGAGGAATGAGGAATGCAAGGAGCAGGGACTCCAAGGACTGCTATGAACGAGGAATGCGAGGAATGAGGAATGCGAGGAACGAGGACTGCAAGGAACGAGGAATGCGAGGAGCGAGGACTACGAGGAACAAGGAATGCAAGGACTGCAAGGACTGCGAGGAACAAAGACTGTGAGGAACTAGGAATGCGAGAAACGAGAATGAGAATGAGATCTGCTACGAACAAGGAATGTGAGGAAGAGGACTGCAAAGAACGAGGAATATGAGGAGCGAGGACTACGAGGACTGCGAGGAAAGAGGAATGCAAGGAATGAGGAATGCGAGGAACGAGGACTGCACGAAACGAGGAATGTGAGGAGCGAGGACTGCGAGGAATAAGGAATGCAAGGACTGCCAGGAACGAAGACTGTGAGGAACTAGGAATGCGAGAAACAAGGAATGAGATCTGCTACAAACAAGGAATGTGAGGAACGAGGAATGCAAGGAATGTGGAATACAAGAAACGAGGATTGCGAGGAACAAGGACTTTAAGTAATGCAAGGAACAAGGACTGCAAGGAACGAGGCATGCGAGGAGCAAGGACTGTGGAGAACAAGGAATGCGAGGAGCAAGGACTACAAGGACTGCAAGGAGCGAGGAATGCAAGGAACAAGGGCTGCGTGGAATATGGAATGCGAGGAACGAGGACTGTGGAGAACGAGGAATGCGAGGAGCAAGGACTACAAGGACTGCAAGGAGCGAGGAATGCAAGGAACAAGGACTTTGAGAAACGATGAATGAGAGGAACGAGGACTGCAAGGAACGAGAAATGCAAGGAGCAAGGACTCCAAGGACTGTGAGGAACAAGGAATGCGGGGAATGAGGAATGTGAGGAACAAGGACTGCAAGGAACGAGGAATGCGAAGAGCAAGGACTACGAGGAACAAGGAATGTGAGGACTGCGAGGACCTCGAGGACTGCAAGGAACGAAGACTGTGAGGAACTAGGAATGCAAGAAATGAGGAATGAGATCTGCTATGAACAAGGAATGTGAGGAACGAGGACTGCAAGGAACTAGGAATGCAAGGAGCGAGGACTACGAAGACCGCGAGGAACGAGAAATGCGAGGAATGAGGAATGCAAGGAACAAGGACTGCAAAGAACCAGGAATGCGAGGAGCAAGGACTACGAGAAACAAGGAATGCAAGGACGGCGGGGACTGCGAGGAACGAAGACTGTGAGGAACTAGGAATGCGAGAAACGAGGAATGAGATCTGCTATGAACAAGGAATGTGAGGAATAAGGACTGCAAGGAACAACGAATGTGAGTAGCGAGGACTACGAGGACTGCGAGGAATGAGGAATGCGAGGAATGAGGAATGCGAGGAACAAGGACTGCAAAGGAACTAGGAATGTGAGGAGCGAGGACTATGAGGAACAAGGAATGCGAGGACTGCGAGGACTGTGAGGAACGAAGACTGTGAGGAACTAGGAATGCGAGAAACGAGGAATGAGATCTGTTACGAACAAGGAATGTGAGGAACGAGGAATGCAAGGAACATGGAATGCAAGAAACAAGGATTGCGAGGAACAAGGACTGTAAGTAATGTGAGGAACGAGAACTGCAAGGAACGAGGAATGCGAGGAGAAAGGACTGCGAGGAACAAGGACAGCATGGAATATGGAATGCAAGGAACGAGGGCAGTGGAGAACGAGGAATGCGAGGACTACAAAGACTGCAAGGAGCGAGGAATGCAAGGAACAAGGACTGTGGGAAACGATGAATAAGAGGAACGAGAACTGCAAGGTACGAGGAATGCGAGGAGCGAGGACTGCAAGGAACGAGGAATGTGAGGAGCAAGGACTATGAGGAACAAGGAATGCCTTGACTGCAAGGACTGCGAGGAACAAAGACTGTGAGGAACTAGGAATGGGAGAAACAAGGAATGAGATCTGCTACGAACAAGGAATGTGAGGAACGAGGACTGCAAGGAACGAGGAATGCCAAGAGCGAGGACTACGAGGACTGCGAGGAAACGAGAAATGCGAGGAATGAGGAATGTGAGGAACGAGGACTGCAAGGAATGAGGAATGTGAGGAGCAAGGACTACGAGGAACAAGCAATGCGAGGACTGCGAGGAACGAAGACTGTGAGGAACTAGGAATGCGAGGAATGAGATCTGCTATGAACAAGGAATGTGAGGAACGAGGAATGCAAGGAACGTGGAATGCAAGAAACAAGGATTGCAAGGAACAAGGACTGTAAGTAATGCAAGGAACGAGGACTGCAAGGAACAAGGAATGCAAGGAGCAAGGACTGCGAGGAACAAGGACTGCATGGAATATGGAATGCGAGTAACGAGGACTGTGGGGAACGAGGAATGCGAGGAGCGAGGACTACAAGGACTGAAAGGAGCTTGGAATGCAAGGAACAAGGACTGTGAGAAATTATGAATGAGAGAAACGAGGACTGCAAGAAACGAGGAATGAGAGGAACGAGGACTGTGAGGACTGCAAGGAAAGAGGACTGCGAGGAATAAGGACTGTAAGGGATGAGGACTGCGAGGAATGAGGAATGCAAGGACTGCGAGGACTGCGAGGAACGAAGACTGTGTGGAACTAGGAATGCAAGGAACAAGGACTGTGAGAAACGATGAATGAGAGGAGCAAGGACTGCCAGGAACAAGGACTGCGTAGAATATGGAATGCGAGTAATGAGGACTGTGGGGAACGAGGAATGCAAGGAGCGAGGAATGCGAAGAACAAGAAATGCAAGGAATGTGAAGAGTGAGATCTGCTAGGAATGAGGACTGCGAGGAACAAGGAATGCGAGGAACGAGTAGAAAGGACTGCGAGGAACAAGGACTGCGAGGAAAAAGGACTGCGAGGAACAAGGACTGCGAGGAACAAGGACTGCGAGGAACAAGGACTGCGAGGAACAAGGACTGCGAGGAACAAGGACTGCGAGGAATGCAAGGTGAAAGGACTGCGAGGAACGTGGAATGCGAGGAACAAGGAATGCAAGGAGCGGGGAATGAGGAATGAGATCTGCTACGAACAAGTAATGTGAGGAATGAGGAATGCAAGGAACGTGGAATGCAAGAAACAAGGATTGCGAGGAACAAGGACTGTAAGTAATGCGAGGAAAGAGGACTGCAAGGAACGAGGAATGCGAGGAGCAAGGACTGCGAGGAACAAGGACTGCATTGTGAGAAGTTGGCCTGGTATATGCTGTCCACCAATTAAAGTGGGCACCTTGCACCAGTCCAAACGACCCTTATGGTGATTAGGTCAAAGATAACCTTTATAGAAAGATATCCTAGTGGTAGCTATGGAGAGCAGCCTTCAGGCTAAGTCTTGAAGGAATGTAAAGCAGCTTGTTTCACCAGAACAGAACCTCCTGAGTGATCAAATGAAAGGAGAACCACACAAGTGCTATATAAAAAATATGTATTTATTACTAAACACTCTCTACTAATCTCTATATGAGATTAGAACATAAAGCACACAATACTTAATCAATAGAACTTCAGTAAATAGCACAATACACAGCGGGCTCCAGGGGGAGACCGAACCATATACTAAAAAAATGGTATAACAACAACGACTTCAATAGACACAGGGCCTAGAGCACGTAGAATCGCTGGGACCCCAAGGAACCACCCAAAGGAGTGACACAGGGAGCCCACGGAGGACGGGTGCAGTGTGGGAACACAGACGCGTGCTCCGTACAACTCTATGGGAAAGTCGCGGTTGGAAAATTACAGTTTAAGGACACTTCGGAGAGGACTTCAAGCAAACCCTTTGGAACATAGAAGTTTCTAAGGCCAGCACCCTTGTGAGTACCGAGGTACCCGTGTTACCTATCCCAGAGGAGCCGGGTGCATAGGGGTCAAGTGGTGTCGGAAACCCTCGTTTTCAATGGCGTGATGCGAAGAAGTGCTGCTGCCGGGAAGATGAAAAGTGTCCGGTGGAATCCAAGCCTGGATCCGAGGTGAGAAGAACCTGAAAGCAGAGGGGACAGAGTCTGGGTCACTTCAGGGTGACCAGGGGCTCGATAGACGAATGCCCACCGATGTCGGGTGCTTCAGGTGTGAAGATAGGATGCTTGACTCTGCAGCCACGGGGACCAGGAGACGTTGATGACAACCAAAGTCCGGAGGTGAGCTGTCCCACAAAGGGTCTCGAGTGTTGAGGGGTCAGTGTCCGGATTGAACACCAACAAGCCTTGGCAAAGGCAACCCATGCGGGCAGAGGAAACAGGTTACGGTGTGGACCGGCAAGGTCCAGGAGACTCTCCAAGCTATGGGGAGTCAGGGCACGACTGGAGCAACCAGGGAAGCCCAAGGAAAATCAATGTGACCCTCGCCAGGACCCACAGGCCAATGGACCAGGGATCGTGAGGGGACCTCAAGCGGATTCACAAAGCACCAGCCCACAGAGCACTCGTGGACTGGAGGCCGGAGATCTTCAGTGGAAATGCTGCTCAGGGTCAGGACTACATGTAGTCCAAAGCACAGCCTCAGGGATTGCCAAAAAGCATATGCTGCTGCAAAAGTACACGGTGCACAGGGGTTCAGGTTGCACGGTCCCCACGAGGGATACTGGTCTCAGGATTGCTGAGAGGCCAGATCGACCTCAGGGACGCTCGGGAACCCACCTCCTGTGTTGCAGAAATCTTTGGAGTCCTCAGGAGCTTGGGAGATGCAAACCAGTTAGATGCATTTAGGTGCCTGCTGCTGCAGGGGAGTAACTCCTTTCCTCCAAGGGAGATTCTTCTGTCGTCCAGCGAAGTGTAGACCGTCGAAGTACTTGGTTTCTGTTGCAGAGTTTAGTCCAGGTAAAGTCCAAAGTCCTGTAATAAGGTTTCCCACTTTATACCCAGGGAAGGGGTTGGACTACCTCTGGGGACCCTCCTAGGGGAGGGGCAGGACAGAGGGGTGGCTACACCCATGTCCTTTGTCCAGTTTCGGGACAGAGCAGGAGCAAATGGCTCCTGCAACTGATTTAAGCCGGACAATGCATGGGGACACCAAATGTGCCCCCAGTGCAGACTTTCTGGCACTCTCAGAGTGCACCCACCCAGCCCCAATACACTAAAGCCTGTCTGGGAGGTGGTCACACCTCCCTGTGACAGGAAACCTATTGTCAGGCCTTCCTCTGCTCGAGCTTGGCTCAGCAGCAGGAGGGCAGACTCGTGTCTGTGGCTGGCAGCATCCATTTTATGATGTCCAGGTCGAGAAAGCTGGTACCGGGTATACCGGTGATCCACATAAGTCCCTCTCGGAGGGTGGAATCATACCTCTCCTGCCAGTTACTGGCGGGGAGCTATGATTCCAAGGTGTTTGACACCAAACACGACATGTTTCTAAGCAGCCGTTTTAAAGTTAGCATTTACCGCGAGGTTATAACGCACTTAAGTATATATGGTTGGCTGCATCACAGACAACCCCGGACAATAGGTTCCAAAGGCTGCAGAGGGGCCCTACTCATGCAGGGGCACCCTCTCACACAAAACCCAGCACCCTGCCTTCAGGATTGATAAGGCATGCCATAGGGGGCGACTGATAGGTTTATATGTGCAGTGATTTAGAATAGATATAGGGAACCTATATCTAAGTAAGGGGTGCATGCACCTCCTTACACAGGCTGCAGTAGCAGACCTGTGGTGTCATTTTGAATGGCCTCTCAGGGGTGGCACAATACATGCTTCAGCCCCTGGGAGGCCTCTGGGGTACCTATGCCCTGGGTACATGGTGTATCATATACCTGGGACTGATAAGGGTACCCCAGAATCCAATCTGAAGTGTACCTAAAGTACATGCAATCATTTTATAGGAGAAAGCAGATAGACAGGGGTCCTGAACAGCAGGATCCCAGTCAGTCTAAGTCAAAAACAGTGATACATCAGCAGAAAGTGGGGGTAACTATAAGAAGCAGATCCTACTCTCCTACACAACCCCCCCCCAAACACAGGGACATTAAACTAATCTTGACCAGTTGAGTCTTCATGTTCTAAGTGGAAATATCTTGAGAGTTCATCTGCATTGGCATGGTTACTCCCAGGTCTATGTTCCACTGTATAGTCCATCCCCTGTAGGGAAATGGACCGCCTCAAAAGTTTGGGGTTTTCACCCTTCATCTGTTCTAGCCATAAGAGGGGCTTGTGGTCTGTCTGAACAATGAAGTGAGTGCCAAACAAGTATGGCCTCAGCTTCTTCAAGGCCCAAACCACAGCAAAGGCCTCCCTCTCAATAGCTGACCAACGTTTCTCTCTGGGGGCCAGCCTTCTGCTAATAAAAGTTACTGGCTGATCCTGACCCTCTTCATTCAGTTGTGATAACACAGCCCCTACCCCCAACTCAGATGCATCAGTTTGAACAATGAATTGTTTGGAATAGTCAGGACTTTGCAGAATGGGAGCAGTGCACATGGCCTGCTTCAGGTCATCAAATGCCTTTTGACAGCTAACTGTCCACTGAACTTTCTTATGCATTCTTTTGGAAGTTATATCATTCAAAGGGGTCACTATAGATTCATATCCTTTGACAAACCTCCTGTAATACCCAGTCAGGCCCAAGAAAGCTCTGACCTGAGTTTAGGTAGTTGGAGCAACCCAGTTCATGATGGTCTGGATTTTACTCTGCAATGGTTGAACCTGACCTCCACCCACAAGGTGGCCCAGGTACACAACCTGACTCTGCCCTATCTGGCACTTAGTGGCCTTGATAGTGAGGCCTGCTTTTTGCAGAGCCCCTAAAACATTTCTCAGGTGGACCAGGTGATCCTCCCAGGTGGAGCTAAAGACAGCAATATCATCTAGATAAGCTGCACTATAGGCTTCCAGGCCTGTAAGGACTTTGTTCACCAACCTTTGAAAAGTGGCAGGTGCATTCTTCAAGCCAAAGGGCATCACCACAAATTGGTAGTGCCCACCAGGGGTTGAGAATGCTGTTTTTGGTTTTGCATCCTCAGCTAATCTGATTTGCCAGTAACCAGCTGTCAGGTCAAATGTACTCAGAACCTTGGCAGAGGCCAAAGTATCTATAAGTTCATCTGCCCTGGGTATTGGATGGGCATCAGTCCTAGTGACTGCATTGAGACCCCTGTAGTCAACACAGAACCTCATCTCTCTCTTACCACCCTGGGTGTGAGGTTTTAGTACCAAGACTACTGGACTAGCCCAAGGGCTATCTATCTGAGGGCCCAATTACTCCCAGCTCCAACATTTTCTGGACTTCAGTCCTGATACAGTCCCTGACATGGTCAGGTTGCCTGTAAATCTTATTTTTAACAGGCAGACTGTCATCTGTGTCCACTTCATGAGTACACCAGGTAGTCTGACTTGGAGTCAGTGAAAACATATGTCTGAACTGATTCAGGACTTGCCTACAATCAGTTTGCTGCTGGTCAGTGAGGCTGCCTGCCAAGCCTACACCATCAACTGAACCATCATCAGGGTTCTGTGAGAGCAGGTCAGGGAGTGGATCACTCTCTTCCTCCTGTCCCTCATCAGTAGCCATGAGCATGCCCATGTCTGCCCTGTCCACATATGGCTTGAGCCTGTTCACATGGAGCACCCTGTGGGGGCTCCTGGGAGTTCCAAGGTCCACCAGGTAGGTAACCTCTCCCTTTTGCTCAATGATAGTATGAGGTCCACTCCACTTGTCTTGGAGGGCTGCTGGGGCCACAGGCTCCAACACCCATACTTTCTGTCCTGGCTGATAAACAGTCACAACAGCCTTTTGGTCATGCCAGGCCTTTTGCAATTCCTGGCTAGCCTCAAGGTTTTTGGATGCCTTCTTCATGTACTCAGCCATCCTGGAGCGGAGACCAAGTACATAGTCCACAATATCGTGTTTAGGGGGTTTGAGAGGTAACTCCCATCCCTCTTTCACTAGACATAAAGGACCCCTAACTGGATGTCCAAACAGAAGTTCAAAAGGGCTGTAACCAACCCCCTTCTGAGGAACCTCTCTGTAGGCAAAGAGAAGGCAGGGCAAAAGGATGTCCCATCTACGCCTGAGCTTTTCAGGGAGACCTTTAATCCTGCCCTTGAGGGTTTTGTTGAATCTCTCAACTAACCCATTGCATTGTGGGTGATAAGGATTGGTTACCCCACACTCCTTCCACATAGCAGTCAAGTAACCAGACATAAAGTTTGCATCTCTGTCTGATACTACCTCCTTAGGGAAACCCACTCTGGAAAAAATTCCCAGGAGGGCTCTAGCCACAACAGGAGCTGTGGTAGTCCTAAGTGGAATTGCTTCTGGATACCTAGTGGCATGGTCCACCACCACTAGTATGAATCTGTGCCCAGATGCAGTCTGAGGATCCATGGGACCAACAATGTCAACCCCAACGCTCTCAAAGGGAACCCCCACCACAGGTAGTGGTATCAGGGGGGCCTTTGTAGTACCACCTGCCTTACCACTGGCTTGGCAAGTGATACAGGAGCGACAAAACTCCTTTGTGTCCTCTGACATGTGAGGCCAATGAAAGTGAGGAACAAGTCTGTCCCAGGTCTTGTTTTGGCCTAAGTGTCCTGTTAATGGGATATCATGTGCCAGTGTCAATAGGAAGCCCTTAAACTTCAGAGGTATAACCAACCTCCTGGTTGCACCAGGTTTGGGGTCTCTACCCTCTGAGTATAAGAGTACATCATCCCAGTAGATCCTGTGGGACCCACTGGCACTCCCAGCAGCCTCAGCAACAGCTTGCTGTCTGAGGGGTTCAAGAGAGGGGCAGCTCAGCTGCTCCTGGCTCAGATCTGCCCTGGAAGGGCCCCCTGTCCCCAAGAACTCAACCTGATCAGGCTCAAGTTCCTCTGAGACAGTTCCTTCTTCAGGACTAAGATCATCCCCCTCAAGAGACTGATCTGTATTCTGAGGCAGGGGGGAAGACACTGCCTTACCCCTACTGCTCCTTCTCTTGGAAGGCACCTGGTCCATTATTCCAGGATCCAGGGCCTGTTCAGTGGAAGACATTTTTGCCTGTGACCTAGTCATGGCAAACACATCTGCAGGGATGCCCAGCATTTCCGCATGTGTCCTGAGTTCCACTTCAGCCCATGCTGAAGTCTCCAAATCATTGCCCAATAAGCATTCTACAGGGAGGTCTGCACTTACCACAACCTTCTTAGGGCCAGTTACCCCTCCCCAGGTGAAATTCACAACTGCCAAGGAATGGTCTGGCCTGACATTGCTTGCATTGGTCACTTGGTACATCTCCCCAAGTATGATCTGGTCAGGGCTCACAAGTTATTTTGTCACCATGGTGACACTTGCACCTGTGTCCCTATATGCCATGGCCTCCTTACCATTGATCAAAGGCTGTTGTCTGTACTTGCCCAGATTACTGGGACTGACAAATAAGGAGGCAATATCCATGCCTCCATCACAGACTAACACAGCCTGAGTTGGAATTCTGACTAGGCCAGAATCCATCTCAGATCCCAGGGTCAGCCCTACTACACCCTTATTCTGTGTTCCACCACTTTGAACTGAGCTAGGGGGAACAGTTGCCTTAGGGGCAGTGGTGGCTGGAATAGATTCCTTGGCCCTTGGACAACTGGCATCTTTTGTCCAATAGGTCTTCTCTTTACAGATATGACACCAAGGTTTCTTTCTGCCTTTCCCCTTGTTTGATTGTGACTCCCCCCCAGATGAAGACTTTTGGGGCCCTTGTGAAGACTTCTGGTCTTTACCCTTCGCCCCACCCTTATCTGAGGTTTTAGAATCTTGCTTCTTAGAGTCACCACCTTGGTTCTGGGCTTTCTGCTTCACCCTGGTTCTGACCCATTTGTCTGCATTCTTTCCCAATTCTTGGGGAGAGGTCAGATCAGAATCAACCAGGTACTGATGCAACAACTGATTTTGGCAATTATTAAGGATCTGCTCCCTCATAATTAAATTGTACAATCCTTTAAAATCACACACCTTACTGCCAAGTAACCAGCCTTCCAGAGCCTTAGTAGCACAATCCACAAAGTCAACCCAGTCCTGAGTCTGTGCCTTCTGGGTGTCTCTGAACTTAATCCTGTACTGTTCAGTGGTTAAGCCAAACCCATCTATGAGAGCACTCTTCAAGACTGAGTAATTGTCAGCATCCTCTTCTCTAACAGTGAGGAGCTTATCTCTACCTTTGTCAGCAAAGGAGAGCCACAAGATAGCTGCCCACTGCTCCTGAGGGACCCTCTGTACTTTACAGGCCTTCTCTAGTGCAGTTATCCATTTGTGGATGTCATCCCCACTCTGATAGGGAGGGACTATCTTGTTCAGGTTCCTATGATCATGAGAATACTCTCTAGTTCTAGGGACACTATTGTTGCCACCATGGGACTCTAGTCCCAATCTTCTGGTTGCTCTCTGGAGCTCTAGGGATTCCCTGTCTAGGGCCAATTGCTCTTTCTTGAGCCTGAGCTTGATTCTCTCAATCTCTAGAAATTGGCACTGCTTATCATAAGAGGATTCCCTCTTATTAGATATGGAAGTCCCTACAGAAGTACCTGAGTGTTTAGATTCCACAGAGGGAGATCTAGATCTCCCAGGTATACTCAGTTCTCTTCCTGGTGGGGTAAAGAGAGGGCCACTGGGGCCTTCTCCCCCACCTAAAGGAAGATCTAAGTTGTCCAGGTTAAAATCATTTTGATTCTGCTGGTCAGGGTTTGAGTCCAGGTCACCACAGTTTTCACTGTCTGGCCTTTCCTCATTCCCTGTTCCACCCACTCTACCTACCTCATCAGACCCTGGGGTCTTTCTGAGGTCATCTAGAAGTAATATCTCTATGAGGCGTTGAGTGCTGGCACTTCTCCCTGTCTTCAGTTTCCTAGATGTACACATGTTCCTCAATTCTTGAAATGAGAGACTATCATATCTAGTTGTGAAAGGGCCACTGGCCTCTTCTCTAGAAGACATACTAGTGTTATGTGGTGTAGGCACCTAACTAACCTAGTGGAGACTAAACTCTCTTGAGTTGGAGAAAGGGCGTGCTAGACTCTTGGCTTTACCCACCTCCAAGTTCAATAGAACTTACTTTATTCTAATCTTGATGTATTCTATGTACCTAATACTTTTAGTGATTTTCAGTTAATCACTCAATGAGATTTATCTGGTAAAACAATAGCAAGCTTGAATCCCAACCGCTGCACACCAATGTGAGAAGTTGGCCTGGTATATGCTGTCCACTAATTGAAGTGGGCACCTTGCACCAGTCCAAACGACCCTTATGGTGATTAGGTCAAAGATAACCTTTATAGAAAGCTATCCTAGTGGTAGCTATGGAGAGCAGCCTTCAGGCTAAGTCTTGAAGGAAAGTAAAGCAGCTTGTTTCACCAGAACAGAACCTCCTGAGTGATCAAATGAAAGGAGAACCACACAAGTGCTATATAAAAAATATGTATTTATTACTGAACACTCTCTACTAATCTCTATATGAAATTAGAACATAAAGCACACAATACTTAATCAATAGAACTTCAGTAAATAGCACAATACACAGCGGGCTCCAGGGGGAGACCGAACCATATACTAAAAAAATGGTATAACAACAACGACTTCAATAGGCACAGGGCCTAGAGCACGTAGAATCGCTGGGACCCCAAGGAACCACCCAAAGGAGTGACACAGGGAGCCCACGGAGGACGGGTGCAGTGTGGGAACACAGACGCGTGCTCCGTACAACTCTATGGGAAAGTCACGGTTGGAAAATTACAGTTTAAGGACACTTCGGAGAGGACCTCAAGCAAACCCTTTGGAATATAGAAGGTTCTAATGCCAGCACCCTTGAGAGTACTGAGGTACCCGTGTTACCTATCCCAGAGGAGCCGGGTGCATAGGGGTCAAGTGGTGTCGGAAACCCTCGCCGTTTTCAATGGCGTGATGCGAAGAAGTGCTGCTGCCGGGAAGATGAATCCAAGCCTGGATCCGAGGTGAGAAGAACCTGAAAGCAGATGGGACAGAGTCTAGGTCACTTCAGGGTGATCAGGGGCTCGATAGACGAATGCCCACCGATGTCGGGTGCTTCAGGTGTGAAGATAGGATGCTTGACTCTGCAGCCGCGGGGACCAGGAGACATCGACAATGACCAAAGTCCGGAGGTGAGCTGTCCCACAAAGGGTGTCGAGTGCTGAGGGGTTAGTGTCCAGATTGAACACCAACAAGCCTTGGCAAAGGCAATTCACGCGGTCAGAGGAAACAGGTTACGGTGTGGACCAGCAAGGTCCAGGAGACTCTCCAAGCTATGGGGAGTCAGGGCACGTCTGGAGCAACCAGGGAAGCCCAAGGAAAATCAAAGTGACCCTCGCCAAGACCCACAGGCCAACGGACCAGGGATCGCGAGGGGGCCTCGAGCAGATTCACAAAGCACCAGCCCACAGAGCACTCGTAGAGTGGAGGCCGGAGATCTTCGGTGGAAATGCTGCTCGGGGTTGGGACTATATGTAGTCCAAAGCACAGCCTCAGAGATTGCCAAAAAGCATATGCTGCTGCAAAAGTACACGGTGACCAGGAGTTCGGGTTGCACGGTCCCCACGAGGGATACTGGTCTCAGGATTGCTGAGAGGGCAGATCGACCTCAGGGACGCTCGGGAACCCACCTCCTGTATTGCTTAAATCTTCGGAGTCCTCAGGAGCTCGGGAGATGCAAACCGGTCAGATGCGTTTAGGTGCCTGCTCCTGCAGGGGAGTAACTCCTTTACTCCAAGGGAGATTCTTCTGTCATCCAGCGAAGTGTAGACCATCAAAGTACTTGGTTTCTGTTGCAGAGTTTAGTCCAGGTAAAATCCAAAGTCCTGTAATCAGGTTTCCCACTTTATACCCAGGGAAGGGGTTGGACTGACTCTGGGGACCCTCTTAGGGGAGGGGCAGGACAGAGGGGTGGCTACACCCATGTCCTTTGTCCAGTTTCGCGCCAGAGCAGGAGCAAATGGCTCCTGCAACTGGTTTGAGCCGAACTATACATGGGGACACCAAATGTGCCCCCAGTGCAGACTTTCTGGCACTCTCAGACTGCACCCACCCAGCCCCAATACACTAAACCCTGTCTGGGAGGTGGTCACACCTCCCTGTGACAGGAAACCTATTGTCAGGCCTTCCTCTGCTCGAGCTTGGCTCAGCAGCAGGAGGGCAGACTCGTGTCTGTGGCTGGCAGCATCCATTTTGTGATGCCCAGGTCGAGAAAGCTGGTACCGGGTATACCGGTGATCCACATAACTCCCTCTAGGAGGGTGGAATCATACCTCCCCGCCAATTACTGGCGGGGAGGTATGATTCCAAGGTGTTTGACACCAAACACGACATGTTTCTAAGCAGCCGTTTTAAAGTTAGCATTTACCGCGAGGTTATAATGCACTTAAGTATATATGATTGGCTGCATCACAGACAACCCCGGAGAATAGGTTCCGAAGGCTGCAGAGGGGCTCTGCTCATGCATGGGCACCCTCTCACACAAAACCCAGCACCCTGCCTTCAGGATTGATAAGGCCTGCCATAGGGGTGACTGATAGGTTTATATGTGCAGTGATTTAGAATAGATATAGGGAACCTATATCTAAGTAAGGGGTGCATGCACCTCCTTACACAGGCTGCAGTAGCAGACCTGTGGTGTCATTTTGAATTGCCTCTCAGGGGTGGCACAATACATGCTTCAGCCCCTGGGAGGCCTCTGGGGTACCTATGCCCTGGGTACATGGTGTACCATATACTAGGGACTGATAAGGGTACCCCAGAATCCAATCTGGAGTGTACCTAAAGTACATGCAATCATTTTACAGGAGAAAGCAGATAGACTGGGGTCCTGAACAGCAGGATCCCAGTCAGTCTAAGTCAAAAACAGTGATACATCAGCAAAAAGTGGGGATAACCATAAGAGGCAGATCCTACTACCCTACATGCATGGAATATGGAATGCGAGGAACGAGGACTGTGGAGAACATGGAATGCGAGGCCTACAAGGACTGGAAGGAGCGAGGAATGCAAGGAACAAGGACTGTGAGGAGCGAGGACTCCAAGGACCGCGAGGAACGAGGAATGCGAGGAATGAGGAATGCGAGGAACGAGGACTGCAAGGAATGAGGAATGTGAGGAGCGAGGACTGCAAGGAACGAGGAATGCGAGGAGCGAGGACTACGAGGACTGCGAGGAACGAGGAATGCGAGGAAGAAGGACTGCAAGGAACGAGGAATGTGAGGAACGAGGACTACGAGGAACAAGCAATAGGAGGACTGCGAGGAACGAAGACTGTGAGGAACTAGGAATGCGAGAAACGAGGAATGAGATCTGCTACGAACAAGGAATGTGAGGAACGAGGAATGCAAGGAACGTGGAATGCAAGAAACAAGGATTGCGAGGAACAAGGACTGTAAGTAATGCGAGGAACGAGGACTGCAAGGAACGAGGAATGCGAGGAGCAAGGACTTAGAGGAACAAGGACTGCATGGAATATGGAATGCGAGGAACGAGGACTGTGGAGAACGAGGAATGCGAGGAGTGAGGACTACAAGGAATGTAAGGAGCGAGGAATGCAAGGAACAAGGACTGTGAAAAACGATGAATGAGAGAAACGAGGACTGCAAGGAACGAGGAATGAGAGGAACGAGGACTGGAGGACTGCAAGGAAAGAGGACTGCGAGGAATGAGGACTGCGAGGGACGAGGACTGTGAGGAACGAGGACTGTGAGGAACGAGGACTGTGAGGAATGAGGAATGTGAGGAATGAGAAATGCGACAAACAAGGACTGTGAGGAGCGAAGACTACGAGGAATGTGAGGAGCGAGGACTGCGAGTAACGAGGAATGGGAGGACTGCGAGGACTGCGAGGAATGCGTGGACTGCGAGGACTGCAAGGAACGAGGAATGCAAAGAATGAGGAATGCGAGGACTGTGAGGAACGAGGACTGCGAGAAATGAGGAATATGAGGAGAAAGTACTGCGAGGAACGAGGAATGCGAAAACTGCGAGGAATGTGAGACTGTGAAGAACGAGGAATGTGAAGAACGAGGACTGTGAGGAATGAGGAATGCGAGGAGCGAGGAATGCGAGGAGCGAGGACTCCAAGGACTGCGAGGAACGAGGAATG
The DNA here is from genome assembly GCA_963921515.1 of Calotriton arnoldi. Taxonomy (NCBI): domain Eukaryota; kingdom Metazoa; phylum Chordata; class Amphibia; order Caudata; family Salamandridae; genus Calotriton; species Calotriton arnoldi. The sequence goes on along the minus strand of CAWUFW010007811.1, from coordinate 665,053 downwards.
CGAGGAATGAGGAATGCGAGGAACGAGGACTGCAAGGAACGAGGAATGTGAGGAGCGAAGACTGTGAGGAACTAGGAATGCGAGAAACGAGGAATGAGATCTGCTACGAACAAGGAATGTGAGGAACGAGGACTGCAAGGAACGAGGAATGCGAGGAGCGAGGACTACGAGGACTGCGAGGAACGAGGAATGCGAGGAATGCGAGGAAGAAGGACTGCAAGGAACGAGGAATGTGAGGAACGAGGACTACGAGGAACAGGCAATATGAGGACTGCGAGGAACGAAGACTGTGAGGAACTAGGAATGCGAGAAACGAGGAATGAGATCTGCTACGAACAAGGAATGTGAGGAACGAGGAATGCAAGGAACGTGGAATGCAAGAAACAAGGATTGCGAGGAACAAGGACTGTAAGTAATGCGAGGAACGAGGACTGCAAGGAACGAGGAATGCGAGGAGCAAGGACTGCGAGGAACAAGGACTGCATGGAATATGGAATGCGAGGAACGAGGACTGTGGAGAACGAGGAATGCGAGGAGTGAGGACTACAAGGAATGTAAGGAGCGAGGAATGCAAGGAACAAGGACTGTGAAAAACGATGAATGAGAGAAACGAGGACTGCAAGGAACGAGGAATGAGAGGAACGAGGACTGTGAGGACTGCAAGGAAAGAGGACTGCGAGGAATGAGTATTGCGAGGGACGAGGACTTCGAGGAACGAGGAATGCGAGGAATGAGGAATGCGAGGAACGAGGACTGCAAGGAACGAGGAATGCGAGGAGCGAGGACTCCAAGAACTGCGAGTACTGCGAGGAACGAAGACTGTGAGGAACTAGGAATGCAAGGAACAAGGACTGTGAGAAACGATGAATGAGAGGAACGAGGACTGCAAGGAACAAGGAATGCGAGGAGCGAGGAATGTGAAGAACAAGAAATGCAAGGAACGAGTACTATGAAGAATGAGATCTGCTAGGAATGAGGAATGCGAGGAACAAGGAATGCGAGGAACGAGGAGAAAGGACTGCGAGGAACAAGGACTGTGAAGAACAAGGACTCTGAGGAACAAGGACTGCGAGGAATGAAAGGAGAAAGGATCGCGAGGAATGTGGAATGCGAGGAACAAGGAATGCAAGGAGCGAGGAATGACTGTGTGTAACGAGGACTGCGAGGAATAAGGACTGTGAGGAATGAAGACTGTGAGGAATGTGGACCGCGAGGAATGAGGACTATGAGGACTGTGAGGAATGAGTTCTGTGAGGAATGAGGATTGCGAGGAATGAGGACTGTGAGGAATGAGGACTGCGAGGAATGAGGACTGTGAGGAATGTGGACTGTGAGGAATGTGGACTGTGAGGAATGTGGACTGCGAGGAATGAGGACTGTGAGGAATGAGGACTGCGAGGAATGAGGAACACTTTTGCTGTGAGGAGCCGGACAATGTACTTACCTTTATGGCAATTACATTCATTCCATTTTACTGTCCGGCCCTGTCAGTGCATGAAGTCAAGATCCCCAGGAGGGAAGCATGTGTGAGTGACGTCACTGCTGAAGTACCTCCCTCCCTGTTAGAGTGCCGCGAGGACCCTACAGGTAGGCGCTGCCCATAGGTGATGGAGAAGGGGCCTTCAGGGGCGCTGTCAGAGATCCAGGCAATGTATTTAACGTAATGTACTTATCACCAAGGTATATACATCCCCCTCACGGTGCTCCTAAAAGCAACAGAGTTGGGATTTGGGTTTTTTCCGCTCAAGGAGGAAACTTTGCACAGCACACCTTGTCCCTTTTCAAAATCTTCCTCAATATGTTGGCCCCCCACGTACCCCAAGTCTCCCCCCTCCCGCCCTCTCACATTCTCCCTCTCATCAAGGGCGCCAGGGTACCAGGAAAACAAGCAGCAATATTTTTAAGGCGGGGCGTGCAGTCCATCTGCCCCCCTCCCCCCATTAAAGTCTAGTGTTTTTGCGCACGTGGTCATTACTTGGTGAGGGGGTGCCCTTTCTGGTTCCCAGCGCCTTATCCTCTATTCCCAGACTGGACCCGCCCCTTCGAGGCGCTGTAAACCCGCACTCCCCACTTCCGGTGCAGTAAACTTGGCTCACTCATCCGCATCATGTCTCCTCTCTCCTGACAGCAGGAAGGGCCCCCTCGGTGCTTGTCATCCCTCTGGCATGTGGGGGCGCCTCTGGAGCCGGCCATATATGGAAGGAGAGCCGTCCCTTCTCCAGGCCTGCTGCTGACGTCATCGCCCAAGGCGGGGGCCCCTCCCGGGCCTGGAAGCTGTCCCAGCCCGGGCGGCCACCCTGCTGATGTGACCCACCCCCCTTCCCTGAGGAGGGCCCTCCCCGTCCCCGCCCCTACCCTGGGACTCTGGGGCCCCTACTGATGTCACACCCGCCCCTGAGAGCATGCCCCAACCTCGCCCTCTCTTTCACACTGGGGCCCCCTGAAGATGTCATACACCCCCCTACTCTCCCCGACACCGGGGGCCCTGCTGATGTGGCCCCCCCCTTCCCTGAGGAGGACCCCCCTTCCCTGCTGCCGGACTCTGGGGCCCCCTGAAGATGTCACCCCCGCCCCTGAGGGCACTCCCCACCCTCGCTTCCACACAGGGTCCCACTGAACATGTCATACACCCCCACCTACTCTCCCCGAGACCGGGGCCCCTGCTGATGTCACTCCCCCTTCCCTGAGGAGGACACTCCCCGTCCCCGCCCCTACCCTGGGAATCTGGGGCACCCTACTGATGTCACACCCGCTCCTGAGGGCACACCCTCCCCGACCCTACCGCGGGACTCTGGGGCCCCTGCTGATGTCACACCCGCTCCTGAGGGCACACCCTCCCCGACCCTACCGCGGGACTCTGGGGCCCCTGCTGATGTCACACCCGCCCCTGAGAGCATGCCCCAACCTCGCCCTCTCTTTCGCACTGGGGCCCCCTGAAGATATTTCCCCCCGCCCCTGAGGGCACACCCTCCCCGCCCCTACCGCGGGACTCTGGGGCCCCTGCTGATGTCACACCCGCCCCTGAGGGCACGCCCCACCCTCGCTTCCACACAGGGGCCCACTGAACATGTCATACACCCCCCACCTACTCTCCCCGAGACCGGGGCCCCTGCTGATGTCACTCCCCCTTCCCTGAGGAGGACACTCCCCGCCCCCTTCCCTACCGCGGGACTGGGGCCCCCTGAAGATGCCCCCCCCAACCCCCCCCCCCGCCCCTGAGGGCACGCCCCACCCTCGCCCTCTCTTCCACATTGGGGCCCCCTGAACATGTCATACACCCCCCGCTACTCTCCCCGAGACCGGGGGCCCTGCTGATGTCACCCCCCCCCTTCCCTGAGGAGGACCCACCTTCCCTACTGCGGGACTCTGGGGCCCCCTGAAGATGTCACCCCCGCCCTGAGGGCACTCCCCGCACCTACCGCGGGACTCTGGGGCCCCTGCTGATGTCACACCCGCTCCTGAGGGCACGCCCTACCCTCACTTCCACACTAGGGCCCCCTGAACATGTCATACACCCCCCCCCCACCAGGGCTTTAAGTGGGCCGGGTCTCACCGGGTCTGAGCACCTCGAAACGGGTCTCTATCGGGCTCTGTTTTGTGCCCTGGCACAGGCGGTCCGTTTTTTCCGGACTGCAGTGACAGCAGGCACATCGATGTGCGCTGCTCACACTGCTCACTTCTCACTAGTGGAGAAGTTAAAAAGGCAGGACATCATGCCAGGTGAGCGTTGTAGGGGGAAGGGAAATCCTTTAAAGAGTCATTTTCTCTCTGGATTTCCCTTCTCTTTTTGAAACTCAGGAGCAGCAACATTGTCGTGGTGTCACCAGGGCTTTAAGTGGAAGCCTTTTCAATAATATATACAAGCCATAGTTGCTGCTTATTTATCTTATGCAACTAACAACCATTGACAAAGCCAATAGTCCTGACTTGTTGTAGATATGATGTTACTTGTTGTATCATATATCTAGATGCAATGACAGAAACAGCAAAATACAAGTCGGGCGGCACACTATGCTCAGCACAGATTTTTAGATTAAGTGTTTTAAGCCACGCCCTTAATTACACTGGCCACGCCCCTTTGAGAGACCCCCAGTTTTTTCATCCCACTTAAAGCCCTGCCCCCCACCTACTCTCCCCGAGACCGGGGCCCCTGCTGATGTCACCCCCTTCCCTGAGGAGGACACTCCCCGCCCCCTCCCATACCGCGGGACTGGGGCCCCCTGAAGATGTCACCCCCGCCCCTGAGGGCACTCCCCGCCCCAACCGCGGGACTCTGGGGCCCCTGCTGATGTCACACACGCCCCTGGGGGCACACCCCACCCTCGCCCTCTCTTCCACACTGGGGCCCCCTGAACATGTCATACACCCCCACCTACTCTCCCCGAGACCCGGGCCCCTGCTGATGTCACCCCCCCTTCCCTGATGAGGACACTCCCCGCCCCCTCCCCTACCGCGGGACTGGGGCCCTCTGAAGATGTCACCCCCACCCCTGAGGGCACTCCCCACCCCTACCGCGTGACTCTGGGGCCCCTGTTGATGTCACACCCGCCCCTGAGGGCACGCCCCACCCTCGCCCTCTCTTCCACACTGGGGCCTCCTGAACATGTCATACACCCTCCCACCTACTCTCCCCGAGACCGGGGCCCCTGCTGATGTCACCCCCCCTTCCCTGAGGAGGACACTCCCCGCCCCCTCCCCTACCGCGGGACTGGGGCCCCCTGAAGATGTCGCCCCGCCCCTGAGGGTACTCCCCGCCCCTACCGCGGGACTCTGGGGCCCCTGCTGATGTCACACCCGCCCCTGAGGGCACGCCCCACCCTCGCCCTCTCTTCCACACTGGGGCCCCCAGAACATGTCAGACAACCCCCCACCTACTCTCCCCGAGACCCGGGCCCCTGCTGATGTCACCCCCCTTCCCTGAGGACACTCCCCGCCCCCTCCCTTCCCGCGGGACTGGGGCCCCCTGAAGAGGTCACCCCCGCCCCTGAGGGCACTCCCCACCCCTACCGCGGGACTCTGGGGCCCCTGCTGATGTCACACTCTTCCACTGAGGGCACACCCCACCCTCGACCCTACCGCGGGACTGGGGCCCTCTGAAGATGTCACCCCTGCCCCTGAGGGCACTCCCCACCCCTACCGCGGGACTCTGGGGCCCCTGCTGATGTCACACTCTTCCACTGAGGGCACACCCCACCCCCGCCCCTACCGCGGGACTCTGGGGCCCCTGCTGATGTCACACCCGCCCCTGAGGGCAGGCCCCACCCTCGCCCTCTCTTCCACACTGGGGCCCCCAGAACATGTCATACAACACCCCACCTACTCTCCCCGAGACCGGGCCCCTGCTGATGTCACCCCCCTTCGCTGAGGAGGATACTCCCCGCCCCCTCCCCTACCGTGGGACTGGGGCCCCCTGAGAATGTCACCCCGCCCCTGAGGTCGCTCCCCGCCCCTACCGCGGGACTCTGGGGCCCCTGCTGGTGTCACCCCCTCCCTGAGGGCACTCCCCACCCTCGCCCTCTCTTCCACACTGAGGCCCCCACTGATGTCATACACCCCCCTACTCTCCCCTAGACTGGGGCCCATACTGGTGTCACCCCCTTCCTGAGGGTACTCCCCACCCTCGTCCTCTTCTATAGACCGGACCCCCCTGCTGATGTCACCCCCAGGGCTTAATTTGAGCCGGTGGTTTCCGGTGCTCGGCACCGGCACTGGCACTTAATTGCCAGCACCAGCGCTTATGACAGTCTGCCACAAGGTGGCGCTGTCTGGCAAATTTAGAGGTGACCACAACAACAGTAAATTATTATTGCAATATACATTAAAAATGACTATTGCCTGCCGCCCAAGCCATTCTGATAGCGTTTGGGGGCCGAAATATTCCGAATTGTAACACTTGTAAGTTTTGATCCTTAGTAGTTGTGTTGTTACTATCATTGGCAGTGCTGGCAGGGGTACTGTGTGGTGCAAGCTGTAGTGGCCTCCTGGCGAGAGCCCTGGCACTTTACAAATTAAGCACTGCCCCACTCCCGAGTGCACTGCCAATCCCCGCCCCCTCCTCAGCACTGGCCCCCCCTGCTGCTGTCACACTCCCTCCCCATCACCTTCAGGGCAGGGGCACTTCACCCCCCACTCCCTCCTACTGTCACTCTCCCTCCCCATCATTTCTAACCCCCCCTCAGACCCCCCGCTGTCACTCCCCCGCTCCCTCTCTCCGCCCTCTCCATCACCTCCAGGTGGAAGAATCCTCCACTCTAACCCCCCCCCCACACCCTCTGCTGTCACTCCCCCTCCCCATCACCTTCAGACCAGGGGGAGTGATCCTTTGCCGCTCGACCTGCCCCCGCTGTCACTCCCCCTCCCCGCCCTCTCCATAACCTCCAGGTCGAGGAACCCTCCACTGCCTCTCTCCCGAACCCCCAATCAGGGCCGGACTGGCCGTAGCGGGCACCGTGCGTTTCCCCGGTGGGCCGCTAGGGTGGGGGCTGGTTTTGGGCCCCTGGGGGCCGTTTTTGTTACCGGGGGTCGGCAATATCGGCCCCCTGTAACAAAATCGGCCAAAACCGGCCCTCGCAAACAGCTCGGCTGTGCCTCCCATACCCCAAGGGGGGGGCGGCCGAGCAGTTTGCCAGGGCCGGTTTCGGTTCCCAGTCCGGCCCTGCCCCCAATCCCTCCTGCTGTCACGCCTGCTCCCCGCCCTCCCCATCACTTCTTCTCCCGCTGTCACTCCCCCTCCCGGCCGTCTCCATCTCTGCTACCCCCACCCCCGCAGGTCAAGAGGGTACACAGCTCCGTACCCCCCCCGCAGGTCAAGTTAATGCACAGCCATGTGCACCCCCGCAGGTGCAGCATGCACACTTTGTGCACCACCTACAGGTGCAGAGAGTGCACAGCTCTGTATTACCAGGGCTTCTGTCTGCTTGTTACTATGTGCACAGATGCAACTGTAGGGGGCGCACTGGGAGGGGCTGCGGACTACAGCGCAATGGCTACCTATGTCTGTCTGAAACTGTACACCAAGGGCTTCATTTATGAGGAATTGGCTTGGTATTTATGGAATACGGCACGTTCCTGTCCTTTCCCCTTGCGCTGGCGCCATTTCAGCAGCTAAGCACCAACACAGGCACCCTTGCTCCATGATGCAAGGGTGCCTGCATTGCGTGTAGGACAGTTTCGGTGCAAGAAGGAGCTCCTTCCTGCACAGAAACAATCCTGAGAGCCGTTTTCCTCTCTATGTGCTGCAGAAATATTTCTCCTTGTTACGCTTGCTCTGGGGAGGCCTATGGTTTTGGCCCTGCCCAGGTTTGCATAAATCTGGGGCAGTGTCGAAATCCATGGATTTTGAGTGGTAACACCCACAGCAACGCCCATGGAACGCCTCCTTGACGTAGAGTGAGGCAAGGCCTTGCATTACTCCATATCTATGAGGCCATGCAAAGCCATGCCTCAGAGATATGAGTGAGAGGCCTGCGCCACCGGATCCATAAAAAGTGAGCCGGCGGCGCAGGCCTCTTGTTAATAAGCCCTCAGTTTCTAAATATGCCTGCTGACCCGGGCTGTTCCATTGGTAAAAGTCGAAGAAAGCGCAGCATTGTCACTTTTCACACGGCAGATGTTGTTTAAACTCAATCCTTATGAGCAGGGAGTACTTATTGCAAGTATCAAGACAGAGGAGCACAGCGCCTTGAGGCTGCCAAAGGGCATTGTGAAAGGGAGCTGTCGGGTGTGCCCCCCCCCACCCCCAACCACAGCCGGACTGCCTGCAAGGTGATCAGGCAGTGCCTGATGGGCTGGTCTGATGGGTGGGCTGTTTTTTGGTTCTTTGTGGGCCTGTTATATGGTCTGGTGGGACAGTTTTTACTATTGATTTCCCTGATATTAAAACAAGCATTGCCTGCAGCAAGCACACATGCACAGTCTGCCATAATTTTGCAAAACACATACTGCGGGGCTTTGCAAGTTTAAATCTGCCCTGATTTGTAAATGCGGCCCACTTTTTCAGATCTCTGATTCGCTGATGGTGCCACATTTCTTTTGTTGCCCGGGCTTATGTTCTGTCCAAGTCCGACACTGCCCAAGACTCACAGATTTGGGTCCAATGTCACATTCTCAGGGACAGAGGGTCACCCCGGGCTCCCCAAATGTATGAAATAATAGTAGTTCAGCTGCAGAGTGTTTCACGAGAGGAGAACATCCTGAACAACAACTTCGGAACAACGAGTTCCAAAGTCGCGCAAGCCGAACAACGACTTGCTCGAATAACGACTTAGCCTGAACCACGCATGTGCGTGATTCAGGCTATGTCGGTCTAGTGTTTGGGATGGGCAGAGTTGAGAGGAGCGTCGGAGGAACAGGACAGGTAAGAGGGGTTCGGGGGTGCAGAGGGGGGGTTGGTGTTAGTTTTTAGGGGGTGGGAGGGGTTTGAGGTAGATTTTAAGGGGTGGGGGTTCATGTTAGTTTTTAGGGGGTGAGGGGGTTTGTGTTAGTTTTTAGGGGTTGGGGGTTCGTGATCGTTTTTAGGGGGTGGGAGGGGTTTGTGTTAGTTTTTAGGGGGTGGGAGATGGGGGGTACGGGGTAGTGTTTAGGGAGTGGGAGGGGTTCGGTTTAGATTTTAGGGGGTGGTTTTAACATGCATTCTTTTACCAAGAAAATTTGTGGTAAAAGAATGCGTGATAAAAAAAATCGTGGTTGAGCGGCTGTCGTACCACAGACCGCGTAGTTTAGGGAGTCGTTGCTGAGGAACTCGTTGTTCCAACATACAACCTTCACGAGAACACTACGTCCTACACTGAATTCAAACCTCTATCATATTGTGTATGAAACCTCTTTTAGGGCTCACGTGACACCTCCTTTGTCTATGCCCATTTGTTTCAAAACTTGCAAAAGTCCAGGAGGAAGACATACTCAAGTGTAGATGTCCTCACCGCTACCAAACACAATTCACTCATTCATAGGGTCCAAAGTGTGGAAAAGTGGGACTAAAACCATGTAGGGCCTGCCCTCCACACTAGGCGGAGAGTTGCAGAGACTGGCTGGGCCGCCAAGGTCCCCCTGAAATGAGGTATAAATGTAAGTTTTTTGTGAGATGCAGGCTCTCTATTGGATGGCAAGAGTAAGAGAGAGAGAGGGGTAAAGACCCCAGGACTGCGCTACCCTGAAATGGCTTCATATCGGAACAGGACAGCCTGACCGTAGAAGTGGGCAGAGCCGCTAAACCCATAGTTGTAAGAACAGTTTAAAATGGACATGGCAGAGAGTATAGAGAGCTACATACAATCTCCAATGACATAAATCTCTGGTAGGTAGTTAGGATCAGGGCATGTAATATAATAATTAATTTGAGAAACTGAATGCAATTGAAAGATTGGGCCAGACTGCATGTGTTTTGCCCCTTAAGCTGCACACAGGCCTGGGGCTTTTTCAGGGCTAAGGAAAAGGCAGTTCGGTTTTCTTTGCGTTGGGGTCTTCAGACATTGAATTACTTGAGTTGAAACAAGCAGCACAGGTCTGTCTGCTGTGACTGGCCTAATAATAGTGTTTAAGACCCGAGCAAAGGATCCGTCTCCTCTGTCGATGTAGCCAGGGTACCGGGCAGGCACTGTATGTAAATAGTAATAACCCCTTCAGTATAGTTATAAGGGCAGTATGAATGCACTGGTCCCCGTATCGTTCCAGCGAAACATAGTATAGGCAGTGTTTAATTTAAGCCGGTGGTGTCCAGTGCTCTGCACCAGCAGTAAATTGGCAACAGCAGCGCTTGTGACAGTCTGCCACAAGGTAGCGCTGTCTGGTTAGCTTAGAGATGACCACAACACCAATTAATTATTAATTCAATATATATTAAAATGACTTTTATCTGCTGCCTAAACCAATCTTATAGCTTTAGGTGCTTGAAATAGTCCGAATTGTCACACTTGTAAGAGTGTGATGGTTAGTAGTTGTGTTGTTACTATCATTGGCAGCCCTGGCAGGGGCCATGTGTGGTGCAAGGTGCCGTGGCCTCCTGACAAGGGCCCTGGCACTTTTTTTTTTTTTTTTACAAATTAAGCACCGACATGTAGGTCTTGACAATGTGCAAGTGTCGCTGGTGCAGTGTAAACATCGCCATTGTTTAGTCCCTGCTGGGGTGTAGGCATCATATGTAGTGTGTATGTCATGTCGCTCATTGTTAGTGGGTGTGTGAGCCTTGTCAGTCGTGTGTAGACTTCATCAGTGTGTGGTCCTTAATGTTTGTCGGCCTTGTAGGTTGTGTGTGTGTGACATTATTCCTGTTAGTAGTGTGTAGTTAGCTTCTATGAGTCTGTCTCGTGTGTAGGAAGATGTTGTGTAGGCCTCGTACGCGGTGTGAATGTAATGTTATCACTCATCTTGGAGACGTTCAGGCATTGCTAGTGTGTAGTGTTCATTAGTGTGCATGCCTCGTCGCCAGTGTGCAGCTATTGCAGGTGCGACAGTGGTCCTCCACCAGTGCGTGTGCTTCCCTCGGCGTGGTGCCTCCTCAGCATCTTGTAGGCCTCGTCGCCAGTGTGTAAATGCTGTAGGTGTGATAGTGGTCCTCCACCAGTGCGCTGCTTCCCTCGGTGTGGGGCGTCCTCAGCGTCGTATAGGCCTCGTAGGCTGTGTGAATGTGATGTTATAGGCCTTCTTGGAGGCGGGTAGGCCTTGCTAGTAATGACCGGTTACTTACCGGTAATATTCATTACTCCGAGTCGTAGCCCTCCCCGTCCCAGTCCTAACTAAATGAGCATAGCTCCTCCCACCAGAAACTCCCAAGCAATTAAAAACCCATCCCTTCCCTCCAGGCCACACCCACACCCTGAGGCATATAATCAAGTGACCCGCCTATGCACATCCTGTACCACCAAGCACAAGAAGCCGAACAGGGAGGGAGGGATGGGAACCTGGACTGGGACGGGGAGGGCTACGACTCGGAGTAATGAATATTACCGGTAAGTAACCGGTCATTACCTCCTCGTCAGCCCTCCCCGTCCCAGTCCTAACTAAATGAGCAGATACCAAAGCAAGAATCGGCTTCACTCAGTAGCAAAAACAGACTTTAGTAGCACAAGCAGAAAGTCACACAACCTGAGCAGAACGCAACACCGCGTCCCCAAACCCAGGAGACACAGCCCCACCCATCACCCAACGAGTAAGGGACACAACAGCATGAGGAGAACACCAAGCAGTAACCCCGCCGAGCTCGGCCATGGAAGCCCCCCGGAAGCAAGCCACAGCCACCGACAGAGAGAAGCCTCAGAAGGCAATAGACCTCGACCAGCCAGCCCAAAGGTCACAAAAAAAGGAAACCACGCCGCGAAAGGGCACAGCACGAAGGAAGCACACCTCCAGAGCCCGCCCAACAGCCACACAGAGCAGCCGCACCAGAACCCCAGAAAGAGGAGCTGGACAGAAAAGCAGGCAAAACCATATCCCCGAGCAGTGAAACAAGGAAGGAATCCTGGGAATAAAGGAAGGATCAGGCCGCAGAACAACCCGAATAGGAAAAAAACACATAAAGGGCTCAGAACAAAGCAAGGAGACCAACTCCCCCAAATCTCCGAGGCGATAGTGACAAGGAAAGCACCTTGAACATCAAATATCGCAAAGACACCCCACGCAGAGGCCCAAAAGGAGCCCCCTGCAAGGCCCCAAACCAAAGGAGAACCCAACAAGGAGCAAAGGAATGAAAGACCGGCCAGAGGAGGAAAAAAACCCCACAACAACCGGGACCCCAAGGGCCCAGAAATGAAACCCAACGTCCGGCCCAGGACTCGAGAGCTGAAGGGCGCCCGGACCGCCGAACAAACTCAGCCACAGAAGGAGAACACCCCAAAGCCACGAGGCTCAGCCCCTCAACAGCCACCCCGCCAGCCGGAGGCGCACCAGACACCCCCAAGACAGAGGGGGAAACGACAGGGGACAAGGGACCACCGGCAACCGCCAGCAAGGCCCCACCGCCAACCTCAACAACAGAGGGAACCAAGGCCTCCAGGACCAATCCGGAACCACCGGGACAAACAAGGCCCGACCAAGTCCGACCCGCAGCAGGACCTGCGGAAACAGAGCAAGCAGGGGAAAAGCATACAGCAGGCCCCCACACCACCGGAAGGACAGGGCATCCACTCACAGGCACAACTCGGACAGGGAGGGAAACACCCCGCTCGGGCGAGCCGCCAACGAGAACAAAAACCCCCCGGCAGATGTAAAGCCCTCAGGGAGAACAAGCAGGAGACCATCCAACCGCAGATCAGCCGAGCCAACAAGGCGAGGGAAGCCACCAATGCACACCAACAGTGGTTGAAACAACAAACCACCACCGTGCAGTCCGACCTCACCATCACGATCCTCCGGAGGAACCAGGGCAGAAAAAGAGTCAAGACCAACTGAACCGCCTCCAACTTCCTTCGAATAGAAGATACTCCCGCCTCCAGCACAAACCACAGCTCCCGCACCGCCACCAGAGCCAATACCGCCCCCAACGCAGTTCGCTGGTAACGGTCACCAGGACCAACTGCCCCCGGGACACAAAGGGCAAGCCCAGTAAGAGGCCATGAAACACCAGCCACCAGGACAACCCCAGGCCAATGGCCCCCCGCCCCGGAAGCAACAGCTCGCAATCCAGAGACGCCGGAACCCAAAGACCCAGGACAGGAGTCCCCGGGGGGAACAAAAGCAAACGGGTTATGAGGTCGAACACAGGCCCCTGCAGTGGATGCATTAATTCACTGAGCCACCAGATCCAGTCCCAAGGAACAATCACCACAGTAGCAGACAACAGCCCCCGAACACGCAGCCGCCGGCGAGCAGAGGAAGACTGAGCCCCCAACAACCACCTCAGTTTGTGCAACAGAGCCAGTCCGTGGGGCACCGACAGGAAGACCTTTCCCACTGTGGCGTCGAAACACCCCCCAAGGAACAGCAGATCCAGAATGGGGCAAAGAGGGGAATACTCCAAGGACAGAATCCACCCGAACCGACGAAGGAGCCTGCAAACTCGCCGGGAAGGGCCCGAGCCAGAAGGAAAGAAGAGGAAGAACCAGCCAACCGTCCAAGGAAGGGAACACCAGGATCCCCTGAGCATCCAACAAACCCACCAAGGGTGCCAACACCTCAGGAAACACCCTAGGAGATGCAGACAGTCCAAAAGGCAATACCAAGAACTGGTAATGAACCACTCCCTCACCGAACGACGTGAAGTCGCATTCACCGGCACAGGAAAGCAGGCGACCCGGAGAACCAGAGAAGCCAGGAAACCTCCCACCAACAGGAAGGGAAGAAAGAACTGAAGCGACACCTTAATGAGGGACCAATGAGGGAGACACAAGGTCACAGCCATCAGAACCAGGACAGGACGGCAGTCCCCATAGGGCTGCAGGATCAGAAACAGGAGTGAGCAAACTCCCCCCGACCCAGCCGGCTCACAGGCACTCACATCACCGCCCCTCTGGAAACTAAGTCCCGAACACCGTCCAACAGAGCCCGAGACGTCGACAGGGAACAGTGGTAGCACAGAACACATCCACCGTAGGAACACCAAATACGATCCAGTAGCCCAGCCGGACCACCTGCAGGACCCACTGACCACGAACGAACTCCTCTCCAAACAGGAAAAAAGATGTGAGGCGATCCCCAACTGGCACCACCCATGAACTCCACACAGAGACACGACGAGGAGGGACCAGAAGAAGAGGAGGCACCCTGTTCACCCCGGGACTCATGGAAGGAAGGGACACCCCGGCCACGTACCACACCACGAAAGGGCTGGGCCACCAACCGAGAATGAAACGCCTGCCCAAAAGGCAGCTTACATTTGCAAACTTCCCCGTGTGAGAAGAGCGGACCGGAGCCAACAATATCCGTCCCCGTCGTTTTCCAACCGAAGGCCTCCAACGGTGCCCCAATAGCAATGAGCCCGTGAAGGGAGCTTCATCACGGCAGCTTTCCGAGCAGCACCGCCTACCCAGGCAGAAGCCACAACTGCCACCGAGCAGCCACTGAGGCCCCAGCCTCTGCCGCACCAAGGGAATCGAAGGACAATGCCAGGAAATGCAACTGCAGCTCCAACACAGACAAAGATTCAGAGGGATCCACATCCTGCAAGAGCAGCGCAGAAATACCCTGACAGACATTCAGAAGCGACTGAACCAGGTAGCTGGTATAAGCTGCAGGCCAAACTGCAAGACCAGAGGCAGCAAAGGAGCGCTTCAAGGCCCCCTCCACTCAATTGAGCCCAGGAAAAGAAGAACCGCCTCAACGGACACCACCAGGCTCCGAGACGCCACACCAGCCAGCAGGGATCCACCATCCCCATATCCGGGAACACCTCAGCGAACTCCAGGAAAGGATACCACTCCGCCAGAAACCGGGGAAAGGCAAGATTGGCAACAACCTTCCCCACCCCTCCAGCACATGTCACACAGAGCCAAGAAAAGGGAGGCATTCAGGCCCCATCAAATGGAAATAGGCGAAAAAGACTACTGACCGTCCACCCACCAAGGGAACAGGGATCCTAAACTGTCCCGAACATGCAGCAGAACACCGGGAAGATCAGCCTCCATCGGACAAACCGACCCTACACTACTTCATCCGAAACCATGTCCAGATATATGTCAGCAGAGGTATCCTGCACATCCACCAGGGAAGGAGCAGCGGAAGACCCAGCGACCATCACCTCCACCACCCAGCGGAGCCCACACACGTCCGAACCAGTTCCATGACGTGAACAGGACAGAGAACCAGTGCCCAAGAAACACCCCAGACCAAGCGATGCAAGACTTAAGGGCCAACCAGGGACCGCCACCCAGACCCACTGCCACAGGAACCAGTGCACACCCAGGCAAGCGCACCCACTCAAAACTGAGAACCCCGGCCAATAATGAAAGGGAACCTCCAACCAGGGAACACCAGTCGCCAGCCCACAACCACACGGGGAAAGGGCGACCAATGGACACAAACCAGCACATAGCAGTCAAAAACGTAAGGGCATATGTCATATTTGACCAGCGCAAGACGTCGTGAGTACATGTTAGGCTGTAGGCAAGGGCATCAGATTGCAGGTGCAGAGCCCAGCTATTCTCCGAAATTCCCACCCAAGAGAGACAGAGCCTCCCCGTTCATGGGGAAACGGAAACCCCCAGCGGCACCAACATGCAGCCCCACACTGAGTGGGCACATACGCCTCCACAGAACCGCGGGTGTCCACGAGGCGCAAACCGCCTCAAATTAAAGAACTCTGATACCGGAGACTCGCCTGGCCATCAGAGAACATCATTGCAAACACTAACACAACTTTTTGTGTAATTTAAAACTGACGCACACAACTGCACCAGCATCGCTCCTGCCGCAGTTTCTAATGAAGCAAGCAGAGACAAGAGCCAAAACAAAAAGGAAAAACACGGGCTCGAAACGAGACGAGCACCGAGCCACCGCAACAGACCTCCGAGGAGGAGCCAATCCGCCACGCCCCCGGCGCGCACAGAAAAACCAGCCGCGCCCAACACACCTCCCCTCCCTCCCCGGGTGTTCCCGCTAGAGCAGGGAAAGAACCCGGAAGAGGGGAAGCCGCAGCAGGGAGCCACCACCCCACACCAGGCAGTCCGGACCCCCTAACCCCACGGTCCCGCTAAAGCAGGGACTCAAACATACCTGAACACAAAAGGCAAGTAGGGGAATCAAACGGCCGCCAAGCAGACCGTTCCACACTCACCTGAATTTTTAGGAGGCACAGCCAGCACCCCCACGACGAAGTCTTGCTCCGGAAGTAATCTACACAGAAAAAACAAACAGGATGTGGATAGGCGGGTCACTTGATTATATGCCTCAGGGTGTGGGTGTGGCCTGGAGGGAAGGGATGGGTTTTTAATTGTTTGGGAGTTTCTGGTGGGAGGAGCTATGCTCATTTAGTTAGGACTGGAACGGGGAGGGCTGACGAGGAGGTAATACGTCTTCATTACTGTGTATGGGCCTCGTCGCCACTGTGTACATGTTGTAGGTGTACTGGTGGTCCTCCACCAGTGTGCTGCTTCCCTCGGTGTGGGGCGTCCTCAGCGTCGTGTAGGCCTCATACGCTGTGTGAATGTGATGTTATGGCCTTCTTGGAGGCGGGTAGGCCTTGCTAGTAATACGTCTTCATTACTGTGTATGGGCCTCGTTGCCACTGTGTACATGTTGTAGGTGTACTGGTGGTCCTCCACCAGTGCGCTGCTTCCCTCGGTGTGGGGCATCCTCAGCGTCGTGTAGGCCTCGTAGGCTGTGTGAATGTGATGTTATAGGCCTTCTTGGAGGCGGGTAGGCCTTGCTAGTAATACGTCTTCATTACTGTGTATGGGCCTCGCCGCCACTGTGTACATGTTGTAGGTGTACTGGTGGTCCTCCACCAGTGCGCTGCTTCCCTCGGTGTGGGGCGTCCTCAGCGTCGTGTAGGCCTCGTAGGCTGTGTGAATGTGATGTTATAGGCCTTCTTGGAGGCGGGTAGGCCTTGCTAGTAATACGTCTTCATTACTGTGTATGGGCCTCGTCGCCACTGTGTACATGTTGTAGGTGTACTGGTGGTCCTCCACCAGTGCGCTGCTTCCCTCGGTGTGGGGCGTCCTCAGCGTCGTGTAGGCCTCGTAGGCTGTGTGAATGTGATGGTATAGTCCTTGCAGGCGTGCAGGCCTTGTTAGTGTGTAGTCTTCATTAGTGTGTACAGGCCTCGTCGCCAGTGGGTATATGTCGTAGGCAGGGCTTTAAGTGGGCCGGGTCTCACCGGGTCTGAGCACCGGCAGTTTTTTAAGGGGGGGCGGGCCTCGAAACGGGTCTCTATCGGGCTCTGTTTTGTGCCCTGGCACAGGTGGCCCGTTTTTTTTTCTGGACTGCAGTGACTGCACTGCTCAGTAGTGTAGAAGTTACGGCATGACGTCATGCCAGGTGAGCGTTGTAGGGGAAGGGAAATCCTTTAAAGAGAGTCATTTTCTCTCTGGATTTCCCTTCTCTTTTTCAAACTCTGGAGCAGCAATATTGTTGTGGTGTCACCAGGGCTTTAGGTGGAAGCTTTTTCAATAATATTCAAGCCATAGTTGCTGCTTATTTATCTTATGCAATTAACACCATTGACAAAGCCAATAGTCCTGACTTGTTGTAGATATGATGTTACTTGTTGTATCATATATCTAGATGCAATGACAGAAACAGCAAAATACAAGTCGGGCGGCACACTATGCTAAACACAGATTTCTAGCTTACGTGTTTTTTTAAGCCACGCCCTTACTTACATTGGCCACGCCCCTTTGAGAGACTCCCCCCAGTTTTTTCATCCCACTTAAAGCCCTGGTCGTAGGTGTGACAGTGGTCCTCCACCAGTGAGCGCGCTCCGATGGTGAGATGCCACCTCGGCGTCGTGTAGGCCCCGTCTCCATGGAGACACGGAGGCCTGGCATGATGGCATCCCTCGGGCCCTGGCACTGGGACAGGGCAGGCGGCAGGTACTCCCTCCCCTCCAGCTGCCAGCACCTCGCTCCCTTTCATCGAGAATAAGCCCATAAAAGGACACGAGGCCAGGGAACAAAAGTTGGCAGCCCGAGCTGGGAAGGGAAGAGGCGGAAGGGAGGGAGGGGGAGGAGGGAACAGGAAAGCATGATGTCAGACCTACCAGGGATCTGTTCCACGGCGAGGAGAGAGGTCTGTGGTGCACATGCTGCTGGCCTCGGCATAAAGCGAGCAAATACTGGATATTTTATATTTATTTATGCGTTTTTATATAGCGCGGACTTTACCCGAAGGTGTCAGAGCGCTTCACACTAGGAACAGTAACATTACATGAGGAGAAGGTTACAAGTGAGCATAATACAAAAGCAAGCGTTACATTACATGAGGAAAAAGTGACAATTGTGCAAATAACAAGAACAAACAAGATACAACAAGAGGTATAAGTTACAAGAGGAAAAAGTGACAGGTGTGCATGATACATAAGATACAAAATACAAATAGAGGTATAATACTGCAATAAGTGGCAGTCACTCAGGACACACTGGAAGGCCCTTCTATAGGCTTGGAGTACAGAATTTCCTATAGTGGAAGAACTTCCTTGAGGGAGTAGAGAGGGCGTGAATTAAACAGGAGACTTAAAATGACGGGTACACATAGATCGGCACAGGTCTGAGGCTTGCGCAATACAAAGAGGCAAGAGGGGCCTCACCCCACTCAGGGCCGGACTGGCCGTAGCGGGCACCGGGCGTTTCCCCGGTGGGCCGCCAGGGTGGGGGCCGATTTTGGGCCCCTGGGGGCCGTTTTTGTTACAGGACCGTTTTTGCAGCAAAGCTGCAAAATCAGCCCTGTAACAAAATCGGCCGAAACCGGCCCTGACAAACAGCTCGGCCGCACCCCCAACCCACCGGGGGGCCAGCCGAGCACTTTGCCAGGGCCGGTTTTGGTTCCCAGTCCGGCCCTGACCCCACTCCAACATCTGCGAGAGAGAGTGCAACATGCACGCGCACACACGCACGCACACATGCACACACGCACGCGCACACACGCACACACCAGCAGATATAGTCATCGTGCCTGTGTGATGCGCAAAGTGCGTGTGTTTCACCCATTTCTCAGAATGTAAATACTGATACATTGATGGGACTGACAGAAAGTTTTTCTTGGCTCAGCCACAAAAGCACTACTTACCCAAACCAGCCCAACCGCCCCACCGCTGTTACTTGCACGGACCGCGGCTGCTACTTAACCAACCCGGCCCCACCGCTGTTACCTGCACGGACCGTGGCTGCTACTTACCCAACCCAGCCCCACCACTGTTACCTGCACGGACCGCAGCTGCTGCTTACCCAACCCGGCCCCACCGCTGTTACCTACACAGACCACGGCTGCTACTTACCCAACCTGGCCCCACCGCTGTTACCTGCACAGACCACGGTTGCTGCTTACCCAACCTGGCCCCACCGCTGTTACCTGCACAGACCACGGCTGCTACTTACCCAACCTGGCCCTACAACTTTTACCTGCACGGACCGCGGCTGCTAATCACCCAACCCAGCCCCACCGCTGCTACCTGCACGGACCGCAGCTGCTACTTACCCGGCACCACCGCTGTTACCTGCACGGACCGCTGCTGCTACTTACCCAACCCGGCCACCACAAGCCAAAGCTGTTTTCACTTTTACTCACCCTCCTACAAACTCTACTCTCTCCATCACCTCTTCCTATTTTTTCGTCTGTCCTGTGTTCATGCTCAATGCACTCTTTGGTGCTGACTTCGAAAGTTGTGTGGGCACTTTAGTTTATTCTTACCTTTTGTTTCTTTTCTTATTTGATTTATGTTTGATTCATTATGTGTGTAGCAAATGGTCCCTCCTCTTGCCAAACCACTTCCGTTTGCAGATTACCCGGGGGTAAGTGCGCGGAGAGCCTTCAGTCCACCTTGGACAACAGATGCAGAAAACCTGGGGCCGTAGTAGGCAAAGTGCCCAGGGGACGCAACAGGCATGTGCGCCCGCCTTGTGCACTCTCGGGAAACTATGCTATTAAGGAAAGGGCTCAGATGCTTGTGCGGCCCTTTCTGTAATACAGATAGCGGCGGCGTACATAGCAAGCACTAACCTGAGAGGGCGTTCGCAAATGAGAGAATCACTTTGCCTCTGTGCCCCTGCCGTATTACGGATACTGGTGCTGATGCAGACATCCCCTTGAGAGGCGCCCTGGCAGAGCGCCTCAAAAAGGTGGTGCACTGTTAGTGTGCCCCTTGAGGGCAGCCCTCTGGATTGTTCAATGGACTCCTAGACACCCCCTGCAGGCTGTTACAGTCACTCACCGCACCCGCCTGCAGAGAGAAACTTGTGCCCTCTTTACAGTGCAGGTCGGTAGCTGCCTGTACAGAGAAACACGGAGTAGCTTGGAAGCAGCTGCTCCGTGTTTCAGTGAATGCGCTGCACCATTTGAAAGTGTATATGTTCATAAGTGCCCATGTATATTAAGGGCCCCGGTGCGGTGCAGAGAGGTCCTCGCCTCCATTTTTTATGATAGTGCAGGCGAAGAGCTGGTAGATGCGGAGAGGCCCGCAACTCCATGTTTTATAGTGAGCACAAGCATGTCGGAAGTTTTACTTTTGAGATTCCAGAGGCCTGCATTTCATGGATTACGCAGTCAGTTTACTTTAGCTTAGACAGGAAAGATTATTTAAATTAGGTGGATTCTCTAGTGCATTGAGTCACCCTTTTTAGGTTGAGACTACCATACAGTGCAAGTCCTGTCTGTTGCGAGACATATTGTGGAATATCAAAGACATGCAGGGACTTGGAGACAACCATTACATACCATTGGTTGTCTTTCCTGTCACTCTCATTTGGCAGCTTCTTATTCGTGTCCCGGCTTGTCAATCCTGTGTTTGTCCCTCCCATGGAGCATTGCCACTCTACCATCTCCTTTGATTGTCTGGCACCTCTGCCTTTACTGCTTGCTTTTCAAGTGCTACTGTGTTTTTTGTTTTAAGCACTCCTTGAGAGGGCATGTGTTTTAACATGTCTCCCTCATGTACTTCTCCTCCGTTGCATTCTGTGTTGCTCCCTATCACCTATGTGCTTCTCCCCACCCCCTCCCTGTTGCGCTCATCTGAGTACTTCTCTCCATTGCTTCCCCCCACCGCGCACTCTGTGTTGCTTCCCCCTCCTCCATCTTCCTTTTCTCTCACTGGTTGCTACTTCTGCCCACCCACGCCCTTCGTGTTGCTTCTCTCCAACCCATGCTGCCTCTCTCCTGCACTCCCCATGTTGCTTCTGCCCCCTCTCGACCTCCCCAGTGTTGCTTCCACACCACCACCATCTCCCAATTGCTTGTATGTCCCTTGCTGCTAACACCCTCAGTATTGCTTCCGCTTCCATTGCTTCCCCTATCTCACCCGCTTTTAAACAACAAAAAAACACCTTTCCACATCGTTTTTCTGTTTTGTTACTTGTTAGACCTGGCACCATTGGCGTGGGTCTCCCTTCCATCTTTCGCTTTTTGTCTCCTATGTGTTTGTCGGTGTTAGATGCTCTGGGCGCTGTGCCACTGCCATTCAGTGCTACAGCGCGAATGCTCCCTATTGTAAATTGACTGGATGAATTGATATTCCCATAATTGGCTCATTTGATTTACCTGTTAGTCCCTTGTATAGTGCACCGTGCATGCCCAGGGCTGGTAGACCGAATGCTGCTGGTGGGCCTGCAGCGCTGATTGCGCCACCCACCTAAGCAGCGCGTAAAGTGTGTCTCAGACCTGCCATCGCAGAGTCTGTGTGCAGTCCAGAACTGCCATTCTTTGACTGTAAAGTGAACCCACTTCCCAGTCCCTCAACCTTCCCTTGGCATCATGTAAGTCAACTCTATGGCAGGGTGCGTTGTATGTGAAATGTAGGACATGCCTTGGTCTGTGTGGCATGTCCTGATAGTGAATTACACTCAATTTCGTTTTTCACTATGGCAAGGCTATGTGTTCCCTTAGGCCAGAATGGGCAGTTTTGATTATTACATCCTATAATCCTAGCTGACCCAAGGAACATGTTTGGAAAGTCGAATTTAGTATGCCTGAGCTCAGAATATTAAAGTACATCTTTTAGTGAGGATTATTTTTATATTCTGTGTTTGAAAATACCACTTCTAGGAAGTAGGTATTTTCTTGCCTAAGTCATCCCGTGTGCTCTGCTGTTATGTGTATTGGATGTCTGGTCTTGGAGGGACAGGGCAGGCTGAGCCCGACCTGGGGTGAAGAGCGGAATCTGCAGCTGGAGTATGGGGAGGGGTGACCCTTTGGTCTGAGCAGGGCTGGGCCTGGCAAGGTGAATGATGGCTCCAGCCCCCACTGTGCGTCTGATGGCAGACCCCTCTTCCTCAAAGGCAGGATGCCGCCTCGTAAATAAAGTGCTCCAGGACCACACAGAACTGGTTCTGGCTGGGTTCAGTGACTTGTGACTTTTGAGAACAAAGACCTGTGGGGTATAAATATCTGCGCCGAAACCCCTACGTGTGTGTTACTTCTGGATGTCAAGACGAACCTCTGTCCGTGTAACGAGAGGAAAAGGACTTTGAAACTTTCATCCATCTTGCTGAAGCAACTACCCAAGGGCCTGATTTGAGCTTGCCTCCTGCTGAAGTCTCAGGGACATTAGACTTCACCCATCCGCCTTCTGAATTCCTATTGAGAGGGGTTCTACTCGAAGGTGAGGCCTCTGTCGAGAATTCCAGAGCCTCTGGGTCTATTGCGGGGAACGCCGGCTGAGAATCATCGCTATCGCTATTGTGGGCCGCTGCAGCTGAGGAGCTGTTGCAGCTGAGAGCCCGCATTTGTCTGTCTTACGAGAATCATCGCTATCGCTATTGTGGGCTGCTGCAGCCGAGGAGCTGTTGCCGCTGAGAGCCCGCATCTGTCTGTGCTACGAGAATCATCGCTATCGCTATTGTGGGCCGCTGCAGCTGAGGAGCTGTTGCCGCTGAGACACCGCATTTGTCTGTGTTACGAGAATCATCGCTATCGCTATTGTGGGCCGCTGCAGCTGAGGAGCTGTTGCCGCTGAGAGCCCGCATCTGTCTGTGCTACGAGAATCATCGCTATCGCTATTGTGGGCTGCCGCAGCTGAGGAGCTGTTGCCGCTGAGAGCCCGCATTTGTCTGTGCTACGAGAATCATCGCTATCGCTATTGTGGGCCGCTGCAGCTGAGGAGCGGTTGCCGCTGAGAGCCCGCATTTGTCTATGCTACGAGGATCAGCGCTATCGCTATTGTGGGCCGCTGCGGCTGAGGAGCTGCTGCCGCTGAGAGCCCGCCTTTTTATCACCGCCTCAGGAGCCTTGTGAGTGCACGCTGCGGACCGCCGCAGCTGGGAGCTGCGTCCGCTGCGAGTCCGCCTGTCATCATCGCGGCTTCCTCCCGAAGCTGCGTGCCGTGCCCCTTTAAACCTCAGGTACATTGTGCATCACCGGGTCGCGTAGACCCCGGCCTCGAACTAAGTTCGTTTCACACGCTTTTTGAGTGCTTTTATTGCTTTTCTTCGTGAACGTATATTTACGTGCATTGTGGCTTTTTGATCGTTTTTGAGCCTTGTGTTAAGCTTATATAAAGATACCTATTTTTCTATAGCTACTTGTGTCGTGTCCCTTTGTGGTGTCGTCACTGCGTTATTGTGTATGGTCATAAATGCTTCACACACTGCCTCTGAGATAGGCCTGTCTGCTCATGCTACGTTACCACAGGGTTGAGCAGGGGTTATCAAAGGGTGTAGCCCCCTTACTCTGACTTAGGACGAAGGGTCCCTACTTGGTCATTGGCCAGCCACTGCCAACTAGAGACCCCCATTTCTAACATTGGTGGTCAGCGGTGAGGATCAGGACTTGCATTTGTGATCCACATACAATAACTGGTGTACACCACAAGTGAGTGCAGACCTAAACGCAACCACGTACGTTGTTGATCTTGTTCTATTTTTGATCGTAATTGCCAGTTATGTCTACAACGGGTAAGCCAGCATCCAATGCTTCGGAGGATCTCACCTTTGAGGAAGAGAGGTTACAAACCCACACTGCCAAACAGCTAAAGTCTTTTTGCAAGCAATTCACCGTCCCTATTGCAGGTCTCTCTAGGAAGGAGGAGTACCAGAAGGCGCTAAAGGCCTGGTGGGAGGCGAGGGAGTCCCCCGGGAATGGGGGAGAGCCTGGGGACGGGGGAGAGAATGCCGGAGGGCAGCAGGATGACGAAGTGGATTTAGGGGGAGGTAAAGCACTTTCCAGTCCAGGTACTAGTGTGTCCTCAAAGGGTCTGTCTCCAGAAGAGATGGAGGACAGGGAGAGAGATAGGAGGCATAGTTTGGAGATGGCCAAATTAGAAGGTCAGAAGGACCTAGAGAGTAAAAAGTTGGATATTGAGAATAACAGGTTGACATATGAACTTGAGAAAATGAAACTGGAGCATGAGAGATTATTGAGGGAACTGGAGATCAAGGCTAAGAGTTTAGAGATCTCCCCCTCTGGTGGCAGCATACCGTTAGTACCTACCGAGAGTAGAGTGTATATACCCAAGGATGACATCAAGGATTTCCATAAGAGTGAGGATATTGGGCAATGGTTTGCCGCCTACGAGATAGCAATGGTGTCCCACCGGGTCCCTGAGAAGGATTGGGGAGCGGGGTTGTGGGGACGCTTTGTGAGTGATGGGAGGGATACCCTGTTGGATCTGCCTGAAGAGAGCAGGATGGTGTATGCCCACATGAAAGAGGCCTTGATGACGCAATATGGTTTGACCCCAGAAATGTACAGGCAGAGATTTAGAACCTGTAAGAAGTTAGAGGGTACCACTTGGGTTGAATATGTGTCTTTTTTTTGCAGAGCAATGGATCGCTGGGTAAAAGGTAGCAAGGTGGAAACCTTTGAACAACTGTATGATTTGTTTGCGTGGGAGCATTTAGCTAGTAACTGTTTTCCAGAGCTACGCAAGTACCTTGTTGATAGCAAGCTAACTAACCCTAGGAAGCTTGCTGAGGAGGCGGACCCCCTATCACCCACAATGCAATGGTTTAGTTGAACGTTTCAACAAAACCTTGAAAGGAATGATTAAAGGACTCCCAGAGAAGCTTAGGCGGAAATGGGACCTTCTTCTTCCTTGCCTGTTGTTTGCATACAGAGAGGTTCCACAGAAGGGGGTTGGTTACAGCCCATTTGAGCTTCTGTTTGGGCATCCTGTGAGAGGTCCATTGTGTTTGGTAAAAGAGGGCTGGGAGTTACCTCTCAAGCCCCCAAACAAGATGTGATGGACTATGTACTTGGTCTCCGCTCCCGGATGGCTGAGTACATGAAAAAGGCAACCAAAAACCTGGAGGCCAGCCAAGAATTACAAAAAGCTTGGCATGACCAAAGGCTGTACTGACTGTATACCAGCCAGGACAGAAAGTGTGGGTGTTGGAGCCTGTGGCCCCAGCAGCCCTCCAGGACAAGTGGAGTGGCCCCCATACAATAGTTGAACAGAAGGGAGAAGTCACCTATCTGGTGAATCTTGGAACTCCCAGGAGCCCCCTGAGGGAGCTCCATGTCAACAGATTAAAGCCATATGTTGACAGGGCTGACATGGGCTTGCTCATGGCCACTGATGAGGACCAGGAGGAGGAGAGTGACCCTCTCCCTGACCTGCTCTCTCAGAACCCTGATGATGGGTCAGTAGATGGTGTTGCTTTGGCAAGCAGCCTCACTGACCATCAGCAAACTGAGTGCAGACAAGTTCTGCAACAGTACCGACATATGTTTAGCCTGACCCCTAGTCAGACTTCCTGGTGCACCCACGAGGTGGACACTGGAGACAGTCTGCCTGTCAAGAATAAGATCTACAGGCAACCTGACCATGTCAGGGACTGTATCAGGACTGAAGTCCAGAAAATGTTGGAGCTAGGTGTAATTGAGCCTTCAGATAGCCCTTGGGCTAGCCCAGTAGTCCTCGTACCCAAGCCTCATACCCAGGGTGGTAAGAAAGAAATGAGGTTTTGTGTAGACTACAGAGGCCTCAATGCAGTCACTAGGACTGATGCCTATCCCATACCAAGGGCAGATGAGCTGATTGATACTTTGGCCTCAGCCAAGTATCTGAGCACGTTTGACCTGACAGCTGGCTACTGGCAGATCAGGTTAGCTGATGATGCAAAAGCCAAAACAGCATTTTCGACCCCTGGTAGGCACTACCACTTCGTGGTGATGCCCTTTGGATTGAAAAGTGCACCTGCCACTTTTCAGAGGTTGGTGAATAAAGTTCTGACAGGGATGGAAACTTATTGCTCAGCTTATCTAGATGATATTGCTGTCTTTAGTTCCTCTTGGCAGGATCACCTGGTCCACCTCAGGAATGTTTTGGAGGCCCTGCAGAAAGCAGGCCTCACTATCAAGGCCACTAAGTGCCAAATAGGGCAGAGTCAGGTTGTATACCTGGGCCACCTTGTAGGTGGAGGCCAGGTTCAGCCTTTACAGAGCAAAATCCAAACATTAATGGAATGGGTTGCTCCAACCACCCAGACACAGGTGAGAGACTTCTTAGGCCTGACTGGGTACTATAGGAGGTTTGTCAAGGGATATGGATCTATAGTGACCCCCTTGAATGATCTAACCTCAAAGAAAATGCCAAAAAAGGTTCAGTGGACAGCTAGCTGTCAAAAGGCATTTGAAGACCTAAAGCAGGCCATGTGCACTGCCCCCATCTTACAGAGTCCAGACTACACCAAAAAGTTCATTGTCCAAACAGATGCTTCTGAGCTGGGTGTGGGAGCTGTACTGTCTCAACTGAATGATGAAGGTCAAGACCAGCCAGTAGCTTTCATTAGCAGAAGGCTGACCCCTAGAGAGAAACGTTGGTCAGCTATAGAGAGGAGGCCTTTGCTGTGGTGTGGGCCCTGAAGAAGCTGAGGCCATACTTGTTTGGCACTCACTTCATAGTTCAGACTGACCACAAGCCCCTCCTATGGCTTAAACAAATGAAAGGAGAAAACCCAAAACTTTTGAGGTGGTCCATTTCCCTACAGGGGATGGACTATACAGTGGAACATAGACCTGGGACCCAACATGCCAATGCAGATGGACTCTCAAGGTATTTCCACTTTGAACACGAAGACTCAACTGGTCAAGGTTAGTTTAGTGTCCCTGCGTTTGGGGGGTTGTGTAGGAGAGTAGGATCTGCCTCTTATGTTGCCCCCACTTTTTTTCTGATGTTTACACTGGTTTCTGGCTATAGTCTGGCTGGGACCCTGCCAATCAGGGCCCCAGCCTCTCTGTTCTCTCTAAACGATTTGGAGTGCACTCTAGGTGCACTAGTGATTGGATACTGTGGTACCTTATGAGTCCCTAGTATATGGTACCTTAGGCACCAAGGGCATAGGTACTTCACAGGCCTACCAGGGGCTGCAGCATGTATTATGCCACCCCTGGGAAGCAGACTAAATCTGACACCACAGGCCTGCTACTGCAGCCTGGGTGAGGAAGTGCTAGCATCCCTCACTGAGATATAGGTCCCCTATATCTCTCCTACACACACATATAAACCTATCAGTCACCCCTAAGGCAGGCCCTATCAATCCTGAGGGCAGGGTGCTTGGCTTCTATGTGAGGGGGTGCCTCTGCCTGAGCAGGGCCCCTCTGCAGCTCTCAGAGTCCATTCTCTGGTGCTGTTTGTGGATGCGGTTAAACCATATACTTTTAAGTGCATTATATCCTCGCGGTAAAATGCTAACTTTGGAATGGCTGCATCGAAACATGTCGTGTTTGGTGTCAAACATCTTGGAATACTACCCCCCGCCAGTCCTGGCGGTGGGGGTAGCATTCCACCCTTCTAGAGGGATAGACATGTACCTACTGTGGAAACGCGGTAGAATCCTGCATAGCCCTGGCATCACAAAATGGATGCCACCAGTCACAGACACTGGGCTGCCCTCCTGCTGATGACCAACACTCGCAGTGGAGGAAGCCCAACAATAGATATCCTGTCCCAAGGGGTGTGACCACCTTCCAGACAGGGTTTAGTGTATTGGGGCTGGGTGGGTGCACTCTTAGAGTGCTTTGAAGTCCTGCACTGGGGGAGCAGAAGGCTCCTCTGTGCATATGCCAGTTCAAACCGGCTCAGGGGCTACCTGCCCCTGCTCTGGCGCGAAACTGGACAAAGGGAAGTGGGTGTAGCCACCCACTCCCCTGACCCTCCCATAGGTAGGGTCATAGTGCTAGTCCCTCCCTTTCTTTTAGTATAAGAGGGGGAACCTGTGCATTGCACCCTAGATTTCCCTGGACGACGCTCTACAAGAAGAATCCCGGACCTTCGACGTTCCACTACCTTTGGAAGACTGAAGAATCTCCCTTGGAGTCAAGGAGTGACTCCCCTGCTTGGCAGGCACCAAAAACTACAAATGATAGTCGCAAACTACGCCGCTCCCGCCGGAGTCCGAAGTCCCTGCAGCCCAAGAAGTGGATTTCCTGACTTCTCAAAGGCCATCGTGAGTCCCCAGCGAAGATGAGGCCAGTGGACCCCAAGAGTAACGAGGAACCGCGACCCCTGGGTACCGTGCACTATTGTCGAGTGCAACCCCTCCACAATGTTCCACGAACATATGCTTTGGACCACGTATGGTCCCAGCCTCCAGCAGGAATCCCTCTTAAAATCAGAGGCCTACCACGTCCCGAGTGACCGTGGGCCCCTGTGAGCGAATCCTCCTGAGGCGTCTTCGCCATCCCTTGCCAGCCGGCTTGTGGGTCCCCAGAAGACTTTCTAAAGAAACCGAAGGGCTCCCCTTGTTGCTCCAGGCCTGCCCTGATTTACCTTCGCTAAGTGAGTCCCCCAGTCCTTGCTGGTCTGCGCCATTGTCTCTTCACACTTTCCCTGAGACTTGCTGTTACCAAGGCTTGTTGGCTCCGATCGAGTCGCTGACACCGCAGTAAGCTGCAGACATTGTGGGACACACCGAATTCAGCTCCTGGTCGTCGTCGACACCTTCTGGACCTCGTGGCTGAAGAGTCAAGGCAACCATGAATGACCTGAATCTTGCGACGACGGTGGGCATCCATCTTCCTTGCCCCGAGTCACTGCCAAGTGACTTTGAACACTGTCCCCTCTGCTTTCAGGTCTTCCATCTTCCGAATCCAGGCTTGGATTCCTC
Source organism: Calotriton arnoldi (assembly GCA_963921515.1). NCBI lineage: Eukaryota > Metazoa > Chordata > Amphibia > Caudata > Salamandridae > Calotriton > Calotriton arnoldi. Next base: position 636,434 of record CAWUFW010007811.1, on the reverse strand, counting down.
CGGACACTTCTCCTGTCGCCGCAAGCAGCAAGTCTTCACTGGCTCCCATTGAAAACGACGCCGCGACCCGACACCAAAGAACACCTATGCACCCGGCTCCCCTGGGTGAGGTAACTTCAGCACTACGGTGCTCCTGTGGGTTTGGGCCCTAGAACTACTTACCCTGTAAGTGACTTGCTTGTAGCTTCCCTAGAAGTGTCCTAAAACTCTAACTTTCTAAGTGCGACAATTGCGCTGACTCGTACAGGGTTCGCGTCTGTGTTAGACACACCGCGTCCATCTCCTTTGTAACACTATCTAAAACTGTATCCTTCGACTCGTACGGAGTCCGATCGGTGTTCGCCTCGAACACACAAAGGGCCTGTAACACTGAGATCTCCATTGCACTGATTCGCACAAGGTTCGCGTCTGTGTTAGACACAGCGAGTTCATCTCCCTTGCAACTCTATCTGTAACCGCGTCCTTCGACTCGTACAAGGACCGATCGGTGTGTTCGCCTCGAACATGCAAGGGACCTTTAACATTGAAATCTCAATCGCGTCTGTTCGCATAGACTCGTACAGGACTCGCACCGGTGCCAGGACACCGCGTCCGTCCCCTGTGGGTCTCCTACAACTACCTGGGGTGGTTCTTGGGGGTCCCTCGATTCTAGATGCCCTAGACCTAGGTCTAGCAAAGTAAGATTGTGATATTCGATTGTGCTAAACTTATTTTGATAACATTTGACTTGTACATATGTTCCTGACCTCTAATCTCATAAAGAGATTAGTAGAGAGTGTTTATTAATAAATACATATATATTTGATATATATACCTGTGTGGTGTCTTTTCATTTGGTGATTCAAGAGATTGTGTGGTAAAACAAGCTGCTTTACATTCCTTCAAGACTTAGCCTGAAGGCTGCTCTCCACAGCTACCACTAGGATAGCTTTCTTTAAAAGGTTGTCTTAAACCTATCTACCATAAGAGTCGAATTGTTCTGGTGCAAGGTGTCCACTTTAATTAGTGAACAGCATATACCAGGCCAACTTCTCACACTCATCATGTTAGGAACATTTCTTACTTTGTGCACCACCGGTTTTGCACCTTTCTTTAAAACAATATTGTGTGAGAACCCTTTCAAAAGACCCAATTCATCGGAAAATACTTTAGAATATATTATCATCAAGCCCTCATTGTCTCTCGCATAGACTTCTTCCACTACATTTTGTTCAGTCAACATTATCGGTTCCACAGCATTGGGATTAATAATGATGCCCAGATCTTGCTAAAGGACGCCAACCTAGAAAATTTGATCCATAGTCAGTAATGTACACCCTTCCATAGACATTCCTGCCCTTAAAACTGATCGTTATCCATTTCATTCCTAAAATTTCTATCTTCTTCCCCGCGTATCCCACAGCTCTATTATCTGTCTTACACAGTTGGGAATCATTGGCACAGCACCATTTGTTCTTAAATGTTTCTCTAGAAATAAGAGTGAATAGACTCCCAGAGTCTACTAACACCTCTATGGATTGTCCATCAAAGAGGACATGACAATGCGGCTTCTCTAATTTGTCAAAACTTTCCAATTTCACTCCTGGTAACTTGACCTTTGCTTCTTCGTTTTTGGCTTCTTTCTTTGCCTCCACAGTCAAAATTATTTCTTCAATGCTCTCACAGGTATCGTCAACTTTTTGATCAATTAGTTGGACTCTTCGTGTAACCCTGACCTCAATCTTGGTTCTACACACTTTAGCAAGATGTCCCCTTTTTCCACATTTCCTGCACACCACATTCCTAGCTGCACACATTGTACTAGAAGCGATGTGGCCCAGGGCACCACATCGGAAACACTTTATTTCTCTCCAATTTGTATTTCTTTGTCTCATCTCTAATTCCCCTTTATTTCTTTCCTCACTCAATTTTTTAATATCACCATTTCTATCTTGATCTCTTTTTACTGACTGCACAATTCCAACTTCATTTATGACGCTGTCTCTTTTCTCATTGCTTGTACCAGCTATCTCCTTTAACCATATCGCTGTATGCCCCATGCTTTTTGCAATCTGAATCGTTTCCTCTAGATTAGGGTCTTTCATCAATAACCTCTCTTAAACTCTTTTATTGTTGGTGCAACGCACTATTTGATCCCTAATAAGAGAATCAGTTAACTGCTCAACTGCTTATTGTGGTAGTCCTGTTTCTATGTTCATTGTAATGAGTCAATAGTCCTTCTTCTAGTACAGTTGCCAATAGTCCTTCTTTAATACAGTTGCCGGTGCCCTGACTCTGCTGCCAAAACACAACAAGCATTTGCAATGCAATAGGTCTCGCGTTAGAGAGAGTTTGAGCTGTTGGCATAGTAAAAGACACTGCCTTTAATTTATGTGTTTTGAAAACCTGCAAGCGGACCATAAACACGGACTTTGTACTTATAGTCCTGACTTACAAGAAGCAAGGATGGCAATGACAGAGGCGCAGTTACTGCCAGCCTTGCTTCTCGTAAGCAATGACTATAAGCACAAAGTGCGTGTTTACGCACCGCTTGCAGGTTTTCAAAACACATAAATAAAAGGCATTCTCATTTGCAATGCCATAGCCCAAACTCTTGCAAATGCGAGACCTATTGCATTGCAAATGCTTGTTTTTAATTGTACCACGCAGGCACGCACGGAGCCTTGCTCCCTTCCTTTCTCTAGCCACTTCATTGTTAGTTTCAGCATTTACACCAGCAAAAACGATTTTGTAGGGCATTTTCTTTCTAGTTGAAGAAACTATGTTGCGTCTTTGTAAAAAACTATTTTTTTGTCATTGAAATGAGTATAATTATGCAAACACGCTCTGCATTCATTTTTATTCCCCAGTCATTTCACCGATTTACACAAATGAGTTCCTAGTTGTTGCCAACGAAATAAACCTCCCGTCACTATATCAGCATGTATTTTTGAGCGTTGCCTGTTTTCTATTTTCATGTTGATACCGGGAGGCAGTGGGCAGACCTTCAGACGGGCACTGCCAGCTTCTTATATTGAGAACCGTGAGGGTGAGGGCAAAATTGGACCCTCGTTGCACCTGCTTTTTAGAACTTTTGGTGTTGAGCACCAGCAGGACCCGGCCTACTTAAAGCCCTTGCTGACGTGATATGTCAGTGATAGTTATCTGATAGCCCTGCACGGGACATAAAGCAGAGGAAATTATCTTATGTATAGTGGCCTGGATGACAGAAAACGCTATCACGAGAAATAAACGATATGGCTTAAATGAGTGACTTGGAGGCACAGTGCAAAGAACTGTAATAACACTTGCAGTCCAAATTAGACCATCTTTGTGGCTATCCACAACACCGCATTCACTTCTTTGTAAAGGTGTAATCAAAATCGGTGCTCAAATGGAACACTCACAGTCGTTCAGTACCTGTTACCTGATGTTGATAAATGCCAGCAATCAGCGCTTTAAGTGGCCCAGGTCTTGCCGGTGCTGAGCACCGGCAGTTCCAAAAAGCAGGTGAAGCAGGTGCCGAGAAGGGTCCCAATCGGGCTCTCCATTTATCAGGATAAATAATAAAAATATCTTAACTCTGCAGCAGTACCACCCTTCACTGTCTTTGATGTGACTTTAAAGAGACTCGTTATAGTTCTTTTACAGTCTCACCATTTCAGAACTGAAGCATTTTCAAAAGGCTATGACTACGAAGCCATGGTTGTTGCTTATTTATCCTATGCAACTAACAATCATTGACAAAGCCAATAGTATTGGCTTGTTGTACGTGTAATGTTACTGGCAGCAATCTCTCCTTATAAATACTACATTCGTGCCGATAAGTGCTGGTGCGCTTCTTTTTAATTTAAAGGGGGGCACTGCCTGTAACTGGAAACATTCAATAGGGCGCAAGGAAGAACATTACGTCATAGTGCCTGCCGCATCACCGAATGGAGTCGCGCTACAGTGACCCACCTGCTGATGTAGTTGACGAACCGGTACTCGTGGCCCTCCATGCGGAAGCCTCCGTTGGAGAACAGGTTGTAGCCCCCGCCGCCGAGGTGGCAGCTCGCCAGGCTGTTGGGCTGCTCCTCGGGCTGTAGCTGCAGGTACTCGGGCTGCATGGCGAGCAGCTGCTTGAGGGGCAGCAGGGACAGCTCGCAGTTGCAGGTGGTGAGCGTGCGCAAGTCCCCTGAACCGACGGAGACAGAAGTCTTTGCTTAGGTCAAACAGAAGGCCGTAAAATGTGTGCTCCTGGGCAGATGGAATGTGGTAACCTCCACCAGGGCACCTGTTAACCATCTCAGCTCCACTTTTAAGTTTAAAACTGAGCGCGGCGCCGCTTCAAGGACACCGCGCTCAGTTTTTTTTTTACTTTAACACTGAGCGCGGTGTCCTTGAAGGGGGCGCCGCGCTCAGTTTTAAACTTAAATGTGGAGCCGAGATGGTTAACAGAGGCCCTGGTGGAGGTTACCACATTCCATCTGCCCAGGATCACACATTTTACGGCCTTCTGCTTGACCTAAGCAAAGACTTCTGTCTCCGTCAGTGTTAAAGTTAAAAAAAAAAAAAAACAGAGCGCGGTAGAGCGCGGTGTCCCTGAGGTGGACGCCGCGCTCAACGTAAATGTGAAATATTAATAAATAAAGAGAGCGCGGTGTCCCTAGCGGACGCCAGGCTCATTAAAGTAAGAAAAAACATGCAATTTCGAGCGCATAGAGCTGCAGCCACCATTGTCCCCATCAGTGTCCATTGTAATAAAAAATAGTACTCACTCACCAGATAAAGCCCATCAATGTTACGCCGCGAGTGCAAAATCCAGTCCGTATGGGCGAGCCGAAAAGGAGACTGGGAGGGAACAAACAAGCCTCACTTCAAATCGAAAGCGAGCGTTTAGCATAAAGTGTGACGCGCGCCAATCAAAAGCATGGGCAGAGCTTCCACTCCACTTCCGAAATCAACTCGACGACCATAGATCTCGCAGAGCGAGCAGCGCATGCCCTGCAACGCTAGGCGAGACCTAAAAAGCAGTAAGGATAGACACGCACAGGCCGCGCACCGATCATACGCGCCGAAATTGGCCTTGTACCGATGTCGGCTTTCATTTGGTAATTATCGTGGCACAGACACTTGTAAGGATAGACATGCACAGGCCGCGCGCCGACCACACTCACCGAAATTGGCCTTGTGCAGGTGTCGGCTTCCTTTTGTAGTTATGAGTTAGTGGCGTGCAGATGCCGCGTGTGACTTTCCTCCTTTTTTTTCCGTTACCGGCCGTGCACAGATACTGCAGGCATATGAGTCACTTTAAATTCTGCCACACGCTGCGTTGCCGGTTTTAACATATTATCCAATATCCTCGAACATTAATGCTGCTTGACTTGATCTACAAGTTGATCTATGACCACGGCGCTAACGCTGCTCAAAGAAATCGAGGCTACAGGCAGGCACACTTCTCAGACACAGTTGGCTCATTAAATTACAATTGTGTTACACTACAAACACGTCAAAAGTGAACGTGTGATATGTATAGAGCCAATATGATAGATGTCAATCAGTTTCCAATATCACACTGCACTATTTTGTCGATTATTCCACACCAACACTGGTAACTTGCCTTGTTAACTGTAGGTCTCTGACTAAACATTCCGAGGACGTGTGGCTGTCCCTGTCTAATAATGACTGGGACATGATGTTCCTTACCGAAACCTGGTTAAAGGAGGAGTCTAAACCTGTTTTAGCACTAGCCATCCCGCCAGGCTTCAAAATTTGTTGTGCAAATAGGCCAGGAGCTAAAAGGGGCTGCGGGGTTGCTATTATTGTGAGAGACTCCTGTGAGATTACAACCGCGGAGCTTTTGAACCTTGGCGAGATCGAAGGACTACATTTTTGTATTAAAACTGGTCCTATGTCATCTCTTGCCGGACTACTTATCTACAGACCCCCTAGCTGCCCCCCCCTGTCTCACGTTAGACCTTTGCAACTTTATTGCACAGAAGTCTCTACAATACAAAAACTACTTGGCCTTAGGAGATTTTAATCTCCACATTTCTGATTCGAAGTGTACTCAAGCATCACAGTTATTGATGTCACTGGAGGGAGCCAATCTTACGCAGCACGTAAGGTCCCCCACCCATTGTGCTGGTAATACACTTGACCTGGTGTTTTCCAACATTTCTTCCTTGGCTGTCGAGCCTCCACAACGACAGATCTGGACAGATCACTTCCTGATCCCATTTTCATGTAGCAGAGCAATACTTCAATGTAAAGAAAAAACTCTAAAAACACTCAAAAGGAACTGGAAGAAATTGACTTCGGTCTCCTTAGGCCCGGTATTGCTGGACAGCCAACCCCAGTGGTCCAACGACCCTAATAAGGATGGCTTTGGGTGCGTGGATCTCTGGGGCTTTGGACCAGTCAGCTCTCCCAGAAGCGCCCCATCGGCGCCACGGTTCACGGAGGAGCTGAGAATGGTCAAGAGCCACTGTAAACGCAAAGAGCGTCTTTGGAGGAAAGCTCACTGTCCAATGGCCAAAAGAACCTTTAGGGAAGCCTTAAAAGACCTTCACAAGGCCATGAAAGTCGCGAGAAGGGACCACAGTGTGAAGCGTATCAACATGGCAGATAATTCTAGCACAGAAATCTTTAAGATAGTCAGCTCCTTCACAAAACCCACAGCGCTAGAAAGTAAGATACCTTCATCACCTTCACTAAGTGGAAAATTGTCAGATTTCTTCGAGGATAAAATACATAAGGTATACGATGCCTTCTCGTCTAAGCGGGATACCACCGAGTCTGTGGTTGAGGATAGCCATGCTGGGGAAGCATCCTTGTCTGTATTTCTTCCCATTTCACTTCAGGAATCCTTGGGTGGAATTCTGAAATGTAAGTCAGGGTCCCCAGAAGACCCATGCCCCCCCAAGTTGTGGGAAGCTCTTGCCTATACTCTCAATCCTTCCCTCAATCATATATGGAACAATTCACTGACCACTGGTATCTTCTCAGAGTCATGGAAACATGCGATGCTCCCACCCCTTCTAAAAAAGCCTAATGCTGACCCGGTGGATTTAAACAACTTTCTCCCAATTTCTCTTCTCCCGGCACCGGCAAAGATGTTGGAAAAACTGGTCCAACATCAACTTAGTAACTTTATCGCCAGCAGTGATATTCTGCATGAAACACAGTCTGGCTTCCGGGCGGTCTTTAGTACTGAGACTGCTTTGCTGGAGGTGGCCGAATCTATAAGAATGGAGGTGGACGGAGGAGCCTCAACTATGCTAGTACTGTTGGACTTGTCCGCCGCTTTTGATACGGTGGATCACCCAATATTGCTGGCTAGACTGAAGTGGGCGGGAGTGAAGGGGACGGCACTCCCGCCTGGATAAAGTCCTATCTTAGCGACCGCACGCAAAGAGTCATTTTGCACCCTTTTAAATCAGAAGCTAAACCCCTCTGGTGTGGGGTACCGCAGGGCTCGGCACTGAGCCCCCTACTTTTTAATATCTATCTGGCTCCACTATGTGCGCTGATTTCGAAATGGGGAATCAAAACTATCTCCTATGCAGACGACACACAGCTGGTGTTTCCTTTTAAGGACCAGTCGGCAAACTCCTTTGCGAGGTTTAGGGGCTGCCTGTGTGACGTCTCCAGCTGGATGAATAATAATAAGCTAAAATTGAACGCAGAGAAAACCGAGGTCTTGTTCTTTGGCAAGAACTCTCCACCGTTGCCTGGTCTGTGGTGGCCGGAGGAAATGGGCTCCCCACCCTGCCCGTCTTCTACAGCGAAAAATCTGGGCGCAAAATGGGATTCTGACCTGACCTTTGCGACCCAAATACGGTCTATTACATCTTCCTGCTTTGGCATTCTGAAAGGGCTGAGGAAATTCTTGTATTTACTCCCCGAGAGCTGTCGGAAATCAGTTGTTCATGCCACCGTGACCTCAAGGCTAGACTATGCTAATAGTCTGTATCTTGGTCTTCCGGCATATCTGATAAAGAGACTGCAGATGGTGCAGAATGCGGCTGCGAGATTGATTAGAAGAGTGCCTTTTAGACAACATCTCCGCATATCAAACAGCTCCATTGGTTGCCGGTTGTGAACCGGATAGAATTCAAGGCCTTGACAATTGCGTTCAGGGCCCAGAGAGGCAGCTGCCCCAACTATATTAAACAAGCATTGGCATAGCCAATAGGTCTCGCCTGTGGGACCTTATAAGTGTTTAGTTATCCAGTACAATATCCTTGGTGCAACAACATCAAGTGTTGCATGGCTAAACACTTATGAGGTCCCAAAGGCGAGACCTATTGGCTATGCCAATGCTTGTTTGCATAGTTATGGATTTGCCACATTTACCACATAATGCATCTGCTGCAAAATTTGCCAATTCTAACAAAAAAAATGTCTAACTCCAATTGGTCAAAAGTTACTAAAAATGCGGCAACGTGTGTTGTTGTGTAGCAAAAGGCACTTCGCAAAGGTTGACTGGCCACCTTTCAGTTGTATATTGCGGTCTTTGGGCGTTAAACTAGTACTAAAAATAAAAAACCTTTGTCCAGACAGTGTAAACGCGTAAAAATAACAAAATAACGAACTGCATAATAAGTTGCATTTCCTTGCCGCATAATTTTGTAATCCCCGACGCATAATTTGGTCCTCCCTTGACGCATAATTCCAGTGGCTCAGACTAAGAGACAAGTACATGGTCATGCGTACCCTACATGTGTGCCTGGATTCGTTGGATACATGGAGCAAGGCTATAGTCTATTAAACCAAAGGATTTTGTGCAGTGACATCCTAAACTCGTGGTTTTAGAAGGTATTCCAATATGCGATAATGAAAGATAAAGGAAGCATGGTGAAACACAATATTGGCCTAGGATCACAGAGTTTAGTTATGGGGAAGCTGGGACTGATACCAGGTATTCTGGTTTTACATGAGCAACCCAGCCATTAGATGTGTATCTCCCTCTCTGGCCTGTTATAAATCAGAGGTCACTGCTTTCATTTAACTCTTGGCGCAAGGACGAGCATGAGGGGCAGGCAGAAGCCACCTGAAAGCTCACCTTGCTGTGAAGAAAGAGGGAGGGAAACTGGAAGAGAGTGGAGGGCGCCTAGAGGAGGACGTGGAGTGAATGGAGCAAGGAGAGTGATGGAAAGAGGGACGAGGTTAAGTGAAAGAGGGAAGGGAGTAACTTTCTTATAAGAGGGCACCTAAAGGAGGATGAAGCGTGAATGACTTAGGAAGGCGAGGACATGGAGGGGGAGAGAGTGACGGAAACAGGGATGAGGGAAAGAGGGAGGAGAGTCAGTGAAAGAAAGGACGGCCAGGACGTGGAGTGAATGACATTGCTCAAGGACACCTGAAGCCTGACAGAGGACAGCAGGGGATGGGGCTGGGCCAGCACAGCGGACTCTGCGTCCAGTCCTTCGTCATTAGCCCTCGCAATTGTGCCAGGCAAGTGGGAACAAGTAGGCCAGGCAGGCTATGCAAGTGACGAGCAACAAACGTGGGGTCTCGGGTGGGTGGCACGAAGATATCCGGCTCAGAGAAGGACAGAAGAGCAAGCCTGAAAAACAATCGCGGCACCGGCGCTTTACTTTTAACATGGTTCCAGCGGGAGGAGCTGGACGCGCTCTGTGGAGGGGGAGGGGCGTGCGTTGAGGCATGGGAGAGCGAGAGGAATGCCAGATGGCGGCTGCACGCGCGCGTAACCGCAACATCTTCAGCTGGGCTCAACGCTCACCAACTTCTTCAGTTACAAATCCCAACATTCCCTTCAAAGTCTGACATCCTGACATTCCATGCTGCCAGCTCTGCATGTCCCCACACACTTTAAATGTAATGTGTCTGGAACCTGGAATATGGACCCCTTCCATGTTCCAGCTCTTGTGCCAGGGTTCCAGGGATGCCAGTTGGTGTCCGACTAGCTGAAGGACAGCTGCACAGTGTTGTAAAGAACGTATCTTGAACAAATCTGAAGTTACTCACCATTCCCAGTGACCTGTCTTTTGAGGGAGGATGGTACAAGAGCTGGAAACCCTAAATGGAGTGTTGTGTAGTTCCTATAAACCTATATAGGATGTGCACATTTAGACAACATAGACTGTGGGATTGGTGTCCAGACTGATTCCAGACACCCCCACCGGGTATGTTCGCCTGTATACCAGCTAGCTCACAGTGACACTGTAAACTCCTCATACCAAGGAGAGAATAGTTCTTGGCAACTATCGAACATGACAACTCTGTCCCATCAGGGATCGTGGAAACAGTACAGTACTTTTCGCTCAGTCACTCGTGCTCACTTTGTCTCAGAGGGATACACAGAATAAACGGTGGGGACGTTTTCAATAAGCATTTATTGAACCAACGTCATTCTAGTGTAAAATAGGTGTGTTGAAACAACCATAAGACAGAAACAGATATAAATGATTATAACCACCAATAGAGTAAATGGATGGTAGATTCCTACCATAGTTCCAAAACAATGAATACAGGCAGGTATGTAAATACATGACAGAAATAATGCGTACTTCTCCGATGTAACCCTAACTACATGTACCTAAGTGTACCTAGCATGTGTGTAGGTGTAAAGGCAAGAATCTCCCTAGGCTGAAGCCAACCCCATTACCTGAAATGAGAGACTGTGGGACCCCGACTTGGTCTCGAGATGGACACCCCGCGAGAGATGTCAGACCACTGCGAGCTGGAGTGTCTGCGTGCAGGAACCTCAGCGTCTCGCGTCAGTGTGTCAGCATGGAAGTCTTTCTCCTCTGCCTGCCCCAGCAAAGATATGGGCGCAGATTCACAAGCCCCTTGCGTCACTTTTGCAACGCCGTTGCGTCACTTTTGTGACGCAGCGGCAGCGTAAACAATGCGGCCCATTTACAAAGTGAAGCATCTAGGGAGAGGCGTCACATTGTAAAGCCCTGCGTCACATTATACCTGCGTCAGGTATAATGTATGCAGGGTGGGCGTTCCCACGCAGGAAAGCCTCCTAAAAGTGATGCAGTGAAATCTACAAGATTTCACTGCGCCACTTTTAGGACACTACTGCGTCAAAACCTCACGCCTGCTTGAAGCAGGCGTAAGGAGTGACGCAGTACAATAAGTATAGGCCTCAAAATGCATTGCTGGAATTGCGTTCTGCTTGCGACACGACTCCAGCAATGCGTGACTTTTGGGCCAACAGATGTGTAAGAATTTCTGAAGCATCTGTCAATCCTTGAGCCATGGTGTGCCGTATTGTAAATGCGGCGCATCCATGGTGCCTCAAGGTTATCGCAGGCAGGTGCAGGGAAACTGATGCATCTCTACAGATGCGTCAGTTTCTTGTAAATCTGCCCCATGGTTTATATATACCCAAAAGGTACCCTCAGGGGTTCTACCTTGCTATGTCATGTCGGCCGAGGATGAGTTATTATGCAGAAGATGGTAATCCTGCTGTGATTCTGAGAATCCTCATGCATAATAAATGAGGCTAGTTTTCTGAGAAAACCACACACATTTATGCAGCACCTTAACTAGGTAAAAGGTCAATACCAAAAACCGTTATGTGGTACAATGGCAGGGAAAATGTAGTTGAAAGGTTAGGTGACTACCCAGGCCTATATTGGGGTACATTACAAAACACAACAGGAGTTTGGCTAAATTTGCACAGCAAACACAAGGAGATGATGGACGGAGTGCTGAAACTTTTCAAACACTCACCCCCAGTCACAGATCTGGGTTGAATCCATCATCGTTCTTTAGCTCACTTCGCCACCCCAGTTCTGACCCAGTATAGCAAATCAGTCTTGACCATGTTTCTGATTCAAGCTAGCCTGGCTGATATGGGGTGTTAGCCCGAAACCAGTCCCAGGATGCTTGTTTCCGGTCCAGGGAAGACGTGGCTTGGCAGTTCGGGCTGGACTGTTCCCATTAGGCACAGGGTCAAGACTGATTTGCATATGGCTGTGTCTGAACTGGGGTGGTGGAGTGAGCTAAAGAATGATGATGGATTAAACCAGATCTGTGACTGGGGGTGAGTGTCTGAAAAGTTTCAGCGCTCCGTCCATTATCTCTTTGCGTTTGCTGAATTTGTACAGCCTCAGGGGTGCTGGTCAAGGATTATCGGCGAGTGTTGATCCCTGTGCATTGGTGCAAATCCTGGTGTCATACGCCTGTTCTGCACCCTAGAATCCTACCTCACGATATCCGGTGTTATATAAAACTCCATAAATAAATGACTACATATAATAATAGTGCATTTGCTAGCGTAACTTGTCTATCCAATCGTAGATTAATGTACCCTTTCGGACTCTTGTGGGTGAATGCTGGTTGTTAAACGCCCTAGGCCGAGGTATAGGCCGGAGCTGCAGGCTAAGGCCCCTATAAAGCTCTCCATTCAAGAACACAGACAATGTACCCCAAAAACTGCACTTCTGGGGTAGTCAGCTCAGCCTTCCGGGCTGAGACACCCAGGTTCTTGAATCCCAGGCCTTCAGAAAGAAAAGCGCACATGTAATCGGGGTGCGCCCAGTGCCTAATTTGAGCCGGTGTTTGCCGCTGTGGCCCACTGGCACTCATGTTTTGGGGGCGGCCCTTATTGTTCCTAAACAGACTTTAACCCAGAGAAAGAGAGAGAAAAACATACAAGGAGGATGAGAAAGACAGGAAAGCGGTGAGAAAGGGAGAAAGCAGGGGTGCTAAGGAACCTACAGGAGTGAGATAAAAGGGCAGGAGTGTCTGATGGAGACATGAGGGGAAACCAAGACTACGCAGCCTCAGTGTTCAGCACCCGGACATTCAACAGCGGCGAACGCAGGCTTCTGGGCAACACTGTGGGTCCGGCACTTGTGCTTGACAAATTAAGCACTACTTCCAGGCTACGAACTCACAAGCTGAGGGGCGCGGAGGAGAGCTGGGGGGGGAGGGGGGAGCTTCAGTTTGCATCGGGATCAAAGCTCCAGGGGACACTGGGTTCATATGTTGAAGTGATTCATAGGAGTAACTTTGAAACTGCTGCTGCGGAGCATGGATCCAACGTGGCCGCCCTTCCCTTGCTGATTGCGCAGCTCTTCTCGAGGGGTGGGGGGGGGGTCACACCTGCCTCATATCTGCCCAGTACCGTGAAGGACAGGACACACCCTGCCAAACATTCGTTTGTAAGATTAGAGCTACACAGAGCTGCTGGTGTCAGCACTGGCCCCCCCCCCACCCCCTCGAACCAATCACCCAAGAGATCAGCGGTTCTCCTGTTCATCCCCTTAGAAGTCGGTGTCGCGGGGGACACACTGCTGTGTCCCCGGAGTTTCCCAGGGCCCCATGGCTCCCCTTCTGGCCTCATTCCAAGCGTCCCGGTAATCGGTGTGATATTTATTTATTGCACCTGACAAAGTCAGACTCCACCGAGTCGGAATTTATCGCTGTCATTACTATCAGCCAATTACGAGTTTTGAGGGAATAATGTGGATTCTGTTTACCGCAGTAAGAGCCAGATGTACGAATGCATTTTCTGGTCGCAAACCCTGCAATTCGGTAAAGCCACCGGTTGCAACAAGAAAATGTGTTTTTCGTCGTCGTAAACCCATTTAGCGATTCTGTAACATGCAGTGCTTTAAATGGGAAAAAATAAGTGCAGGTACTCATTAAAATGAGCTAGATGTGTAGTGAGGGGGCGGGGCTTGGGGCGGGGCTAAAGGCAAGACATGATGATACTTAACGACTTCTACATTAGTTGCAGCACATACCAAAACACATGAGAAATGTGTTTATATAAACAAAGCACGTTAACTCATTACACAAAACGAAAGAGAAATGCGATAATATGTTAACATGTCCTTTTTTTGCAATAGTTGCACCTTCTTAATGCCATACTGTTAATTGCTCTTGTTTGGCACAATACTATATATGTTTCAGCACGGGAGTAGGAAGAAACTGAAAATACCCCCACTTCGAACCAAAGCTCTTATGGCACAAAGCAAATGAAGCAACTCATCATGACCCTCCCCAGAAGATACTCTTGTCTCTTCCATAGATCTATCCATTCATCCTTTCATCCTACCATTTACCTGCTGATGTCCACCATTTAACCTTTACATTCTGTCGTCTATTCAGTCTTTCATCCATCATTCAGTTTTTCACCATTCCGTCTGTCCACCCTTCATATCCAAACCTATCCATCCATCCAACTCAAAACCTATCCATTCATCCTTTCACTCATCCATCTCTTTATCCACCCTTTCGCTCATTCATCAATCCTTTCGCTCATCCATCCATCAACCCTTTCACTCCTTTATTCCATCCACCCTTTCATTCCATCCACCCTTTCACTCAATCCCTCCTTTCACTCATCCATCATCCACCCTTTCATCCATCCTCCCTTTCATTCCTCCATCCAATCTTTCACTTATCCACCCATCATCCGCCCTTTTATCCAATCATCCACCCTCTTTCACCCAGCAATCCATGCTTTCACTCATCCATCCATCTATACATCCACCCTTGCTCACTCATCCATCCACTCACTCACCCACTGAAAATACCCCCACTTCGAACCAAAGCTCTTATGGCACAATGTAAATGAAGCAAATCATCATGACCCTCCCCAGAAGATAGGTCTTGCCTCTTCCATAGATCTATCCATTCATTCTTTCATCCTACCATTTACCTGCTGATGTCCGCCATTTAACCTTTGCATTCTGTCGTCTATTCAGTCTTTCATCCATCATTCAGTTTTCACCATTCCGTCTGTCCACCCTTCATATCCAAACCTATCCATCCATCCATCTCCAAACCTATCCATTCATCCTTTCACTCATCCATCTCTTTATCCACCCTTTCGCTCATTCATTAATCCTTTCGCTCATCTATCCATCAACCCTTTCACTCCTTTATTCCATCCACCCTTTCACTCAATCCCTCCTTTCACTCATCCATCATCCACCCTTTCATCCATCTTTCCTCCCTTTCATTCACCCATCCAATCTTTCACTTATCCACCCATCATCCGCCCTTTTATCCAATCATCCACCCTCTTTCACCCATGCATGCTTTCACTCATCCATCCATCTATTCATCCATCTATACATCCACCCTTGCTCCCTCATCCATCCATCCACTCACCCACCAACCCTCCCTTTTAAGCTATTTATGAATCTTGGTCGCGGAGCAGACATGTACACACAAAGTGCCACACATTTTCTTTAAAATACCTCCTGAGAGTGTTTTGATTCTCTCTCTCTCTCTCACTTTTTTCTTACAAAAAACAGGCATACACACAAACATAGCAGACACACAAAAGACTTGGGTATGATGAAAGCCATGTTATACTCTTCACCTATCATGGCTTTTTTAATTGCCACCGGGGCCGGACTGGGCGTAGCCTGATTGCCACTGCCACGGAACTGCCATGATTCCTGTGTTTTCACAAATGCACAGGATAGTGTGACTGTGATTGACAGCACAGGGCCTGAACGGACCCTGCTCTGTCAAACACAGTGTGATGGTGAGCACCGGCAATTATTCAAATGAGCCCTGCTGAATAGCTCAGCTGGGGCTCAGATCCGGGCTACAGAAGCGGCGCCTTGGCTGCCAGAGACACGTTCCACTCCGGCTCACCAGCACTCACAGCCAATAAGCCTACCTTTTCATGAGTACCGGTACTCTCCTCGGCAGAAGAGAAGTGCCGGTACTCAGAGGGATAAATCTAAGAAGTGCCGGTACTCAGTACCGGTGAGTACCGGCCCATTTAAAGCACTGGTAACGTCCCTGAAGCACTATGGGCCAGATGTAGGAAGCCAAATTGCGATTGCAAACGCTGAAATTCGCAGAATTTCAGCGTTTGCAATCGCAATTTGGCTGTGAGCAATATAGGTAGGCAAATACCCTCACGCAAAATGAGGAATTGCGATTCCTTATTTTGCGCCAGCATTTAGAGAATCGCAATTTGCGATTCCCTAAATGCTATGCTAGTAGGCAGCGCAAATTGCGATTTTGCCTTAAGGAATCGCAAATTACCACCAACTTCAAGTTGGTGGTATTTTGTGATTTCCTTTAAAAAAGCACTTTTTGGCTTTTTTCAAAGTGCCATGTGGCACACATATGTGCGCCACATGTGCACACATGCACATTTCAGGGGTGCAACAGGGTGTCCTTTTGGAACCCTTGCACCCTTGAAATTGCGCATGCAATTTGCGAGTGCCTCATGGTTATTTGCAAATTGCGTGCGCAAATCCCATCCATTCCTATGGGCCTCTTGGCCCATAGGAATGAATGGGAAGGTATTCCTTGATTGCGAATCTCAATTTGCGATTCGCAATTAAGGAATATTAAGGAATCGCAAATATTTTTGCGATTCCTACCTACATTCCATTTTGCGAGTCCTTAATAGCAATTCGGTAAAAATCGCTATTAAGGACTCGCAAAATTGAATTTACCTACATCTGGCCCTAAATGGCGTTAGGAACCGCTACTTGGAAGGGGTGTGTTTCAGACATCCCTTCCAAAAAGCAGGTCCTTGTGGTATATATTAATGTTTTGTGACTGAAATCCAGATGCAAAACATGAATATTTTACCGACTACTGAAATGCTAGCGGTAAACCGTTCACAAGCAGATGGGAGTCTGTGTACAAGGGACCCTTTCTCCTCAGTGAATGGTCCAAAAAAGAATTTGGAAAGTAGTCAGCGGTTCATCGGACCACTGCCTACTCTTAAAAACAGGTTTTTTTTTTAAATCCTTTTTTTTTTAATGCATCCCGGTGATGCCACCAGTTTGTAGTCGGGTGCAGCCTACCTCATTATTCATAAGGTGAGTCGAATTGCGGCCCTCTCTGATTCGGTATTTCATGAACCAACCCATTAGTACATAGGTCGGTTAGCAAAACACCACAGGATTTGCAAGAAGTCAGTGCACAAATTGTGGCCACTGTTTGTGAATCCTAGTACATCTGGCCCTTAAATTAGCATTTTCTTGTAAGTACCCAGCATTTTGGCAGGTTTGACCTGCCGATAACTATTGATAAAACTGATAATTCCTATATGTGCAGCAGCAGCAGTTTTTCAACCGGTGGATATACCAGTGTGCGTTTCCTTGCAGCTGCGGGACTACGGTGGTGCTTCTCCTCACATGCAGCACAATCGCTGCGTTGTAACTATTCGTAGTGCCTCGCTCTTGATGCTCGAAATTGGGAAGGATGGAACTGAATGGTTTGGCACCCACTTGTCCCCCTCTGCCCCCCCCACCCACGAAGGCGGATGAAGATGTTTATATCCTGCCACATTCTGGGGTGCACTTGGAAGAAGAGGAGAGTGGGCTGGACCATGGTCCTTCCCACTGTCACCCTGTGCCCAGAAAAATGCATCGACTTTGGGGCCTCATTTACAAACAATTGGTGTAGGGCAGCGCAGCACTGCCCTACGCCAATTCGAAAGGGCAGGAATATACCGTATTTACGAAATGTGCATTCCTGTCCTTTCAGGCAGCGCCGGCTCATAACTTGGTGCCTAGTGCCAATGCAGGCACCCTGGCACCATGGTGCACGGGTGTCTGCGTTGTTGGCATGATTGTTTTTGTGCAGAAAGCAGCGCCTTCCTGCACAAAAACAATCTATAGAGGCATTTTCCTCGTTCTATGTGTGCTACAGAATGCAGCACACATGCAAAGAGGAAAAAATGAGGAGAATTGAAAACATTTCTCCTTGTTACTCCTGCTCTGGGGAGGCGGAAGGTTTTCGCACTGCCCCAGGTTTACATGATTATGTAAATCTGGGGCAGCGTCAAAATTCATGAGTGTTGCATGAGAAAACCCACCACAACGCCCATGGAACTCCGCCCTGGTGCAGAGTAAGGCAACGCAGCGACTTGTGCTTGTCAATCTTTCTCCATATGTATGAAGCCATGCAACGCCACGCAGGGTGGCTTTGTGTCACCTCATAGATAAGGCCACTGGAGCGTCTGAGAAAGGGACGCTCTGGTGGTACAGTCCTCTTGTTAATAAGCCCTTCGGTCTTCTATATTGGGGTTGTGTGATGTCGTCAGTGGCCTGCGGTTAGAGGATGCCCCCTCTGCTCTTCCCAGTGTAGCTTGTTGTTGCTGAAGCCTTGGTGGGAAGTGTTTGTTTGACGTTGTTTGATTCAAAGCGATCTGAAAAGAGTCTGGGTGGAATCAGAGTGAGGCCTCTTCGCCCCACATCTCGTGCTGCACAGAGAAGGACTAGATTGGGAAATCTAGCAGTGGAGTGACTGACCACACCTGGCAATGCCTTCATGGATTCCTGGAAAAGATTCCCAGGAGACCTTGTGCAGGTTGAGCCAGCCCTGGAACCTGTTCCTTTGTCTGAGAACAGACAGGAGGGGGTAGAGTTTGCATGGACGCTTCAGAGAAGGCTGGAGACCATGAATAAGATGTGAGAACTTGTCCACAGTCCAGAAGATCCTCATTGGAGACCACAGAAGTGAGTGGGACTGCTGAGGGGTTTACACCAGAACTGGTCACTCAGTCCAAGCCTTGACATTCCTCTCTTGAAAAGCTGATGAGGGTGCTTTGAGCAGAGCTTTACAGCTCTGAACCTGCCAGGCCAGACATCAAGACCGAGACAAGGGATCCTCCTTCCATAGGATGCTGAGACTACACCCCTCCCCCCC
The DNA here is from genome assembly GCA_963921515.1 of Calotriton arnoldi. Lineage (NCBI taxonomy): Eukaryota > Metazoa > Chordata > Amphibia > Caudata > Salamandridae > Calotriton > Calotriton arnoldi. The sequence continues at coordinate 617,846 of CAWUFW010007811.1, read as the reverse complement.
ACCCTATTATAAGATATATGGCTCTAGATTCCAATGCTACCCCTCTATGAGGTGACGACGAAGGACTAGCACCCCTGCTCCACTAGTTCTTCCGCTCCCAACTGGACAGAAGACATGCAGCCAAGGTGAGCCCTGCTTCCAAGTTATAACCAGCATTGGAAATGCAATAGGTCTCGCATTTGTTGGAGTTGGAGCTATTAGCATTGTAAATGGGAATGTTTTCCACTTTTGCAAAAGGTCTTGTATTAGTTGGAGCTATTGGCATTGTAAATGGCAATGTTTTTTGCTTATGTTATGGAGTGTATGTATGTGGTGTGTTGTGGAATTATGTGGGTTGGACTGGATTAGTTAGTTGTGTAATGTAATTGTGTGGAGTGGGACTGTGTGGTGTGTAGTGAATTTGTGTATTGGAATTATGTGGCATGGTGTGTTGTGGAATTATGTGGATAGTAATTATGTGGTATTGAATGTATTGTAAATATGTGGAGTGGGATTCTGTGTTTTGGAGTGTAATTATGTGGAATGGTATTTTGTGTTGTGTAGTTGTATGCAGTGGAGTTTAGTGATGTGGTGTGCTGTTGAGGGCTGCCTTCCATAGTACAGAGATGCTTATAGATAATATTTATAAAAATCCATAAAACATGATGCAAATAGCGAAAAATATTGCACTTGGTAAGGATTTACCTTCCCCACCTTAAAAAAAAAGATCTGTGTTGTGTGGTTTTTTTGGTAGAACTTTGCACAATATGCTAATTACTTAGTAAGTCACATAACGCCGCTGGGCAGGAAGTTCACTGTATCAGCTCAGCACTTTATAAACAATGTTTTGTAGCGTAACGCCATACTTAGCACCAATGTACTACACTTTGAGATCTTACATGTGCAACCAGTGCACTGCAGTTCGACATTTTATAGGGGCCATCATGCACTGCACTCTGATATGTCATATGAACAACCAGTGCAGTCAGATGTTATAGGTGCCATCATGCACTGCACTCTATGTCATATGAACAACCACTGCAGTCAGATGTTATAGGCGCCATCATGCACTGCACTCTGATATGTCACATGAACAACCACTGCAGTCAGATGTTATAGGCGCCATCATGCACTGCACTCTGATATGTCACATGAACAACCACTGCAGTCAGATGTTATAGGCGCCATCATGCACTGCACTCTGATATGTCACATGAACAACCACTGCAGTCAGATGTTATAGGCGCCATCATGCACTGCACTCTGATATGTCATATGAAGAACCAGTGCACTGCAGTCAGATGTTATAGGCGCCATCATGCACTGCACTTTGATATGTCATATGAACAACCAGTGCAGTCAGATGTTATAGGCGCCATCATGCACTGCACTCTGATATGTCACATGAACAACCACTGCAGTCAGATGTTATAGGCGCCATCATGCACTGCACTCTGATATGTCACATGAACAACCAGTGCACTGCAGTCAGATGTTATAGGCGCCATCATGCACTGCACTCTGATATGTCACATGAACAACCAGTGCACTGCAGTCAGATGTTATAGGCGCCACCATGCAGAGTTGCTCTGCTTTTATAAATACCACATGCTCTAACAACCTGCCATAATGTGATTGCTGCCCTAATTTTCGTCTATGTGACCCCACTCCTACAGTTCTACAATCTCAGGCATTCTTGGGCAAAATAACATAGGGGTGTTAAAGTGTAGGCCAAGGAGGGCGGAATGTAAAGCATAATTTGACCATGACCAACTGCTGTACAGAAATACAGTTCAATGTTAAAGGTATCATAGAAGTGGGTAATGCTTCGTTTACCTTGGATATTACAAGATGGGGTCGTAAGTTCCGTTTTGAACTGGATCTCATCCAAAAATCAGTTGGCCCTGGCCGCTGCTACGAGGCCGTGGGTGGGGCTGAAGTCTCACCACCCTCTTCAGTGGTGGGTTAGTACTTACTACTTACTAAGTCACCTGTGCAGGCCTGCGCACTGAGCAGGATTGGCGGCGTAGTTCTTAACGGACTTTAAATAAGAAAAGAAACGTGACTATGTCCACGAGGAAAGAGAAACTCCGCCTCCAATGGAACCACTGCGAACTGAGATTCTATGCTATAGCCCCGGTAAACTCTTGTCCCTCCCGTGGGTATATTAGGATGAGAGTCCTAAACAAATATCACTAACAGTTACATAATCACGGAAACCAGAACTTACATACAGTCCAGCGTGCGTTTCGCCAAAGAAGGGGAAGGGCACCGAGATGGCAGCAAACCCGAGCCACCATCATCCTGCTTGCGGGTCACTGCGTCGGCTCTGTGCAGCCCGAAGGGGTAGAAGTCCTCGAGGGGCCCCCAGCCCCCACTGCTGCACAGCTCAGCATGGAGCTTAGGGCATGTAGGAGGGGAGCTTTGGCGTGTAAACAGTTGCCTGCTGTTTACGAAGACGTGAGTTGACAACAATGGCGTGTTTCAAGCGCGCTATATAAGAAACCGAGATAATGTTCGAGCTCGGTACCACGTGCCAAGGCCTTGTCTCTCTGGGCATGTGGAGGTTGTCACCTGTCCTTTAATTTTAGAGAGAATAAATCGTAGTATAACATATGTATTTTATTTATTGTTGTTCAGCGTGTTTAACCCCTTCCATGCTCATGACGGAATGGTTCCGTCATGAGCACAAGTTCTAGTGTGCTCATGACGGAACCATTCCGTCATGAGCACATGCTCAGGAAATCCCTCTGCTGCAAACAGCAAAGGGATTTCCCATTTTTTTTTTTTTGCCTGGGAAGGTGGGGAAGAGCTTCCCCAACCTCCCCAGGCATATTTTTGTATTTCCTTGTAATGACGATCGCGCACATGGCGCGCTATCGTCATTACAACGAAATCGAAACAAACTTAGTTTCAGTTTCTCAGTTTCGGTGCTTGAGGGGCTATCTCAGCCCCCCGAGCACCGAAAAAGATGGGAGAGGTATCGTTGGAAAGGGGAGATTCTCCCCTTTCCAATGGTACCCTTCCCTAGTGGATCCCTGCTTGGGGATCACCCCAGGAGGATGATCCCTAAGCAGGGATCCACCCACTAGCACCAGGGAGGGGGGAGCGGCCCCTTGGGCAAGGGCCTTTGCTCCCCCCATTTTCTTTTGGGCACAACAGTCTTTCTGCCCCCCCGGGGGGGCAAAAAGCCCACTAGACACCAGGGATTTTTTTTTTATTGACGTTGGGGTGGGGGCTGCCCAATAAGGGCTTGGCAATGCCCCCCCCCCTACAGAAATGTCAGTCTTTCTGCCCCCCCCAGGGGTCAGACGGGGGCAGTAGCCCCCCAATCTGCCCCCCCCAGGGGGCAGAAAGCCCACTAGACACCAGGGATTTTTTTTATTGACTTTGGGGTGGGGGCTGCCCAAAAAGGGCATGGCAATGCCCCCCCCCCCCACAGAAATGTCAGTCTTTCTGGGCAGTAGCCCCCAATCTGCCCCCCCCGGGGGGGGCAGAAAGCCCACCAAAAACCAGGGATTTTTTTTTATTGATGTTGGGGTGGGGGCTGCCCAAAAAGGGCATGCCAATGCCCCCCCACCAGAGAAATGTCAGTCTTTCTGCCCCCCAGGGGGCAGACGGGGGCAGTAGCCTCCAATCTGCCCCCCGGGGGGGGCAGAAAGCCCACTAGAAACCAGGGATTTTTTTTTTATTGACGTTGGGGTGGGGTCTGCCCAAAAAGGGCTTGGCAATGCCCCCACCCTCCCCCCCTATAGAAATGTCAGTCTTTCTGCCCCCAAGGGGTCAGACGGGGGCAGTAGCCCCCAATCTGCCCCCCCCGGGGGGGGCAGAAAGCCCACCAAAAACCAGGGATTTTTTTTTAATTTATGTTGGGGTGGGGGCTGCCCAAAAAGGGCATGACAATGCCCCCCACCAGAGAAATGTCAGTCTTTCTGCCCCCAGGGGCAGACGGGAGCAGTAGCCTCCAATCTGCCCCCGGGGGCAGAAAGCCCACTAGACACCAGGGATTTTTTTTTATTGACGTTGGGGTGGGGTCTGCCCAAAAAGGGATTGGCAATGCCCCCCCCTACAGAAATGTCAGTCTTTCTGCCCCCCCAGGGGCAGACGGGGGCAGTAGCCTCCAATCTGCCCCCCGGGGGGGCAGAAAGCCCACTAGACACCAGGGATTTTTTTTTTATTGACGTTGGGGTGGGGTCTGCCCAAAAAGGGCTTGGCAATGCCCCCCCCTACAGAAATGTCAGTCTTTCTGCCCCCCCAGGGGGCAGACGGGGGCAGTAGCCTCCAATCTGCCCCCCGGGGGGGCAGAAAGCCCACTAAAAACCAGGGATTTTTTTTTTTATTGACGATGGGGTGGGGGCTGCCCAAAAAGGGCATGCCAATGCCCCCACCCCCCCCTACAGAAATGTCAGTCTTTCTGCCCCCAAGGGGTCAGACGGGGGCAGTAGCCCCCAATCTGCCCCCCCCGGGGGGGGCAGAAAGCCCACCAAAAACCAGGGATTTTTTTTAAATTTATGTTGGGGTGGGGGCTGCCCAAAAAGGGCATGACAATGCCCCCCCACCAGAGAAATGTCAGTCTTTCTGCCCCCCCAGGGGCAGACGGGGGCAGTAGCCTCCAATCTGCCCCCGGGGGCAGAAAGCCCACTAGACACCAGGGATTTTTTTTTATTGACGTTGGGGTGGGGTCTGCCCAAAAGGGATTGGCAATGCCCCCTACAGAAATGTCAGTCTTTCTGCCCCCCAGGGGCAGACGGGAGCAGTAGCCTCCAATCTGCCCCCCGGGGGGCAGAAAGCCCACTAGACACCAGGGATTTTTTTTTTATTGACGTTGGGGTGGGGTCTGCCCAAAAAGGGATTGGCAATGCCCCCCCCTACAGAAATGTCAGTCTTTCTGCCCCCCAGGGGGCAGACGGGGCAGTAGCCTCCAATCTGCCCCCGGGGGCAGAAAGCCCACTAAAAACCAGGGATTTTTTTTTTATTGACGATGGGGTGGGGCTGCCCAAAAGGGCATGCCAATGCCCCCACCCCCCACCCCGAGAAATGTCAGTCTTTCTGCTCCCCAGGGGTCAGACGGGGCAGTAGCCCCCAATCTGCCCCCAGGGGGCAGAAAGCCCACTAGACACCAGGGATTTTTATTTTATTGACGTTGGGGTGGGGGCTGCCCAAAAAGGGCATGACAATGCCCCCACTCGCCCCTCCAGAGAAATGTCACACTTTCTGCCCCCCAGGGGGCAGACGGGGGCAGTAGCCCCCAATCTGCCCTCCCCCCGGGGGGGCAGAAAGCCCACTAGAAACCAGGGATTTTTATTTTTTAATAATGTAGGGGTGGGGGCTGCCCAGAATGGGCATGATAATGCCCCCACCCCAAAAACAATTACCAGAGTCTTTCTGCCCCTCCCTGGAGGCATATTGGGGCAATAGCCCCTTATCTGCCCCCCCGGGGGGGCAGAAAGCCCACTAGGCCTCAGGATTTATTTATTTTTAATTCAGGGGTGAGGTCAGCCCAGAATGGGCATGCCAATGCCCACATCTCCCCCCAAAAATGCCACAATCTTTCTGCCCCCCCGGGGTGCAGATGGGGGCAGTGGCCCCTGATCTGCCCCTGTGGGGGGCAGAAAGCCCAATAGGCGCCAGCGATTACGCTGGCTTTTTTTTATGCGTGGGGGTGGGGGCTGCCCAGAATGGGCATACCAATGCCCCCACCGCCAAAAAAATAGACACAGTCTTTCTACCCCCCTTGGGGGCATATCGGGGCAACCCCCCCCCCTGATTTCCCCCCAGGGCGGCAGAAATCCCCACTAGGCACAGACTTGTTTTTAGCAATGTGCCTACCTGTGGATTTTGGGCCCTAGCGCAGCCGGCACCTAGGGAAACCTAGCAAACCTGTACATTTTTTAAAACTAGACACTAAGGGGAATCCATGATGGGGTGACTTGTGTGCCTCTCACCAGGTTCTGTTACCCAGTTCTGGGATCTGCGTGGATCCACAAAATTCCACCCACCCCGCTTTACCCAAAGTCTTCCGAGAAAAATGGTACCTCAATTGTGTGGATAGGCCTTGTGCCAGCGACAGGAAACGGCCCAAAACGGAACGTGGACACACCACATTTTCATAGTGAAAGCTGACCCTTTTTTGGAAAAGTGCCTAGCTGTCGATTTTGAATCCTAGCTCTGCCGGCACCTAGGGAAACCTAGCAAACCTATACATTTTTGAAAACTAGACACCCAGGGGAATCCAGTATGGGGTGACTTGTCTGGCTCTCACCAGGTTCTGTTACCCAGAATCCCTTGCAAACCTCAAACTTTGTCAAAAAACCCACATTTTCCTCACATTTCTGTGTGGGAAAGTTGTGGCATCACCGGGCTGACACAAATTTCCTACCACCCAGCATTCCCCCAGGTCTCCCGATAAAAATGGTGCCTGACTCGTGTGGGAGGCCCAAGTACCCACGACAGGCAAGGGCCCAAAACGTATTGAGGTGACATCAAAATTGCCTATCACAAAACGACCTGGTTTTGCAAGGGGGGTCACCTGGGTTTTTGGCCCTGTGCTCGGTGGCCAGCTAGGGAAACCTACCAAACCCACACATTTCTGAAAACTAGACACCCGGGGGATTCCAGGGAGGTATGGCTTGCGTGGATCCCCCAAAGTTTTCTTACCCAGAATCCCCTGCAAACTTCAAATTTAGCTGAAAAAAATCACTTTTTCCACACATTTTTGTGTGGGAAAGTTGTGGCATCACTGGGCTGACACGAATTTCCTACCACCCAGCGTTCCCCCAGGTCTCCCGATAAAAATGGTGCCTCACTCTTGTGGGAGGCCCAAGTACCCGTGACAGGCAAGGGCCCAAAACTTATTGAGGCGACATCAAAATTGCCTATCACAAAACGACCTGGTTTTGCAAGAGGGATCACTTGGATTTTTGGCCCCATGCTCGGCGGCCAGCTAGGGAAACCTACCAAACCCACACATTTCTGAAAACTAGACACCCGGGAGATTCCAGGGAGGTATGGCTTGCGTAGATCCCCCAAAGTTTCCTTACCCAGAATCCCCTGCAAACTTCAAATTTAGCAGAAAAAAATCACTTTTTCCACACATTTTTGTGTGGGAAAGTTGTGGCATCACTGGGCTGACACAAATTTCCTACCACCCAGCGTTCCCCCAGGTCTCCCGATAAAAATGGTGCACCACTCGTGAGGGAGGCCCAAGTACCCACGACAGGCAAGGGCCCAAAACGTATTGAGGCGACATCAAAATTGCCTATCACAAAATGTTTTGGGCCCTTGCTGGCATATTGAGTAAGCTTTAGTGGAGAAGCGAGAGCAGGCCCAGGATGACCACTGCTCCATGTGCGCACAGTGTGCGCCCTGCAGACATACAGAGAGGAGGCCAAAGGAAAATATGTTGTCTGTGAGATGCTGTAGAAGCACCACTGGCACACAGTGTCCAGTAAAGGTTAAAGGGAAAGGCCAAGCACCTGCATCCGTGAATGTGCTCACTGCTGGCACTGTGGGGGTTGCCTGCAAGAGGGAGGCAGTATCATTATAATAGCTTCATCAGCTTCATCCCAATTATTTTCAGGGGGAAAAATGTAAGTACTCCTAAGGCAGGGTTTACATCACTCCACCCGCCAAAAAAAAGTAGCATAATGGGGAGCCGCGGCCAATGGCAAGTAGGTCAAGGGAGCCGCTGGTCAAAAAAGTTTGGGAACCACTGGCCTAGAGGCAGCCACCGCTGACCTCAAGCAGGCGGCCACCTCGTGATATATCGTGACAGTCGGCAAGTTTGTGACTCCCCGTCCACTGGCGCCCGGGCACAACTGGCTGTGAAGAGCCGTGTTCGTCGACATGGCTTAGAGTGCGCAGACACACAGCACTTGTTACATTTGTGAGGGAGGACCCGGCACTTCTTAGCCGGGCTGCAATGCTTTCATAGGAGAGTACCTGCACTTCCGCTTGTAAACAGGTGTGTACTGCAGCAGAGGATGTACACTTTTATATTTCCAGCTCAAGCACTGTTCGTGTCGCACGTCGTCCTCTCTACAAGAGCCCCTCACCAAAAGACGCATCGCCGCACCCCGTGCTCTACCTCACCCCAAAGCCACCACCTTTCATCGGTCTCACCACAGCCCCTTAAGTCTTTGAGCTGTCCCCAAGCACCCCGCCTCACCCGAGCCCCCATCCAATGCCCTCCAACCACCTTATACCCAAATCTCCCACCTCAATACCAAGCCTTCCACCTCATCTCATGCCCCCTACCTCATGCCCTTAACCCAGAGCTCTCTCTCCCCTTTATGCCAAGTCTTATACCTCCTCTAGCCCCCCACTCTGTGCCTCGTCGTCACCTCGTCCTTCCAGCCATTTGCCTTCCCCCAGCATTCCATGTTATTCCTCCCAGCCGCCCCCCGTGACGTCACCCAACGAATCCCCAGTTCTCCCCCTCACATTGTGTACAGAAATAAAGTTCCCAGACCTAGGAGAGACCCGGCGGTCCCGCATCGGAGGGGCCCTTGGCGGTGAGAGGCCGGGGTGCGGGGGGGGACAGGCTCCGAGGAGTAACGCGGACCTCAACCTCTGTCCAGGAACTTCTGACCACAGCTGTGGATATGAGGATTTATAGCGCACCCCTGATGAGGCTTTGATCTTTTCTTATTGCCCAAAAGGTGGTCCTAATTTTTTTTAATCTCAGGCGGATGAAAGGATGAGGCTTGTGAAGATCTCTGCAGAGGCGGCAGCGCCAATTGCAACAGATGTTCATACCGCGTGCATTAACCCCCTCAGATACGTTTCATGGATTGGAAGCTATGTCCTGCTATTTGCAAGTGGATCTACGCTGCTGGTACATTAACGCACCGAGCTATCTTACTGGTAGGGAACCAGTAAGGTGCTTGCTGCACTGATCGCTACACAAGGCAAAATGTCACAGTCGGCTGTTTTTCATGGACTGGAACATGTGCCCTACGCATCTGTGTAGGAACTGAACTGAGGTATATACAACTGTTTTACATGGTTTGGACCACAAACTGCAAATAACTCACACATGTCTCCTGCGAACATATTAACCCTCATAGCTGTAGGACATGGATTGGAACCAGTGACGTGCAGCGTCCATACAACTCTGCAGTCGGTGCATTCGTATTCGGAGCTATTTTACTGGAACTATCGACTTGCAGAATACATATAGGGCTGCGCAGCAGGCGCATTGACATCCTCAGCTATCTCACATGGTGACCTGCAGCATGCTTGAAGATTTCTGCTAGAAACGTATTAATGGCCTGACGAGTGTTTCATGGATGGGACTCGGGGCCTTGCAGCCTGCACAGAGTTTTGCGGAAGGAGTAAACTACAGAGCTATCTATCAAGGGCTCATGACTTGCTACCTATAGGCCTCAGGTACGTGCATCTCTACAGCAGGTGCATGAACAGCTTGAGCTGTTTTACATGGATTGTACCGGCGTTACAGAATGGTGAAATTCTACAGAAAGTGCAGTGAAATCTAAATAACTGGCATTGTGACTGCAGCTAGTGCATTAACAGACTGAGCTGTGTTGCTAGAATGGAACTCGACTCCGGGCCACCTACGGGTATTGCAGTACGAGTTGTGACTACAGAGTTGTCTACCTGGGATTGGTACTTGTGACCTACTGTGGGGCGCGGTGGGCACGCACACATTCCCCCCAGCAGGCGCATTTACAGCGTGCGATGGATTGGAACCGGTGACACGCAGGATGCGTGAGAATCTGCAGTAAGACCAGTGACCACAGAGCTATTGACCTGGGATTGGCACTTGGTGAAATGCAGATCACACAGGCACACACGTTCTTTCGCCCCAGTAGGCGCATTAACAGTCTAAGTTGTCTTGCACGGATTGCACTGGTAGTTTCCAGGTTACACACGGATCTGCAGTAGGACCAGCAATCCCAGTTATTTTCCCGGGACTAGTACAGCATTGGAGCTGTAGGTAATACTCGCACACACGCTGCAGCAGGCGAGTTAGCCGTCCGAGCTGCCTTGCGTGCACCGGCTGCGGTAAGTTGCAGGTTACACACCCAGCGGACTCTCGGCCCGCACCTCTCCTCTTCCGCCCAGCCCTGGGAAGCTCCTGGTCCTGAGGGGGATGGCTCGGCCACTCCCCTCTCTGCTCACCAGCCCCTGGGGTCTGTGAGGGATCTTCCTCGCACTCGCAATGATTGCATACGAGCACTGCCTGCGGGCCGAGCCGGTGGTGGGCTGCCTGCGGGCCGAGCCGGTGGTGGGCTGCCTGCGGGCCGAGCCGGTGGTGGGCTGCCTGCGGGCCGAGCCGGTGGTGGGCTGCCTGCGGGCCGAGCCGGTGGTGGGCTGCCTGCGGGCCGAGCCAGTGGTGGGCTGCCTGCGGGCCGAGCCAGTGGTGGGCTGCCTGCACGTCGCCCCGTGGCAGCCAGCCTACGGCGATGACGAAGAGGAGCTGCTCCTGCTGCAGCCCCCCCAGGATGCGGAACACGCACCCCAGGAACCGCAGCTCGAAGCGGGCCTCTGCCGAGGAGCACACGCTATGGACAGGTGAGAGCGGCGCCGTGCGCTCTGGGTACCAGTGTGGCAACACTGCCCTTTTTTATTGCACTTTGTTAGTCCTGACACTGTAAACAACAAGTTGTAAAGTTCTCTTTTCCTCAATAAAGACGCTGCACACTCAGACTTGTGTGAGATGTATTTATTCAGCTAATTACACCTTTGCAGGAGAGCGCCGGGAAATGCGTCCGTACCGCTCTAATCTCGGCGCCGAATCGGTGCCCAAAATGGCGGCCGCGCTCCACGTCATCGCGCGGACGCGTGACCACTAGAGCGCGCCACTACATATCTCCCTTCTTTACGGGACACAACAACAACAACAATAACATATGGATAGAGTCTAAGAGTCTCTCGGCCTGAAGTTACTTCACTTCCCCCAGATCATAGTCTCTGTATTTGGCAGGCCTTACCACTGTTCTCCCTGCCCGTGTACGTCTTAGCGGAGTGGAGGTGGAACTTTCCACCCTTCCCTCTGCTCGGCTTGCCTGTGTCTCTCCAAGTCCTTTAGGGCTCTCTCTCTCGGGAGTCTTGCTTTTGTCCTCCTGCCATTCATCTGCGATGAGATTTTCGTCCTCTTCCTGCTCCGCTCTATTTCCTTCTATCCCAAGGTCCCTCTCTCCTTCTCCTGGGGCTGTGTTACCTGCAGGTGAACTTGGGTTTTCTTGTGTCCTTGATCTTTCCTCTCTGTCCCACTGCAGTATCTTATTGCACTTGGACATGCGATCTTGCGACCAGACGTTCCCATCACTTAGCAAGGCTGCTCTGTTATACACTTGTTCAACTTGCATTGGCAAGCTGTATTTGCTGTCTCCTTTCCTCCTTAATTGGGCAAGTTTGACTCTGACCCACTCCCCTCTTTCCAGGGACGTCCCCTTCACATTGCGTCTCTTATTGTACTGCTCAGTGTATGTTCTCTGGGCTCTCTCCAAGTTGTGGTGAACTACTGCTGGGGACCATTTACTTGTGACAGTCTTTTCCTTCCATGCTAGATTGTCTTTAGTGAACGGATCACGTCCCCTTAGGATTTGGAACGGGCTGTATCCTGTGCCAGTCGGTGTGATTCGATAGGCCCACAGCATACTCCTCACTTCCTTCTCCCAGTCCTTCCCCACTCCTATGGCTGCTTGAATGGAACCCATTATTACTCTGTTAAACCTTTCGGCAAGGCCATTTCCCGCCGGATGGTAGATAGATGTGTGTTTGATTTGGACGCCATTTCGTTCCATGTAATTGTTCCACTTATCCGATGTGAATTGAGGTCCATTGTCACTCAAAATGGAACGGGGGATGCCCTCTCTGAGGAAGGTTGCTGTGAGAAACCTAAGAACTGTCTCTGTGTCCACCACCTCCTGTATATCCAATTCGGGCCACTTTGAAAACCGATCTATGAGAACTAGTACATACTTCGGGGTTCCCTCTGCGTCCAACACTGGACCAAGAATGTCTATTGACAGTTCCTCCCAAGGGTTGGCAGGGTTGTCGAACTTCCCTAGTGACGGGCGTAGTAACGTTTGTGATTTATCCGCTCTTTGGCACTGGTCACATTCCCGAACATGCCTCTCAATATGACTGTCCATTGCGGGCCACCAGTACATCTGCTTGGTTCTCAACTTCGTTTTCACGATACCCAAGTGCCCTTCGTGCAACACTGCTAGTAGGTGTGGTATCAACGACGCGGGGGAACTACTCTCTCTCCTCTAAACATGAATGTTCCCTGATCTCCTATGGATAACTCCTCCTGCACTTCAAAGAATTTCCTTTGTTCCGCCTTCAGGTGCCTTTTTTCTGGCTCCCTTGTAGTATGAATTCCTTGATGTCCTTGACGTCCTTGTCAATTTCATAGGCTTGTTTCCATTCCTGACCGCTTATCACTATCTTGTGATCTTCCGTGAATGCCACCCTGACTTCGTACTCGTCCGTACCTGCAGGAGCTTCCTCCATGGCTGAAGCTCGGCTGAGGTAATCTGCCACCTTATTCTTGGCTCCCGGGATGTATTCCACATCATACCTGTAGTCTAACAATTTCAGGGTCATTTTGGCGATTCGGGGCGTGGCGCTCGCGTGCCCGTAGGACGTTAGTACTTTTACTAGGGGTTTGTGGTCCGTTTTGAGTTGGAATCTTGTGCCCCATATAAATTGGCGGAATTTCGCCATGGCCCATACCACGGCCAGCATCTCTTTTTCTATCACGCTGAACTTCTGTTCTGTTGGCGATAATGCTCTTGATGCAAAGCTGATGGTCGCCAGCTCTCCGTTCATCCTTTCCTGCATAAGAACTGCCCCTAGGCCTTTGTCGCTCGCGTCTGTGGTCAAAATGGATTCGCCATGTGGATCATATCCTTGTAGGGGAACTGCTTTGCTGATATCCTCCTTGATTTTCTGAAACTCCCCTTGCGCCTCCTCTGTCCACCTGAAGGCCGTTTTGTCTCGTATGAGTAGTCGCAGGTGGTGTGTTTTGGTGGCGAAGTGTTGCACGAATTTGCTGTAATATTCGGCCATCTCTAAGAATGATCTCACTTCTTCCTTGCTCGTTGGTGCCGGTGCTTCACATATCGCTTTGACATTGGCGTGTTTGGGTGTGATGCCTTGGTCACTGATCTCATGACCCAAGTATGTGACCGACGCCATTCCAAATCTGCACTTTTCCCATTCTGCCGTCAGGCCGTTCCTTTCCAAGATTTGTAACACCGTTGCTAGCTTTTTGTTGTGGTCGGCTTGGTCTTTGCCCATTACCAAGATGTCGTCTTGGAAGTATTGTACTCCCTCTATATCCTTGAACAGTTTGTGCATCAACTTCTGGAATACCGCCGCTGCTGATGCCAGGCCAAAAGGCATCCGGCGGAATTGGTAGCATCCAAATGGTGTTATGAAGGATGTAAGTTTACGGCTCGTGTGATGCAGGGCTATTTGATGATATGCCGAGGCGAGATCCACGGTAGAAAACCATTTTATACCCTTTGTCCTTGCCAGCATTTCGTCTATTCTGGGTAATGGGAATTTTTCCACTATTATGCACTTGTTCAATTCGCGCAGGTCCACGCACAAACGAACTTTGCCATTGGGTTTCCTCGCTACCACCAACAGGGCCAGCCATTCCGAACTGTTTATTGGTTCGATGATCCCTTCGTCTTCCAATCTTTGTAGCTCTTGTTGTACTGCTTCCCTGATTGCTAGCAGTATGTTCCTCACCTTGTGGGATACTGGTTTGGCGTTTTCCTTAAGATCAATTCTGTGTGTAAATTTCGTTAGTTTTCCCACTCTGCCTCCGAACACTGTGGGGAATTCGCCTTTCATCTTTTCGAAGTTTCATTGGTTGTCTGCGCTGGTCATCAGGACTTGCGTGTCCCCTCCTGGGTTCAATTGTATGCCTAACTCGCCTTGGTCCATCCATCCAAGAACAGAGGGCCCCTTTTCAGCCACGTATAATTTGCACTCTGCGCTGCGATTCTTGAACTCGAATTTCAGGACTCGATATCCCACCATTGGGATGGGTTCCCCTGTGAATGTGACCGGACGTATGTCTGGGGGTTCGAGGTGTGATCCCAGACTGGGTTTGAAGTTCTCGCTCCACACCGTCCGTTGAATGATGGTATACGGAGATCCGGAGTCCGCCACCATTTTGATCCGAACTCCTCCCACTACCATGTCGCATTGTGGTTTCTTGGAGCGACTACCTTCTATGCCTAGCACCTGTCCTTCAATGCACAGCACATTGTCTTCTTCTTCTTCTCCTTCTTCTTCACCTCCCCCATCTTGTGCTACATACTTGACCGTTGGCCTCTTCACCTTGCGGCGACATACCTTTTCATAGTGTCCTACGATTCCGCAGTACATACATTTGGCTCGGAAGGCCGGACATCGTTTATCATATGCCGCGTGGGATGGACTGCCGCACCTGTAGCACGTGGTTGTGCCCTCCTTGTTCGGTCTCTGTGCCTGTGTGGATCATGGAGTCCATCTGTTCTGTGCTCTCCCTTCTGCCGCCATCTTTTTTCCTCTCTCTGGCGGTTCTGTTTTCGTGACTCTGTTGACCATGGGCCGCTCTGTATTCTCTTTCTTCGCTGCCTCAGCACATCTCTTCGATAGTTCCGCCTTTTTCACCATGGCTATGACTTCCTTCAGGGTAGCGTCCCCATTCACCCACAGTTTGTCTTGGATCGCTGTGTTCTTCGTGTGCATGACAATTTGGTCTTTGATAAATTCGTCGTGCAAGGCACCAAATTTGCATGTGATCGCTAACTTCTTTAACGCCGCAACGTAGTCGTCTATGGACTCATCCCCTGCTTGTTTCCTCTGTTGGAAGTTATATCGGTCAATGGACGTGCACACTGCCGCTCTATAATGGTTGTTTAGGTCTTCAATCGCGTGTTGGAATACGTCGTCGTCTGCGTCCGGCCGTTGTGTGGGGACCAGGTTCTGGAAGACTCTGATTCCTTCCGGGCCTAAGTTGTGGAGTAATATTCTTTTCTTCCACTTGCTGGGGAATGCTTCTCCACTTTCATCTTCTATGGCCTCTAGGTAGTTCATGAAGTATTCTCTCCAATCTTCCCATTTCATCAATGGTTCGCCTGGTTTTGGTAGGAATGGTATTGGTGTTGTGAGTGAAGACGCCTGCGCACACATTGCGGCGCTTCTTTCTGGTATATCTTCGTCTCCCCTTGGACTGCCCGGTGCACTTGTGCTTCTGGGGTGTGTGTGGTCTTGATAGGGCCCTGAGGCTCCCCCGTCGCTGTGCTGCACCGCTTCCGCCAGGGCCCTGGATGTCCTATAGGAGGATCTGGAGGGGTGACGTTCTGCTTTCCCGTGTGTTCTACCCTCCTATGTTGTAGGCTGTGTACACTCCCTTGATTACGACTACCTGCACTGTGGGTGCTGGCTTGCGGTGGTGCTGTCCTCTGCCACGGTCTCCTGCTGTGACACGTCCTTTAGCCAGTGGTCCTCGTGGCCTGCCTTGCTGAGTACTTTGGTGGGTCCTTGTGTTGCTCCTCTAGTTTTTTTTTTTTTTTTTCCAGTCCCAGTCTTGTCGCCACTGTAAAGTTCTCTTTTCCTCAATAAAGGCGCTGCACACTCAGACTTGTGTGAGATGTATTTATTCAGCTAATTACACCTTTGCAGGAGAGCGCCGGGAAACGCGTCCGTACCGCTCTAATCTCGGCGCCGAATCGGTGACCACTAGAGCGCGACACTACACAAGTCTGCGCAAATGCAAAAAAAAAAGTGCTTAGGAGACAGTATAACGCCGCCAGTATAACGCCGCAAGTAAACGATCCAGTCCTGACGGTCGGTAACAAGGAGAGACTAAGAAGCCTCATTTTCAATCAGAGGCCAGCGTTTACTATAGATGATGACGCAAGCCAATGAAAACAAGGGGCGGAGCCTACACTCCACTTCAGAAATGAAATTGATTACAAGAAGCCTCGCGGAGCGAGCAGCACATGCGTGCTGCAACGCGCCTCGCAGAGCGAGCAGCACATGCGTGCTGCAACGCGCCTCGCAGAGCGAGCAGCGCATGCGCGCTGCAACGCAGGTCTGCGAGACCTAAAAAAGACAAATAAATGCCTCTGGTCTCCTCACTTCCTGGTCCATTGCCCTTTGTCTTTCCGATATCCTCATACGTCTGTCTTCCCAGCTCTCCTAGACATTACTTCTCAGCCTTTCCCACTATATAAGACTGGAAGTACTGTCCCAATAGAAGAACACAGAACTTTCTGATGAAATGGAACACAGGGGGTGGGGCTAAATCAAGATTTCCAGACTTTGAAAGCTTTGACTGCAGAGCTGCCGGCTTGCTCCCCCTCACCCCAAGAGTTACAGCCCTTGTGTTTTGTTCCCTTTCCTCCCCAAATCTGTATGAGACATTAATAGACAGAAGTGAAAGGGAAAGCTCACTTGCAGACCACGCCCCCAGAGGTACTCAGAGACACATCTACAATCAGGTGGAATGAAGGCATGTGCTTGATAGAACAGGTCCCACAAGTGCTGCCAAAGAAGATACAGGAACTGCTTACTACCACAGCCTGTGTTGACATGCCTGCCTCGGATGCAAGGCCACTTGCAGCTCTCATTACATGGGCCATGGCCCTTTGGTATTGCGGTGTAACACAAAATGATAGGACACCCCTAAAATGTGTGACATGGGGCCCTTGAGTCTCCCATATTATTCATATGTCATGGGCTGAGTGTGGGACCTCGGAAGGGTGAGGCCCCCCCTACAAAACAGGGACTTCAGTGGCCTGTGTTACACCCAGAGGAGTCTCTAGAGGTGAGTTTAACAGTGGACACACTGGACCACAGAGAACGTTGGGGGGTCACCTGGCCATCTGGAAGGGGAGATCGATCTACCTACCTACCTATCTACCTACCTATCTTCCTAGCTACCTATCTACCTACCTATCTTCCTAGCTACCTACCTTCCTATCTATCTTCCTATCTATCTATCTACCTATCTATTTACCTATCTATCTTCCTATCTATCTTCCTATCTATCTTCCTACCTATCTTCCTATCTATCTTCCTATCTACCTATTTATCTATCTTCCTATCTATCTTCCTATCTACCTATCTATCTTCCTATCTATCTTCCTATCTACCTATCTACCTATCTATCTATCTATCTATCTATCTATCTATCTACCTATCTATCTATCTACCTATCTATCTATCTATCTATCTACCTACCTTCCTATCTATCTACCTACCTATCTTCCTATCTATCTTCCTATCTATCTACCTACCTATCTACCTTCCTATCTATCTATCTATCTATCTTCCTACCTATCTATCTATCTTCCTACCTATCTATCTATCTATCTACCTACCTATCGATCTATCTACCTACCTACCTATCGATCTATCTATCTATCTTCCTACTTATCTATCTACCGATCTATCTATCTATCTTCCTACCTATCTACCTATCGATCTATCTAATTTTTATACTGAAAAAAACAAGGTTAAAGCGATGTTAAAATAAGGTGACAATGTCAAACACAATTTAACATTTAAGAAAATAAAAAAGGCTGAAATTCACCTGTGAACTAGAACTTATTCCCCCGTCATATACAACTCAGGACCTCACATATCACATCATTCAAAACATGTTAAATGACATCACTGATGACATCATCCAATGAATGTAACT
Source organism: Calotriton arnoldi (assembly GCA_963921515.1). Taxonomy (NCBI): domain Eukaryota; kingdom Metazoa; phylum Chordata; class Amphibia; order Caudata; family Salamandridae; genus Calotriton; species Calotriton arnoldi. The sequence goes on along the minus strand of CAWUFW010007811.1, from coordinate 600,181 downwards.
GTGCTTTGCCCTTTCATACAGGAAGGTACTCACGGATATAACCCTAGATTGAATCCAGGACACGAAGCCTATCGGTGAAACCCTCACATTTAGCGAATGGTATGATGCACAAGTTACTAACTTGTGTAACGATATATCTGTAAGAGACCGTAGTTAGTGACAGATTCCTTTCCTTAGAATA